>OX384045.1:17247500-17570000 GCA_947534325.1 Agonum fuliginosum | reverse complement strand
TTTTTGCAAATAGAAACATAAAATTGAATTTATTACAATTTTATTTAATAATATTTATTTAACATGATTTATTTCTTATAATAAATAACTATAAATTAACTATTTAAAATTTATCGTAATGATACAATTCGAATTTTCACCAATTTTAAAAGATGGTATGTCTCCATCTTGCTGTTGCTGCAGGACTTGCATAAAATTTTTCCCACCTTGAATCATTCGGGCGACTTTTGTTTTTCTTTCAATGGATTCTTCAACATATTTTTCAGCTACAGAAGAGCTTTTCCAACCACCATAACGCTTTAATATATTGATATCGGCTCCAGCATTAGCCAAAAGAGTAGCCGACGTGCGACGGAAACAATGCCCTGTGTATCTTTCAGGATGCTCCAATTTTAGATATTCAGCAATTTTTTTTGGTATTCCCCCAATCATATGGATATCAACTCTCTGGGAAATACATTTACCCTGTCTATGCGCTATAAATAGTGCTTTTCTGTTATATTTGTAGGGCGCAAATTGCGATAACTTCTGTACAGATCCAAAAAGTTTATTCCCTCGCAGTCGTTGATTACTATTAACACGCGTTTACCATAAATTTTTGTGTGACTGATTGTGACAACCAGTTGCGACCCAGTGTCCTCCACATCGCTAAAACTCAGGTTGTACAATTCATCCCGTCGGCAACTGCCAGCAATACCTAGCATTGCAACTACCTGAAATAACAATCAAAGTTTTGTTACTAATTAACTCAAAAATTAGGTTACGATAGGTAATTGACTCAAAAATTAGGTTCCATTTTACCTTTAATAAAAGGTAATCCTTGGTAGGTGCTTCCTTCATAAATTTATTAACTTCTTTTCGGAGAAGAACTTTAGATTTATTTGGTTGATAGCCTACATTATTTGCCACATTGTACATTTTTCACCAATCACAAAATAAGTTGTATTCTTTTTCGTATCTTCCCACTTACGAGTACTTTGGTGGGAACAAGTTTCGCCGTAGCCTCGGCACATTTAGAAGCAATTACATTCGACAAAACAGCAGGATCAGAAGAACATGGCGCGTTCATTTTTGACAAGCAAGAACAACCAAACAAATACACACGTATCTATGCAACAAATGCAAAGATGTTGTGATTTAAATTAAAATGACATATTTTCAATTAATTTAAAATTATTTAAAACACGTATATAGTATGAAATAAAATGTTGTACGTCATACGGCCGTGAAGTAGTATTACGGTACTCATTTCGAAATTCCTGACTCGGTTCCTGCGTCGTCTCGTCCGTAAACTTCTCATTCGAACCGTAATAACTTACTTTCCGGTCTTATAACGTAAATAACTATATCGACACCACATTTGCATTCTTCTAAGATATCCTCGGATAGTAGATATATTACACAAGGGCATAATATTATTCTTATAAATATACAAATATGTTGCAGTGCTTCTTATGTAGAGAAGTGAACAATGTAACAACCATTCACTGGTGTATATTCTCCCGTTTTTTAAGGAACTGATATATTTAATTTTTCTATTTCATCCAGAACTTTAGACTCTTCAATATATTTACATTCGCATTGAACTTTTTGTAAATGTAATCGCAATTTTCTTGTACTATTTCGGCATCTAAAATCAATAATAATAATACATTTTAGTGGAAACATATCAATTAAAAGTAGGTAGTACATAAAATATCAATAGGATTTGTATTACAAAACTAATAATTTATTTAAGTAAATTAATTGTGATATTACTGCAATTTGAAAATTGATCGAAGGTGTAGCAGAAATATCGAAGTTAACATCACTAGTGTTATTTGTAATACATAAATTTTTATCATTTACAGTAGAAACGCGTAAATTAGAAACACTACTGACAGTACATGAATTATTATACCAGTGGATGCATATTAATAGTTGAAGTACATTGATTGGATGAACACAAATCATTTGGAATTTAGATTGATTTGTGTTAAAATCTTTTTAGCAGTGTCCATTTTAATTTTCTTTGAATCTGCAATGTAGCCTTCGGCCACGGAGTTTGATTTCCAACCTCCGTGGCGTTTTAAAGTTGTCATGGTCGCACCTCCATTAGCACATAGTGTGGCAGACGATCTTCGCACACAATGTCCGGTATATCTATCTGGATTTGGTATATTAAGAAATTTTGCTATTTCTTTCCCCATTGCTCCGAACTTATTATTGATACCAATAATTTGTTTAGTACATTTACCGTACTGGAAATTCAAAAAAATATTTGATGCATTTGGTGGACGAAGATCCATATATTTTTTAACAATTCCACAAAAAATTCCGTTGAATAAAAAGTTACGAGGCATTTTGGTCTTAATATGCGGAACAAATACTTGTAATGTAATCTTTTAAAAAATCTAGGATAGATATTTAAGTAATGCTTAATAATTTATAAATTTCTTACCTTTCTTGCCAGGTATTTAATATCAGGCGTTTCTTTTATAAATTGGTTTATTTCTTCACCAGTAAATGCTTCAGATTTATTTGGCTGATAACCTTCTGAATGTCTTTTTAATAAAGCACGTACTTTTGGACATGGCTCTATGTCAATGCCATGTTTAATGTTAAGAGTGCTTTTAAGCATTGAATAATGAGTTCACATAGCGGATGATTTAAATTTCTTCGTCAATTCTTTAAAATGTAACAGTAAAGTGTTTTCAGAAAAGGACGTAGTGTTGTTGGTACGTCGCCAATCAAGGAATTTATTATACACAATTTCATAATTTTGTCTTGATTTTTCGGACAACAAATCTTGTTGTTGTTTGGTGGCGCATTTGAGGTTAGTTTAACGTTCGAAATATTGGCGATTGTTCTGACTTTTATATATTTTTTGTACTTGTTCATTCTTATTTTAAAATAAATATATTGTAGGATATTACAATTATGTTATCATAGCAGCATCAATGCCGGGTACAAGGTGTACAGTTGCTGTTTGTTAAAACAGTTTAGTAAAAACTAGAAAACAAACAGAAAATAAAATAATTTACCACCGATTCCCAAAGGATCCCAATATTGAGAAAGTGTGGATCCAAAAATGTAAGAAAGAATGGAAATGGAATCCCGAAACAAGTTTTGTTTGCTCAGAACAATTTACAGATGAAGATTACGTTCGAGATTTTAGAGCCGAGTTATTGAATACTCCTTCAATAAGAAAGTTAAAATTAGGAGGTGAATTCAGATGTATTTACTTGTATTAAATATTTATTACTTACTTTTAATTTTAAGTAATATCTGTTATTGATAGTAGTGTAACTTTTATTTATTTCACGTATAACTATTAATACATGTTGATTCTAGCTATACCATCTTTGAAATAAAATAAAATAGAAGAAACAGTATCTAGTGCTTCAGTCGATAGAGCAGAAAGAATAAAAAGACGTGATGGAAAAAAATGCGTTCAGGAATTATTGGCAATGTCTACATTCAATATAAATGCTCAAGAACTTACTGTACACAGGATCCTGTTCCTGTCGTTATTGAGGAGCAAATAGCTAACGCAGATAACGTGTTTGAGGAAAAATACAATGATTTATTAGTGCAATACAATGATCTGAAGCATAAATTGGAAACAAATATAACTGTAATGAAAACTATTAAAAAAAAATTAATGTCTTAGAGAAGGAGACAAAAAGAAATAATGAAGAAGCTTTATTTATCAAGATTAAAGAAATTTTTAAAAATGTCTTAACCGAAACCCAATTAAATATAATTTTATTTAAAAAAACTAAAGTAAGATGGAGTGCTAATGACTTGTCAGTTGCTTTTGCTATACGATATTTTAGCAAGCAATCTTATTGTTATTTAAGGGAACATTAAATTATCCTTAGCCAGCAATATCTACGTTACAGAGATGGGCATCCAAATTCAATGTAAAGAATGATGTTTTAAGTGCTGTGTTGCTATTCATGAAAATTGCTGGAGAAGATATGTCCGATTTTGAAAAATGTACGATTTTAAGCTTTGACGAAGTAAAAGTCTCTTCAGTGTACGAATATGACAAAGCGAAAGATGAAGTTGTAGGACCACATAGCCAGATGCAAGTGGTTATGGCTCGTGGTTTATTTGGAAAATGGAAACAACCGATGTTTGTTGACTTTGATAAAAAAAATGACACCAGACATTTTGCTTAATCTTGTAAGCAAATTACATGAAATCAATTATAATGTAGTAGCATGCGTATCAGATTGTGGAGGAAGAAATTTAGGCCTATGGAAAGCATTAAAAATTAGTATTGATAAAACCCACTTTCAGCATTCAAACACCAAAGAAAACATTTACGTTTCTGCAGATGCTCCACATTTACAGAAGCTTACACGCAACTGGTTTCTAGATACTGGATTCATATTAGAAGATGGTACGCTAATTACAAAGGAACCTGTTGAATATCTTTTAAATGAAACCCAAACTGAAATAAATTCATGTTATAAATTGACAAAATCACACTTAAATTGTACAAATGTCCAAAGACAAAACGTTAAATTAGCAGCCCAACTTTTATCGCATACTACTGCTGTTGCTTTGAAACATTATCAACCCGGTCCTAATAACAATTTAGCTATACAAACAGGACAATTTATTAAAAAAATTAATCTGTGGTTTGATATTATGAACTCTTATTCCCCGGAAGCGTCAATTAATACAAAAAACCATATGGACAAAATTTAACAGAGCAGGATGCAGCACTAGATGCAATAAAACATACCTACAAAAATTTCAAAATGCTATATTAATATCAATTACATCATTAAAAAATCTTTTTACTTCCATGCAAATAAAATATTCCGCAAAATATATTTTGACACACCGCTTAAATCAAAACTTACTTGAGAACTTCTTCTCTCAAATAAGAACACGTGGAGGACTTAATGATCATCCCTCACCAATGGATGCTGTATATAGAATAAGGATGATTATTTTAGGAAAAAATCCTGGTATTATTCACGATAACGTAAATATTGTTGATTCCTCTCCGGATGAGTATATTTTAACTTCAGTATTAAAAAAATCTCACGTTCATATTAACGATTCTTGTTTTAACAATGCATATCAAGATTGTAAATACGATATAGACTAAGTGTTATGGATTATATCTAGGATTTCTTATAGTCAGGTTGAAGAATAATTAATTCTGCCTCAATTTCATATAAAACTAATGAGTGTTTATTCAGATATGAACTTATTTTGAAAGGCGCCTGTAAATAAAAAATATGTTACAGGCTGCTTAAACATTTAGTAATACATTAATAAAAGAAACAGTATTTACCTTTCAAACATAACAATTTGAAGTTTTATCAGTCGTTTTTAATCCCTTACAATATTAATAAACTTTACTAATATGGACTCTAATAATTTTAGTTGCAGACATTTTTATCATACACGTGCAAAGAAAATTCCCCAGAACAAAAAACATTTCAAATTAACTGACATAGATGTCAGCATCAATACTAATAGCCCAGTCAAAATCGACACAAAAAATCGCTAAATTCGCAAAGCATGATGTATCTCTGATTTTTTAGTATGTTGTTTGGACCCATTAGGGCTATGTATACTCAAGTTTCCAACTCTCAAAAAGTTGTGGAAAAATTTTTATACACGGAAAACCGCGAAATTTTCGGACTTTTTTCAGATTCTGCTCTATATCTCCTAATCTATGCATTTTTCGTCGAAAGCTATTCTATACATTTTTCAAGACCATTAAATTTGTGACAAAATAAGCCCAACCGGAGCCCTATACGTCTAATAATTTCCGAGATATGGCACTTTGAAAATAGGCCAATTTTTCCAAATATTGCTAATTTTAGTTTTAGACCTTCTTTGGACCGAAATTTCGTCGAAACCATGTATTCTACGAGTAAAACTTGTGAATATAATTTGTAGACAATTTAATTAGCTTTAAATTAAGCGCAGAGTGGGATCTGTAAGCCTCGTAGTTCTCTCAAAATCTCAAAAAAACCCATATAAGGTAAAATCGCATTTGCCCAGAATTGTACCTAACCTCTTTTTTGTTGCATGAAGTGGGATTTAAACATGCAAAACGTATTATGATCATATAGGAGGTATGTAAATTGAATAATGTAGGTAGGTACCCCTCTTCCAACCCTCTCATGGATCTTATTTATTTATTTAATCTAATTTTTCGTATTTATTATAAAAAGATTTGATATTTTGGCTTAATTAACACCTTAAAAAGTTTTTAAAATAATGTATTTTATAGAGAAATGTTCGTAGAATGTAATAAAAGAAACCGGAAGTCGATAATTTTATTCCTTCAGAAGTTACAGCACATTAAACACAATTATAAAAAATTTAAAAATTTCTCAATTTTTTTTGAAAAATATTTGATATTTTGGCTTAATAAATACCAAAAAAATTTTTTTAAATACTACATCTTATGGAAAAATGTGCGTAGAATTTAATGCGATAAACCGGAAATCGATTACTTTATTTGTTCAGAAGTTAAGAACATTAAACACAATAATTATTAAAAAATTTAAAATTTCTTTACTTTCTCTCGGAAAAACATTTCATATTTTGGCTTAATAAACGACCTAAATTTTTTTTAAAATAATGTATCTTATGGAGAAACGTTCGTAGAATTTAATAAAAGCAACCGGAAGTTTTCTCTTGAAGAAACATTTAATATTTTGGCTTAATAAATACCAAAAAAATTTTTTTTATTACTGCGTCTTATGGAGAAATGATCGTAGAATTTAATGCAAGACACCGAAATTCGATAACTTTATCCGTTCAGAAGTTACAGTACATTAAACACAGTAATTATTAAAAATTTAATAATTTCTTTACTTTATCTCGGAAAAACATTTGAAATTTAGGCTTAATGAACGACCTCAAATGTTTTTAAAATAATGTATCTTATGGAGAAACGTTCGTAGAATTTAATAAAAGCAACTGGAAGTCGATATTTTTATCCGTTCAGAAGTTACAGCTCATTAAACACAATAAATATTACAAATTTAAAAATTTCTCAATTTTCTCTTGAAAAAACATTTGATATTTTGGCTTAATAAATACCCAAAAAAAATAATTAAATACTGCATTTTATGGAGAAATTTTCGTAGAATTTAATGTGATAAACCGGAAGTCGATAACTTTATCTGTTTAGAAGTTATAGCACATTAAACACAATAAATAAAAAATATTTGAAAACTTTTAAAAAAATTAATTGATATTTTGACTTCATGAATGCCCTAAAAACTTTTTAAAATAACGTATTTTATAGAGAAATGTTGTTAGAATTTAATAAAAGAAACCGGAAGTCAATATCTTTATCCGTTCAGAAATTATAGCTCAAAATTACGAAAAAAGCAAAAATTTCTCAACTTTCAATTTTGGCAAAAACTGGCCTATTTTCAAAGTGCCATATCTCGGAAACTATTAGACGTTTGGTCTTAATTTGTCACAAATGTTATGCTCTTAAAAATGTAGAGAATAGCTTTCAACGAAAAATGCATGGATTAGGAGATATAGAGCAGAATCTGAAAAAAGTCCGAAAATTTCGCGGTTTTTCGTGTATAAAAATTTTTCCACAACTTTTTGAGAGTTGGAAACTTGGGTATATATAGCCCTAATGGGTCCAAACAACATACTAAAAAATCAGAGATACATCATGCTTTGCGAATTTATTGTCGATTTTGACTGGGCTATAACTTTAACTTTACAAAATATCTAAAATAAAATAATGAATATTAACACTCCTCCTTAATTATTTTTCTTCTCAGATCCTCAAAGGTTTTCCTGGTCAGTGGCTTGGTAAGTATGTCAGCTAACTGATCACAACTTGCAATGTGTTGAAGTGTAACAGTCTTGTCTATGTGTTGTTGTATGAATTTCCTAGGGATTTCGATGTGTTTCTTGCCCTTTGTGACTTTTCCTTCATACGAATTCTTCAACATATGAATGGCTGACCTGTTGTCTATGTATAGGGTTGTTGGTTGCTTCAGATCCAAAGTTCCAAGTTCGTGTTCGAGACGCCTAATCCAACATATATCATCAATTGCGGAGACAGCAGCACGATATTCTGCCTCTGCTGTTGAAGTAGCCACAAGTCGTTGCTTTTGAGCATACCAGGCAAGTGGACCGCCTCTCATCACGAGCACCCCAGTTGTTGAGTGTCCTGTCAATGTGTCTCCTCCGTAGTCTGAATCAGTGTACACAGCCAGTGTGTCGTCTCCGTCAAAAAATATTCCATATTGCACTGTTCCGTTCAGATATTGAAAAACACGTCTTACCATCTTCCAATGACTTGCCATTGGTTTGCTGATAAACCTGCTTAAATAATTTACAGCAAAACTGATATCAGGCCGGGATATAATTGTCAAATATAGTAGACTACCTATTGCTTCACGGTAGGGCACAGACTTGTCTAGAGGTCTGTCGTTTACGCGGTTTCCTTCATCAATCATCATGCCACGTTCCATGGGTGTACATAGATGCAGGGTTCAAAGATTCAAACTTGAAGCGTTGTAGAATTTTCTTCGTGTACAGGGGCTGACTAATGAAAATCCGTCGGTAACTGATTTTAATCTGCATACCAATGTACGACAGATTACTTTGAAATGTGTCGTTAAATTTAATCTCGAAATGATTGTTGATTTTGTTCAAAATCTGCAGTATGGCGTCCTTGTTCATTCCAGCAATGAGTCCATCGTCAACAAAAATAGCAATTATCATACTTCTGTCTTCGTTGTAGAAAATGCACGGGTCGTCATCCGTGTTGTTTGAATTTTAGAGTTGTTAAGATTTTCGAGATTTTGTCATTCCAATTCCTTGGTGACTGCTTCAAGCCGTACAGACTTTTATTTAATTTACATACACGACCGGAGCCATCGTCAAAGCCTTCAGGTTGATGCATGTATATCTCCTCCTTTAAACTTCCATATAAAAAAGCGGTTTTGACGTCAAAAGTCATAAGATTCATTCCGTTTGATGCAGCAAGACTTAAAATTAGTCGAATTGATACATGTCGTGCAACAGGATTAAAAATATCGCTATAATCAATTCCTTCTTTTTGTTCGAATCCTCTTGCTACTAATCTTGCTTTCAGTCGTCCATCTTGCTTTTGGTTTCGCTTCTTTCGGAGGTTGCACCAGATCCCATGTTTCCATTTCAGACAACGAACAAAATTCTTCAGACATGACTTGTCGCCATTTTTCATCTTTTAAAGCTTCTGGAACACTAATATTTTCTATTTCTCCAATTAAGGCTGTATTTCCGCTGTTTCTACTTGCCTCACGATTCATTTCATAGTGTTGTGTTTTTACTACTTTACTAAATAAAATACACCTTTTTAATTATGACTTTATTACGAGACGACTTTCATACAAGTTACAAAAACACGCTTCCTAATTCTAGTGCCTTTTTTGTGTTGCCAACCTTAATCTTTATTTCCTACATAACACTCCTCTCCTCATACAAAAGTTGTTTTACATGTAACTTAGATTTCTAACAGTCTTATCTTATATTTTACAATTAACATGTATCAAAAATTGGTCTTACTAAAGGTTAAGTTTTACTGGCGGTTTAATAACTCTAGTCGATCGACGTAATACAGGATTAGATTCCTCACACAGTGGTTGAGGTTGAGGACTAGTTTGGGGAAGGTCGCCTTGATTAGTTTGGATGGACTTAGGTGGGGATTGCACGATATTTTCTTGGTAGTTTGGTATGTCTTGAGTAGACTCCCTAGTTTGGTGTTGTTCACTCTCGAGTTGAAGTCTTGGCATCGGTTCAATCTCGTGTTGTATGACGGGTTGAGTAAATGGGGTGTTCTCTAGGACATCCGCAGCTTTCAGATCATCTGCATGCATATATCTAACTCCATCATTTACCAGTACCAGATACGTGCATGAGCTAACAACTTTCATCACCTTTCCTAGTGTCCAAGTTTTTTCTTTTGCTAAATACACTCGTACCTTTTGTCCTTCTAAGTAGCATGTCCATTTCTTGCGTTTCTCGTCCTCATAATTTTTAGTTCTTTCAGCTTTCTCTTGATCTTTCTTCCCGTCCAAAAATTTGGGTTTTATCATATTTAATTTATTTCTAGGTATTTGTTTAAATACCAACTCTGCTGGACTGCATCCAGTAACACTAGTCGGAGTATTTCGGTAACATAATAAAAAATTGTCTAATTTATGTTGCATATCTCTGACTGTGTTTTGTTTTACGTCTTCAAATAGCTGCTTCTTTAGATTTTGTTTTATTGTACTTACGTTTTTTTCTGCTAACCCATTGGACGTAGAGTGATATGGCGGGCTATGCTTCAAATTAATTCCATTTGATCTACAGAACACGTGGAATTCCTCAGAACTAAATGGCGGTCCGTTATCGGCTACTATCTCCTCTGGTATTCCGAATGTAGCGAAAACGCTTCCGAGTTTCTTGATTATGTTTGCAGCATTAGTTCCTTTCATAATGAAAGCCTCCATCCACCGAGATGTGCTGTCTACAAAAATTAAGAATTCAGTACCTTGTATTTTGAAAAAATCTATGTGTACTCTCTTAAAATTTATATTGCTTTTAGGCCAACTTGTTAGTGGTATCTCTTGACCCTTTGCTGAGTATGTTTGGCATGCTTCACATTGTCGAACCTTTTCCTCTATATCCCTGTCCATCTGTGGCCACCAAACATCTGCTCTTGCTCTCATTTTCATCCTGACCACTCCCGGATGCTGATCATGAAGAATATCCAGTACTGCAGATTGCAATACTTGTGGTATTATAACCCGATTTCCCCAGGTTACGCATTCATTTTCCACACTTAATTCGTTTCTGCGATACCAATATGGTTTCAAGATATCATCATTTATCCATTCCGGCCATCCATATTTTGTATACTCTCGTACCTTGCTTAAAAGGTTGTTCTTAGTAGTTTCTTTAACAATCATTTCGGCACTTAGTGATAATTCTTAAATGCATGTGAATGAATATACCTCTTCTCCTGTTGGTTCATCCAGTGGAAGTCTAGACATACAATCAGCGTTGTTTATGTCACTGCCTTTTCTGTACTTTATCTCATATTCATAAGCAGAAAGTAATAATGCCCATCGCTGGATACGTGAATGCGCCATAACAGGCAATCCTTGCTTAGGCCCAAGTATTGTTCTTAACGGTAAATGATTGGTTACCAGAACGAATTTCTTTCCGTATATGTATTTGTGGGAACGTTTTATTGCGAAAATGATAGCTAGAGCCTCCTTGTGCGTCTGAGCATAATTTTGTTCTGATTGTGATAATGTTGAACTAATAAACATAACTGGTTATTCTTCTCCGTCAACTATATGGCTTAATATGGCACCTACGCCATAATTTGATGCATCAGTCGTAATTATGATTGGTTTACTGGTATCGTAATGACATAATGCATTACTGTTTACAAGTAAGCGTTTACTTTCATTAAATGCATCTTGACAATTTTTTGTCCACACAAAGTTTTCTCCTTTCTTAAGCAAATTATATAATGGATGTAATTTTGCGGACAACATTGGAATGAATTTTGAATAGAAGTTCAACATACCTAAGTAACTTTTTAATTGGATCACTGTTCTTGGTTCTGGACATTTAACTATCCCTTCTATTTTGCTTTTTATTGGTCTTACTCCTTCGTAACTTAGAACATGACCTAAGAGTTCTACGTTGTCGCATAAAAATGTACTTTTCGACTCATTGACTCGGACATTAAAATGGTTGAGACGTGATAACACTTCTCTCGTTCTCTCAATACAATCCTGTAGATTTGTTCCTCCTATAACACAGTCGTCGATGTAGACTGCCACCATGGGAATTCCTTTCAGTATTTCATCCATTGTAGCCTGGAACAGAGCTGGGGCGCTGGATAATCCAAACGGTAATCGTGTGTAGGAGTACAACCCAAGGTGCGTATTTATTGTGAGTAGAGGTCGTGACGTTTCTCCTACAGGCAATTGTAAGTAAGCATTCGTTAAATCTAGTACTGTGTAGACCTTGGATCCACTGACAGACTGAAAGATTTTTTCTAAAAGGGGTAGTGGATAATGATCAGTTTTTAAGTTTGGATTTAGTGTCTTTTTAAAATCAACACATGTACGAATTCCTCCAGTTTTCTTGGGTACTGTGATGATAGGACTTGCATATTCGCTGTTCTTAACGGGGATTAAAATTCCGTCACTTACCATTTGTTCAATTTCTCCCTCTACTTTATTCTTCACAGAATATGGTACTGCATACGCCTTATGAAATACGGGGATACTGTTCTCCTTCAGAACTAAGTTCGCCTTGAATTCTCGAATGCATTCCTTTCGATCTTGACTGAAGACATTTGGAAATTCCTTTTTCATTTTCTCGATGCCTTCCTTGATGACTTCTGGTTTTCTTTCTTGACTCGTGCATATTGACATGATTTTAGGAATACTTTGAGAAGTAAGGATTTTTCTCCAGGACGGGTACAGTTTGTCGATCCAGTTTCTACCTAATAAGGGGATAGAATCATTATTAGTGGATACAAGTATGACTAATGGTAGCATATTAGAAAGTGATTCTACAATATTTCTCCTACAACTGCCAGTTGTTCACCAGATACTGACTTAATAATTTTCTTTTGACTATTCAATTTCAAATGACTAAAATGTTTTTTGTACAACTTATCACAAATTATACTTATACTGGCACCGGTATCTAGTTCCAATGTTATTTTTTCTTTTCTACTTCTACGTCGACAAGTAACGGTTCTTGAGCAGCTACTTTTTCTGTCAAGCAACTAATAACGTACTGAATATTCTGTTCTTCGTCTTCCGGTCCTGGTTCTTCTTCAGCTAACTGTACTTTCTTGTTTCGAAAGCATTTTCGTGATGTATGGCCCATTCGTTCACACGTGTAGCATTTCCATTCTCTAGCTGGACATGTATTCGGATTATGATTTCTTCCGCACCGGAAACACTCATCATTCGCCTTCCGTCTCTTGTTTGACTTTCCTTGGACTGACTTGATTTATTATAGCCACTTGGTTTACTTAATTGATTTGTTTTTGGTTGCGACTGTTTATTTTTGAATGAATTATGTTGTACTTGATTGACGCTACCAGGGTGTAAGGCTCTGCTTTCCTTCCCTGCTGTTTCCATATTTAAGGCTGTTTTACATGCAGTTGCAAACGTGAGAACTTCCTCTGATAACAGCCTTCGTACAATGCTTTCAGACTTTAGACCAGCAACAAACTTGTCACGTAGTGCGTCGTCCAAAAAATTTCCAAATTCACAGTACTTCGCAATACTTTTCATTCTAAGAATAAATTCGCTGACAGATTCATCGGAATTCTGATTACACCTGTAGAATTTCACACGTTCCGCAATAATCAACTTTTTGGGTGCGAAGTGGTTTTTTAATACTGTCACTAACTGATCGAATGATTTGCTGTTTGGACTTGCTGGTGAGATTAAATCTCGCAGTAATTTATAGATATCACCTCCAATTAAGGTTAGAAATAACGGTACCTTTTTATTCACTTCAATGTCATTGCATACGTTCTATGTACGCATTTAGCTCTTCTCCCTTCCCATTGAAAGGTTCAATTGCACCAATCCAGGTAGCCATCTTTTATTATTTTACTTTTTGGCTCAACGGACACTTTACTTTACTTTATTTTCTTTTATTCTTACACCACGATTTATGAAACTTTATCCTCGTCGCCAATTGTTGTGTTTTTACTACTTTACTAAATAAAATACACCTTTTCAATTATGACTTTATTACGAGACGACTTTCATACAAGTTACAAAAATACGCTTCCTAATTCTAGTGCCTTTTTTGTGTTGCCAACCTTAATCTTTATTTCCTACATAACACATAGTCAATGAATCTGGCGGGCATTCTTAAATTTCGACGATTTCTTAGTCTAGGAGCTTCCGGTTGATCATCATCTGACTGGTCTGGTGTTTCTGGCGTGCTTTCATGATCAGATTCTTCGTCTACTTCTTGTACATTTCGGTTTTCCACCCCATCCATTTCGTTCTCAACTTCGGTGTTCATTTTTCCAGCTCTAGAATTTTCATCAAATATGACATTGTCAGAACATATGACATTGTGTTCATCAGGTAGATAGATTCGATAACAGGGTGAATCTAAATCGTAGCCAACGAAAAAACCTTTTCTAGATTTCTTTCCAGTCTTAGTCCTTTTGTGATCTTGCGTTAGCACGTAACAGTCGCTTCCGAAAGTCTTCAGTTTGTCAATGCTCACTCTGCGACCAAACCACAGTTCAGCGGGGCTCACACCTTCTATAGAGCTTGTGCCGGTCTGATTAAGAGTAAATACTGCAAAATTTATTGCTTCAGCCCACAACGTTTCGTTTAAATTTCTTGCATGTAATGCAGACCTGGCTGCTTCGACCACCGTTCGCATTTCTCGTTCTATGCGTCCATTTTGTTGAGGAGTATAAACATTTGATCTTTTGTGAAAAACTCCTAACTCCTCCAGACGATTTTTCGTATTCGTGTTCCTTATTTCAGTTCCATTATCTGACATCAGGTACTTTACTTTCCTGTCAAACTGATTTTCTATCATTTTCATAAAAATGTCAAGTTTCGTCGCTCCGCTGCGTTGTCTGCAGCTAAACCAATCATTATTTATTTATTATTATTATTAATTGGTATGTTTAGCTCTTTTAGTTTTTTACAAATAACAAAAATTGATTTTGCTTCAACTTGAACTAAACTTAAGAATACATCCTTTACACCCTCGAAATAATAAAAACGAATGATTATTGCCAAAGATTTTTTTGTGCTAACGTCAATTGTTTCATCAATTATTAACGAATAAACGTTGTCTCCAATTTTTTCTTTGAAGACAGTGATTGCTTCTTCGACTAAAGAGCTTTTTGAAATGTCAATACTTTTGCTTCTAGAACATTTAATTTTTTTAGTGATTTCTGAATCAGAGCAAACCGATGGTAACAATTTAACTAAATGATCCATAAGTAAAAACGTTAGATTATGTTCATGTAAAAACATAACTTGTTTAAGTTAACTACTTTTAACTTGATTCTCAAGTTTCTGAAATTTGTTTACATATATTGCTCTAATTTTGGCGTACTTAAACTTTTCTTTATGTTGGGCTTAATGAAGTTTTGTTTGTTCATGTCTTTTTATATGCGTTATACCTCCAATAATTTGCAGTGAACTTCATTTTTATTAGTAAAGTTTAACCAACCTCCAAACTTGCTTGTCTATTCGGGTTTAAATTTTTGTGTATATTTTTTTCTTTTTTGTGGAATGCTATCTTCGTTATCACTAGAAGTAGTATTATTTTCATTCTCTTGTTCTATATTTATTTCGTCTTTATCAGACAGTTCGGATTCTGAATTATCTGGATATGATAATGACGATGTATTCGGGTGAGCCAGCAAAGTGGCTGACATCTGGTGGCGAAATTTAAAACAAGAGCAATAGGGATAACACTGCGGCATTTGTATGGTAGTCGTATAAGAGAAGTGTTTATATCTCGCAAAATGTCAAGTAAGTCGTTAAAGATATTGTTCAGTGCCTCAGTGCAATAACTACATAAGTAGTGAAATATCTATGCACTACTTTCCAAAGAATGTTGAATTAAAAAATAAATGGAAAATAGCCCTAAAGATCGGGAAAAAATTGACCTCATACATGAACGTTTGTTCCGCTCATTTCTTGACGTCAGATTACCATCAAAGTAAGTATTTTGTAATGTTTCAATATTATTTGTAAATAATTATATATAATATTTATAGCTCGAACTACAATTAAGAAAGGAATTCTGAAGAATGGTGTTATTCCTAGCCAAAATCTACCACTAAGGCAGTTTGACAGCAGAACTGTGAAAAAATCTAGGCGAAAAATAGAAAGAAATATTGTGTAAGCAATATTATTTAATTTTTTATTTCTGTATATGAACTTGTAATTTGTAGGGAAGGTACACTGAAACTGAAATGCATGGACGTAGATGAAGTTTCAGAAGAACCAGAAATAGCTTTTGAGGAGAAGGAGCCAGAAACAACCTTTAAGGAGGAGCCAGAACCAGGTATCAGTGATTTTGTAGAGGATTCGACCCTATTTGACGGACAAGATAAAGAATGTCAAGCTAATTTGGAAGAAACTATTTTAGATAAAGTCATGAAATCAGACAATAATTGTATTGCTTTTACCGGTGTAACTAAGGAAGTATTTTTATCTTTAGTAGTATGTATAGAGAAATCGTCTGAAATATTGTTTACCACTAAGGAAGCCATTAAGGAAAAGTTATTGTTATGTCTATTCAAATTAAAGACTAACAATACACTTAGAGTTATAAGTATTATATTTAATTTGTCATATACCACAGCAAGAAGATATTTTTGGAATATGCTTGAAATATTGTATGTCATATTAAAACCTACTATAGAGAACAGCATGTTTTAAATACACCAAAGTGTTTTCTAAAATTTCAAAACGTTAGAGTAGTACTAGATTGTACTGAAATTGATATACAAACATCAAATTGTTTAAGTTGTAGAATAAGGTCATAAGTATTCAAATTACAAAAAAGACATACTTTGAAATATTTAATAGGAGTTACACCGGCAGGCGTGATATGTTTCGTAAGCTCTGCTTATGGCGGCAGAACTTCTGATAAGGCAATTGTTAACGAAGAAAATGGATTTTTCGTTTATACCTTACGCCACTGAAATTATGTTTGTTATTTGTTGTCTTGTAAACTTAAGTTTATGGGGATTTTGTCTGATTCTAAGTTTTAAATAACATTTAAGCGATAGTGTAAATATTGTAAAATAAAACGCAAAATATGAAAAATAAATGTATTTTTACAAAAAGAAATTATCCCAATCTTGGTAGTAAAAAATATACTTGGAGTAATACAAAAATGAGGTTTTCTTACAAAATCTGGATTAAATTCCACATTTACAATAAAATAGTTATCTTCGATGGAGCTATATATTACAAAATTACATTGTCTTAAATTTAACAGACACATGCCTAGTTGCACTTGGGCATAGTATTGATGTTTTTGTTTTAAGGTAGCTCCTAACCAAATGGAATTAACATTTACTTTTTAATGAAACTTATAATATCATTCCTTAGCTATTAAATAATACGTATATAAATTTTCAGATCGCTACACCGTCTATAACAAGAGATATTTATAAAAGAGTAACCAAACATTTTGTAAAAATTTAACACGTAGTCTTATGGAGAAAACATATTTCCGGTCACTTAAATTAGGTTTTTCTCTTGAATTAACATTAAAAAAATTGTACTGATTTTTTTGTGAATAGAATAAACATCGTTTATAATTGTAATATTTTAAAAATATATTGTTGCAATATTAATAACGCCAAAAAAATTAATTTAAAAAAGGGCGTGGCTTAATTTTGCGCGCGAATGCGAGATTTTCAAATTTATAAATAGTCTAGTCAACGAAGCTCAAAATCGGGGTGAAGAAAAACATTAAATCCAAAAGTTTTTTTCTTTGAGCCAAAATGTCTATTAGACCTTCCTGTTAAACATACTAAAAGTCCCCTATGGTGGGGGTCCGGGAACCCGCCGCCAACTATTTTGAAACATAGAAATGAAGCTAGTTAAATTCTCTACAAAATGGTTATATTCACTTTGTTTCTATCTCTTCCCGTTTTCGAGAAAATGGCATCCGAAGCAGGTGGTTTCCGTAAGTTATGAAACTTAGGCAAACAACTCATCACTCCAAACAGTTTCTATGCAGAATTAATTATTATTTATTTGTTATAATATCATTAATTAATAATTCTATTTATGAGCAGTTAGTCTAGTCAAAGAACGGTTTGTAGACAAACTTTTTGATCCTAAAGATTTTATTTTTGAGATGTCTTTGGTGATGATTATACCAAATGTCCCCGACCCTACGGTGTGTGCTAAGTCCGTAGCGTAGTAAAATGTGTCACTGTTTTTAATTTTTTACATTTTCTTGTAAATGGCACAGTTTTCGAGAAAATCGCTAAAATTTATTTCGAATATTTAAATCATTTTTAAAAAGTCGAAAATTCGTCTCCTTACACAAAAATTAATGTTAATTATAAACTGATACAAATAACGACCCCTGCTTTTTTGCATTGAATTCTCCGAATATTTTTCTATGAGGTACATTATTTTAAAAACTTATGAGGGCATTACTTAAGCTAAAATTTGAAGATTTTCTCCAAGAGAAAGTTGAGAAATTCTAGCGTTTTTTCGTATTTATTGTGTTTCGTGAACTGTAACTTCTGAACAGATAAAAATAACGACTTCCGGTTTTTTGCATTAAATTCTACGTACAATTCTTTACAATATACATTATATTGAAACTTTACGAGGGCCTTAGTTAAGCTAAAATATTAAGATTTTCTCCGAAGGAAAATTTGGAAATTTTAAAATTTTCATATACATTGTTTTTAATAAACTGTAACATCTTAACGGGTACAAATATCGACTTCCGGTTTCTTGCATTAAATTCTACGTACAATTCTCTACAAGATACATTAAATTGAAACTTTACGAGGGCCTTAGTTAAGCTAAAATTCAAGATTTTCCCCGTAACTAATAGCAATGGTTGCGATATCTGTTATACAAGAATGTTTTATTTCGCGACCTGTACTGCGTATGTCTATGTCAAGTTTATTTAATATAATGTTCCAGAAATATAAGCCAAAAACTAAAAACAATGACACATTTTGCTACGCTACGGACTTAGTACACACTTTAAGGATAGGGATAAATGAACAACTATTTTATTTTTCAATCCATACAACTTACAAAATAGGTTTTTTCTTGAATTTTAATATAAAAGAAATTTTATCCTAAACAGTTTTGGTTCTTTTTGGTCTTGATGGGCCTGAGAGTGGCTCTGGAAGTTCGCC
Source organism: Agonum fuliginosum (assembly GCA_947534325.1). Classification (NCBI taxonomy): domain Eukaryota; kingdom Metazoa; phylum Arthropoda; class Insecta; order Coleoptera; family Carabidae; genus Agonum; species Agonum fuliginosum. Next base: position 17,551,084 of record OX384045.1, on the reverse strand, counting down.
GAATAACGTGGTGTAAAAATATTTTTTCAGAAAATGTCGATTTTTGACAGCGAATCTCTTAAACGGTTTGGGAACAAATTTGTAGAAAATTTTATCCGCTTTAATTTTGTCATTAACTAACTGTTCAAGAGATATAAGCGAAAAACTAAAAACAGTGACACATTTTGCCACGCTACGAACTTAGCACACACCGTAGGGCCGGGGATTTTTGGTATAATCATCACCAAAGACCTCCAAACACATCTCAAAAATAAAATCTTTAGGATCAAAAAGTTTGTCTACAAACCGTTCTTTGACTAGACTAACTGCTCATAAATAGAATTATTAATTAATGATATTATAATAAATAAATAATAATTAGTTCTTCATAGAAACTGTTTGGAGTGATGAGTGGTTTGCCTAAGTTTCATAACTTACGGAAACCACCTGCTTCGGATGCCATTTTCTCGAAAACGGTAAGAGATAGAAAACAAGTGAATATAACCATTTTGTAGAGAATTTAACTAGCTTCATTTTTCTAATTTAATATGTTTCAAAAAAGTTGATAGTTTTCGAGTTATTTCGAAAAAACCGAAAAATGTGACCTAAAATCCAAGATGGCGGCGGGTTCCCGGACCCCCACCCTAGGGGACTTTTAGTATGTTTAACAGGAAGGTCTAATAGACATTTTGGCTCAAAGAAAAAAACTTTTGGATTTAATGTTTTTCGAAAGATCTTCGTTGACTAGACTAAAAGTTTTATGTCAGATAATAATAATAATAATTATTATTATTGATTGCTGGTTAATTGATATATTTGACGTGTGAAATTAATTAGTGTGTTAGAGGGTCCGTGCTAACCCTTTTTAGGGAGACAGCGTATATATATATATATATATATATATATATGTATATTTAGTGGACTTTGTACAGTTTTGTATTATAATATTAAAATAAATTGTTTAACTTTTAAACAGAATAGATAATAATATTACACAGTTTTATTTTCAAGAAATTGAAAAATTGTATTAACTACTCTTCTTGTTTTTGTGACTCGCACCACACCAGTTTCATCATCTCCAAGAAGATTCATCAAACCCATTAATTTATTTTGTTTATATGCATTTAAAACCATGTTATATGATATATTTGCTAAGATCATTTTTTTTCTTGTTTCTACAGAAGTGCAATATTTTAGTGAATCAACCATATGTTAATTATCCAGTATTTTTTTTGTTACTTTTTCCTTTTGAAGGCTATCTTCCCACGATAAACTATTTTTAATTAATGTGATATGTGAAATATTTATTTAGATATTATTTCTTGTAACATTATGACATCACATAAGGCATTATGAGCATTATTATAATTGATATTTAATGATTTTGCGAAAACGTCCAATTTGAATCGACCTTTTTCATTGCTGTCATACAATTTTTTTTATTACTGGCAATGTGTCACTAAATCCAGAAATAATCGATGCAAAGATATCAATGGTAAACGTATTTTCCATTGCTCTGATAATCCTTAGTCTATCAAATTTACAATTATGTGCAGAAAGTATACATTTTTTTTTGAAAGACTTTAAAAAATTATAAAAGTCAGTCATTGCCTCTGCTAAAGATTTTGTTGGAACAGCTTCACCACGAAAATGTAAAACACCATTGATCAATCTAAGACCATTAACTTCACTTGCACTTTCGATAATTCTTTGCTGAGGTTTGACTGAAAATAAGTGTTCATTATACTTTGCAGCTATTTGCAAAATATCTGCATTTTTTGCGAAGCTTCCTGTTTCTAAATAAAAAAATATCAATATTTTATCTGAACCGTTATCTTTCATTTTGTCCACACAATTATTAGGTAAATGATTCGTTACATTGTCTAGCCCATCAAGGAGACCAACATCTTTTTCGTATGTAGTACCTTCATTGAATTCTTTTTATTTCGGATACTTGTTTTTCTTTTCTTTAAAAATAAACGACGTTTTTTAATATCATTTTCCGATGATTTCTTTTTTTCTTTTTTAATTTCTGATCAAACTTCGAACAATACTTATTTGAGTACTTGCTTGGAGAATTTGTTAATTTCTCAGCCATTTCAGGAATTACTGTAGTACCTTCATTTTTTATATTAACAGCTAGAGCGACTCTTCTACTTCCTGATGCAGAAGTACCATAAAACCTAGATTTAGGAGCTTTACTTGCTACCATAGCGTTAAAATTTTCGTTGACATTGCTTGAAGCTCCGGCTGAAAACCGGCTAGTTTTTGAAGCAAGCACGTCAAATAAGTTTCTTAGGGCAATATAAAGGTTTTGATCCTTAAAACCACCACCAATATTGGCATGACTATATGATGCTAAATTTTCTCTGTAAGTACACCAACTGCCACAGTTTGAATGGTTATTGAAACAATGTTCGGGAATATTTCTAATATTTCTTGCCATAGCTTCACTATCTCCTTGATTTTGTGAGACTGCATACGTAAAGCACCGATGCAAGTATTTGATTGTTTCATTTGTGAGCTCCTTGAAATCTTTTTTTATTTTATATAGCTCATTAGTGACACCTTTGCTAGTATGATTTTTGTCATCTTGTTTTACAACATCATGCTTGCTCGCTAGTCGTATTCGCAAAATCGTACTGCTATCATTATCTGTGACTAACAATCCAACATCAATAAGTGTTTCGTCAAATATTTTGTTATTTACTGTCATTGTTACAGCCGAACTTGGCTCCATAGCCTTTGCACTTCCAACAAAATTTAGCCGGCATTCATGATCTTCTGGTAAATGACATTTACGGTTCTTCACATCATAAGAAATAATTTTTTATGGAATGTAATCCAAATAACGCTGCATGACCAGATAAACTGTCATAATTTCTACCTGTCCCTCGAGTATTCCAACCCATATCATAAGAGGCACCTATTCTTACTTTAGTATCGCAAACATTATCTTTGTTAATTTTCTTCTCTTCTTCTTCAGACAATCCCGGTAAAATAAAGCCATTTTGTAAATGAAAAGGCCTGTAAAAAATTGCCACTTTTTTATAATATATTTTTAATCTAAATCTGAACATTGCTGTGATTAAACTTACAGCAATTCTTTCATGCCTTCTTTGTTTTCAATCGTGAGCTTTTTTTCAACTAGAGCAGCTCGCTTGCAGCTTTCTGTAGCCATATTTTCAATGCATTTACCAACTTCCTCTTCGTGAGATCTAAATACTGCTGAGGAAACTTCAGGAATATCCATTGTTGTTAGCAAGTTATTTAGATGAGTGTTTCCCATACCAGCATTTAAAGTTCCTACAGAAATATAAAAATTATTGTGCCTGTCAGTGAATATTACTTCAATGTTTTTTATATTTATATTAAACTTTTTTGATTTTCTTGACTCTGTGAATGTTGAGAGGTGTTGATTGTCTGTCGAAACTTTGTTAATTATATTGCAACTTCGACATTTCACATGCCAAATAGAAGCTAAACCAAATCTTTGCTCACTAACAATGTCAATCATTGAAAGAATCGATTTACAATTCTTACAAAACAACTGTTCGGATAAGCTTTTTACATTTATTATGTGCCTTCCTTCAATTATGCAACAAAGTGCTACTTCCATACTTTTTTGTCCATTACTTCTTTGAACATCGCATTTTTTGCTTCTTACATTTTTAGTCTGTTCTTGTTGTTTTATTCGTAAATTATAAACATTTTCTGTTACCATTTTACCCTTCCAAAAAATGTATTTTTCTTTTTCACGCAATTATTTTTTAATATATCTGTTTCCATTATTTCCATTGCAAATAATCAAATAATATAAATCAGACACTTCAATATTTTAAACTGTGACAGAAAAGATGCGCAACAGTGATGGGCTAGTTCATCGCAACGCGGAGCATGCGCACGTCGTGCGCGACTACGTGAATCAAGCGGAAGTCGAATTTTAGATTTTGAGTATTTTTACTAGCCTAGTTGGTTCGGAGCAACCTTAAATAAACATACCCATTAGCAAAATTTAAATAATTTAATGTGGGTAATAACTCTTTAATAGGTTTTTCTTTCCCCATCAGAGGGCATTTAATCTCAATTAAAGTATCATTATTTATAATTCCATCAGGACTATACCCAAGCCATAGGACTGTAGGATTTATGCAAAAACCACATAATTGTACATCAGTTTTAGTTTTCCTTTCATAGCAGATTCGGGCCACAGGCTCGGTATTATTACCGTAAATTGTATTCATGTTTCCATAAAAATTTGAACTATAAATTGATTTAATTTTTTTTCCCAATCTGGTTTTAGATTAAAATTATATGTGTATAGGGCATAACAATTAGACCCTGTTATTCTTACTTTTCTACTAAGTTTCCATTTACTTGAATTTTGGTTCAATGTTTTTGTGTATATATCATTTGCTTTTTGAAAATTTACTTTCACACTATTCAAATAAAATACTGTTTTTGGAAATAGTTTTACTGATTCTTCAGTATCTGCCAGTATACTATTAAACTGTATTAATAGACTATTAAGTTGATCAACTGACAAGTACTTATCACTAAATTGAACATTGGTTATAGCTTTTTCTCTGTTAGTAGATACGTTTCTACCAACAAAATGTTTACCAATGGCAGAGTCTGGTAGACCTAAACCAAAGAATAATATTTCATAACAAACAAGAAGTAAATCAAATACCCTTTAAGTCCTAAAAGCAATTTTGTATGTTATTCAATTGTGTTAGTGCTCCTGTTAATTATTCTACTGTTTGTTAATGGATTACTTAATACAAATATTCTTATATTATAGGAATAAAAAATATAGGAAGAAAAATACTAACATCTTTCAATGGTTGACTTACTTCATAGATTTTCAAGATTTTACACAGTACTTGGAGGACCTAATATCTACTACACTACTTCTGTTACTACGTCATTTGAAAAGCAATTGTTTTAGTTTTAAAATTGTATTTCATGCGCATTTATAATATACTGGCGGAAAAAAAAAAATGAAACACTTTGAAATTCGTGAAATTTCGACCATTTTCAAACCGCTATAACTCGGCGTATTTTCAATCGATTTCGATGAATCTTTGTGGACGAAAAACTTTGAAGTGTCTACTTTAAAGTCATGCCTGCGAATTTTAGCGCAACCCCTTCCGCCCCCCTCCAGCACCCCGGTGAAAAATTATAAATTTTAATTTTAAAAATGTCCAACTTTGACGATGTCTATGGACTTTAAAATTTTTTTTTGACTTGATCCATCAAAAGGGCACTAAAATTCACTCAATTCCCTGTGCAGGACTCAAAGAACGAAGTTCCTACGATCATTTGGAACAAAGTTATGAATTTTTTTTAAAAAATGGCATTTCTTGGTTTTTTGCACATAACTCAGCGACTTTTCAACCAAATTAGACGATTCTTTCGGGGAAAAACCAAATTGTGGGTGTACTTTAAGGGGATAATCTCAGATTACGATGATCTTTTTTCGTACCCTTTAAAACCCGAACAAAAAAACACGTTTTTTCGCAAAAAAACGTCTAACTTTGGCGATGTGTACCGAGTTGGAAAAAAATTTGTCGGCTCGATCCACAGAAAAGGCATTGAAACTTGTTCAATTACCTGTGCTGGGCTCAAAAAACGAAGTTCCTACGACGATTTGGCACAAAGTTATGGCCGTTTGAAAAAAAGTGCATTTTTTTATTTTTTGACTCATAAGTCGGAAGTTTTTCGGCGAAATTGTTTGTTTTTTTCACGAATGAAATTTTCCTTCAAAATTTCTAATTTTTTAGACAATTTGAGTTACACAAAATTTTCAATTTTATTTTTAAATTTTCTCGATATTACAGGTTTGCTTATGCCCATGGCATGAAGCACGGTGCTCGATGTGGCATTTTGCTTCGTACAAAGCTGTCAAAAGGATGTTACACCGGTATAGCAAAATGCCATACGAAAATTTGTATATTGCTTATTGCTATGTTCACTTCGTACTTTGAAGGTTTTTGAAAATTATTTTTGACAGCTGAGAATTAAAATTCATCAAATCTTTGTGTTAATTAAATCAATAATTAGTAGTAATTATAATAAGAATATAACCCTTTAATAAACTAATTATTGATTTAATTAACACAAAGATTTGATGAATTTTAATTCTCAGCTGTCAAAAATAATTTTCAAAAACCTTCAAAGTACGAAGTGAACATAGCAATAAGCAATATACAAATTTTCGTATGGCATTTTGCTATACCGGTGTAACATCCTTTTGACAGCTTTGTACGAAGCAAAATGCCACATCGAGCACCGTGCTTCATGCCATGGGCATAAGCAAACCTGTAATATCGAGAAAATTTAAAAATAAAATTGAAAATTTTGTGTAACTCAAATTGTCTAAAAAATTAGAAATTTTGAAGGAAAATTTCATTCGTGAAAAAAACAAACAATTTCGCCGAAAAACTTCCGACTTATGAGTCAAAAAATAAAAAAATGCACTTTTTTTCAAACGGCCATAACTTTGTACCAAATCGTCGTAGGAACTTCGTTTTTTGAGCCCAGCACAGGTAATTGAACAAGTTTCAATGCCTTTTCTGTGGATCGAGCCGACAAATTTTTTTCCAACTCGGTACACATCGCCAAAGTTAGACGTTTTTTTGCGAAAAAACGTGTTTTTTTGTTCGGGTTTTAAAGGGTACGAAAAAAGATCATCCTAATCTGAGATTATCCCCTTAAAGTACACCCACAATTTGGTTTTTCCCCGAAAGAATCATCTAATTTGGTTGAAAAGTCGCTGAGTTATGTGCAAAAAACCAAGAAATGCCCTTTTTTTAAAAAAATTCATAACTTTGTTCCAAATGATCGTAGGAACTTCGTTCTTTGAGTCCTGCACAGGGAATTGAGTGAATTTTAGTGCCCTTTTGATGGATCAAGTCAAAAAAAATTTTAAAGTCCATAGACATCGTCAAAGTTGGACATTTTTAAAATTAAAATTTATTATTTTTCACCGGGGTGCTGGAGGGGGACGGAAGGGGTTGCGCTAAAATTCGCAGGCATGACTTTAAAGTAAACACTTCAAAGTTTTTCGTCCACAAAGATTCATCGAAATCGATTGAAAATACGCCGAGTTATAGCGGTTTGAAAATGGTCGAAATTTCACGAATTTCAAAGTGTTTCATTTTTTTTTTCCGCCAGTGTATTAATTATCAAAACACATTCTCTCTCCATTTGCACAATATTAATACAATCATTAATACTTCAGGCCGTTCTTACGTGTAATAAGCGTGTTAAAAACCAAATCGTTAATTTCTTTCAGAGCCGTTTTTGAAAACGTTTTTTCTTCTTTTTTATGGTTAGGGTGACAAAAATCTACAGCTGTGGTAGTTTTCATGTAATCAGGAACTTTAGAACTTGTAGAAGAACTCACGCCACCCCACAGTTGTTCTGTATCAGTCTGACTCAGTTCTTCAATATCATCATGTCTGAAAATTCATAAATAATATATAATAATTTTCAGAACTAATGAAAAATAAATACCTTTCCAAATAAAGCATAACTGCAACAATATGCTTGCACTTAGCGCCTTGGCCTGCTTTACAGCTGCAAACGCACTTCCAATGTTAAACATCTTTTTGAAGTAAAATGGTAATATTATGTGGTTTCCCTTTTAAATTCGACGTTTGTAAACACAGACCGTAAATTTCCACATTGCTTTCTTTGTTTATTTTATACCCACATATTATTATATGGCCAGTTAAAATATTAAAAATAAGTTAAAAAAGTTCAATGTAACCTAAAATGTTTGTATAATATTACCTTTAAATGCAGCTTCTCCTTCCACCATTGGCCGTACCGAACCATTTAAATATACGTATATATCACCTAAGGATACAAACATCTCTTTTCTTATGATTAAAATAATGAAAAAACAAATCTTAAACAAAAACTCTAAACTTCGCCTATAAAACCAATGCTTAAAATGGAATGTTTTCCCTATCCCTATTGCTCAGATTTTAGTGCTGCAATCTATTATCAGTGGTTACCCCGGATAGTCCGTCCCAAACTTCTTTGCCGTTGCGTCATACCTGTAGTTCGTATGAATCAATTTGAAATTATGGCGGGAAAGTTATATTTTGATATCAAATATTTTTAAACTATATTATGTAAATATTTGGAATAACTATATAAATTTAATAATAAATAAATACCTCTAAAACAGCTGACACGGGAATAAGTAATTCTCCTTTTTCTTTTTCAGCAGTAAAATATTGGTACAAATTCAAGACAATCTGAATTGTTTGTTTATTATTGCGTTTGCCGGGCATATTTATAAATACTATTATAAATATCTATATGTAAACATCTAATGTATGCATAAAACAACGATATACCTATGTTAAATTATTTAATCACAGTGAAAATAGTTTTTATTTGTTTGACAGTTTCAAAATTTACAATACAATGTATTTAATAAAACAACATGAAAAACAGCCTACTCAAATAACAAGTTATAATTGCTGGTATATCAACAATATAATTATACGTTTTCTATTTCTTTCTTTTTCTACTTCATAATAACAACAAAGAACAAAACTTCACGTAACAATATCAATACTTCGCAAATTTCGTATGACATACGTGTTTCAACTAAATATATGACTGTAATGGACTGTAATAAGATAGAAAGAGTAAGACAGTGTATTCTTTAGTTATTCTTGAAAATAAAATAATGACGTAACGGCAAAGAAGTTTGGGACGGACTTTAGAAGTTTTAATCAAAAACCTGTTATATAAAAGTAATTTTATATTGAATAAAATAATGACATCTTGTTGTACTTACTTGTCCATTTTAACAATCACTTCACTGAAACAGTGCAATGAAGCATACAATAATACAATCAGAAACCAAAACAAACATGGCATGGCAAGAAGAACTGTCATTTTCATATTATTTTGTTGTTGTGTTGTAACTGCGCAGTGTACTGCGCAATTGCAACAGCCTATCTCGCGTATATGTGTCCACCTCTTATAGCTTTTGTATACTAACTAGCGCCATTCTAATAATTCAGAATTTGAATTTAAGCGCGCTATGACGTATGATGCATGAATAATTGTTTTCTTTATTTGAACTTTATAATATAAAATTTTTAAAAACGTAATAAATATGACTTCGGCGTAATGACGTAATTAATTTGTTTAAAAAGTAATATACTATATTGCGTCATAAAAGAAGATGTAGGCATTTTACATCCCGAAGATTTCTGATGCACGAGCGAGCGAAGTGAGCGAGGGCATAGCAAAGGCTGAGGGATGTAATATGCCGGTAGATTCCCGTAGGGCACAAGATATTTTTCCGCATTCATGAGAAGCACGTATAAAATAAAAGGAGTTAATTTTGTAATGTAGAATACAATCCTATGAAAGTGTGTCGCTTTCCTGTTCACAACTCAGAAACCAAACCATGGCAACATGTACCTTATAAATATTAACAAAAAATTCTGACAGTAATAAAATTTTTAATAAATATTTTGGTAACTTACAGTATGGATAATAAATACTTCTTTTGTAATGTTGATTAAATTAATGTGCTGTTATAAACATCATTCCAAAGGATTATACAATAATAATTGCGCGCGCATGCTTGGGCATCCCGTTAGAGGAAGCGAATACGACAGATACAAATTAACATGTGTTGAGTGAGACAGCAAAACTGCTGCGCAATACGCTGTGACAATATAAATTGCGGTTAATGTAAATTTGATATTTCTTATTTTTAATTTTTTAAATGTAGGAGAAAAGTTTAATTGAAAGACATTGTGCAATTTGAACAATTTAATACGCAACAATCATGAAGCAAGTTCAAAAAATTGTAAACAAAATTAAATTAAATTTTGACATTATTTGTACAAACTGTCAAAATACGCGCGCATCACCAGGATTGGTGTATTGACGTCACTTCTTTTTGCCACAAGCATGCCAAAGCGTACTGCGCACCACAGAGCAAGAGACCCAAAGAAGAAGCGACAGATCCAGCTATCTGCGACTTATATAATATTGTTACTGGCGCCATCTCTTGCTGCCCAAATGAACTAATTTCAAAAAATTACAATAAGTTATTTTTTATTTTTCATGTTTATATAAATTTATATAGAACTAAGAGTAAAATAATTATCTTCTCTAATTTAATTTTTAGATTTAATTTTAATAGTATACTACAATATTTAAGTTAGTATTTGCTCAAAAAATATTATTTATAATTTTCGTGACATAGGTATTAAGAATGCGTATTCAATAATGTCGTTTTGGAGAACCTTGTAATTCTTAACATTCCACCGATTGAGATTTTTCAGGCAGTTTTTTTCGCTTTTGTCATGTATTCCCTGAACGCACACTACACACATACCACACACAGTATCAGGCACTTCCTGAACACACACCAACACACACATGAAGTTGACAACACGACACGAAAACAAGAACATGATTGTAAGAATTGATGTGACAATATATATATTATAATTAACGTGTAATTATATATGTGAAATCAAATAAAGAACATAATATTGGCGCAGTCGGTTTTAAAAAATTAGTGAATTAGTTACTGTGATACGTAAGCAGTTTTTAAGTTCAAAAACAGAAAAAAAGACGGCAACACACGTGCATAAAAATGGCGACACACGGCCGCATTGAAGAATTCCACGTTGGGAAAAGTGCGTGGATAGAGTACAAAGAACGATTAGAATGTTTCTTTTTAGCTAACGACATTACTACAGCTGATAAAAAACGTGCAATATTTCTAAGTGCGTGCGGGGCTGAGCAGTATTCAACTATACGGTCTCTTGTAGCACCAAAAACACCAATTGAAGTAAGCTTCGATGAAATTGTTACCAAACTACAAACACATTTCAATCCTAAGCCTTCATCAATTGTACGACGTTTTATGTTTAACCAAAGTGTACAGAAACAGGGACAGTCAGTGTCGGATTTTATTGCCGAATTGCGAAGACTTTCCGAACATTGTGAATTTGGCGCGCAATTAGAAAACATGTTACGCGATCGAATAGTGTGTGGAACACGCGACAGTGCACTACAAGAAAGACTGTTATCTGAGCCGAAATTAACATTCATGAAAGCTAGAGATGATGCTATTGCAGCTGAAGCAGCTCAGTTACAAGTGAGTAGGTTACGTGGCATATCAGAAAACGGTGAAGTGAAAAAAGTTTCGGACAAAACTGTTAAACAAACTGGAACAAATAAACCAATCAAAGACGATTGTAAGCAATTCAAGTGTATGAGATGCGGTGGTGATCATAAATCAGATACATGTCGTTTTATAAAAACAGAGTGTCGTTATTGTAAAAAAGTTGGACATTTAGAACGCGTGTGCATGGCTAAAAAACGAAATAATACGAGTGATACGACGCGTAATAAAACAAACACTAATAATATTACTAGTCAAGAAGATAATACCGAGTATGAGATATATAACGTAAATGCGATAAACGATAACAAGTGCCAAAAAACAGTTATTAGTATCGAGGGTGTACCTCATCAATTCGAAATAGACTCGGGATCAGTTTGTTCATTAATTGCAATGGAACAATTTAAAAAACACTGGCCGAAATTAGTTCCAAGGCTACAGGCTAGTAATAAACAATTACGAACGTGGTCACACACCCCGTTACGTGTAATTGGTTCGGTGCAAGTAAATGTTACATATGGAAGAAAAACAGTGAAACTACCCTTAACTGTCTTAGATGGAAATGGGTCCAGTCTAGTAGGACGAAATTGGTTCGAGGCTCTCGGCATCAGCATCGCAGGAGTTTTGAATATAGATTCTAACACAGCAGACCTAGAAAAAATACTACAAGAGTACGAAGAAGTATTTAAGAATGAATTAGGACAGTATAAAGGACTGGAAGTGAAAGTTGAATTGAAAGAGAATACATCACCAGTTTTTTCTAAAAGCACGTAAGGTACCGTACGCAATAAGAAAAGATATTGACAACGAAATTGATAAGCTGGTGGAACAAGGAGTTTTAACAGCTATTACTTACTCTGAGTGGGCAACACCTATTGTAGCGGTAAGAAAGAAAAATAATCAATTCAGAATCTGTGGTGATTACCGAGCTACGGTAAATACTGCATGTAAAACCGATGTATATCCTCTACTAACTGTTTCAGAAGTTTTAGCCTCACTTTCCGGTGGAACTGTATTCACGAAACTTGATATGAAACAGGCATATCAACAATTAAAAGTGGACGACGAGTCTGCAAAAATACTAACATGGAATACTCAAAAGGGGTTGTATCGAGTAAACCGATTACCTTTTGGAATAGCTCCGGCCGTATCTATTTTTCAAAGGACAATGGATACCATCCTCAGCGGATTAGATGGTGTAAAACCGTACCTAGATGATATAATAGTATGTGGACGGACTTTAGACGAACACAACAGTCGTCTTCGTAGCGTATTGGAGCGTATTAACAACGCAGGGTTACGACTACAACGGGATAAGTGTTGCTTTGCAAGTGAAGAAATAGAATTTCTAGGATTCCGTGTAAACAAGCATGGACTACAACCAACACAGAGCAAAGTGGCGGCCATACAAAACGCTGCTACACCCAAGGACAAGCAGCAACTTCAGGCTTTCCTAGGGTTACTTAACTTCTACGGGTGTTTTTTGAACAATCGAGCATTTATATTAGAACCACTACACCGATTGTTAGACAAAAATGCAAAATGGAAATGGAGTACTGAACACGAGCAGGCTTTTGCTACAGCTAAAAAAACCCTTCAAAGCGACGCCGTACTGGCACATTACGACGAAAAAAAACCACTTGTTCTAGTTTGCGACGCGTCACCGTACGGAGTTGGAGCCATACTAGCTCACAAAGAAGAAGATGGCCGGGAAGTTCCTGTTGCGTTCATTTCCAGAACGTTGTCAGATCCTGAACGGAATTATTCACAACTAGACAAGGAGGCCCTTGCGATTTTATTTGGTGTAACTCGTTTTCATCAATACATTTATGGACGTGCAGTTCAAATATACACAGATCACAAACCTTGTTAGGATTATTACACCCCAGGAAACAGCTACCGCTGTCTCCCCGACTTCTACGCTGGAGTTTGACGTTAAGTGGATATGACTACGAGCTGAATTACAGACCAGGTGCGCAGTTAGCTAATGCAGATGCCCTTAGTAGGTTACCTGTAGTAGAATTTTGAAATACACCAGAACCACAAGACGTGCTACTTCTAGAAAAAGAAGATGGACCATTAGTAAATGCTGAAGATATTGCTAAACTAACAAGTAAAGATCCAGTACTTTCACGAGTTAAATACTGGATACTGCAAGGCTGGCCAGAGACTTGCCCAAAACCCGATTTTAAACCATTTTACGACAAGAGGTTAGAAATGTCTACAAATAAAGATTGCGTTCTGTGGGGAAACAGAGTAGCCATTCCAACAGCAGCTATAAATATGGTTCTCGATAGTCTTCATATGACGCATCCCGGAATAGTGCAAATGAAAGGACTAGCAAGAAGCTACGTGTGGTGGCCAGGTCTGGACAACAGCATTCAACAGCTGGTAAATACTTGCAATATTTGTCAAGATACTCGACACGCACCACCAAGAAGTTCGGTACATTTGTGGGAGTGGCCAAATAACCCATGGTCGCGTCTACACTTAGACTTCGCTGGTCCAGTAAACGGTAGAACATTCTTAATTATTGTTGACGCACACTCGAAGTGGTTGGAAGTCGTCCAAGTTAATTCACCGTCAACCCAGAGCGTCATTGAAGCATTACGCAAACTATTCACAACACACGGATTACCTGATGTTGTAGTATCCGATAATGGAACAGCTTTTACCTCACACGAATTCAAAACGTTCCTAGAAAAAAATGGAATCAGACCAGTTACTGTTGCACCATATCACCCATCATCTAACGGGCAAGCGGAGCGAATGGTACAAACAGCAAAAAATGCCATCAAAAGAATGAAACAAACTAATTTAAACGTAGAATTGGCTCGTTTCCTTCTTGCTCAGCATGTAACACCATGTGCGACGACTGGAAAGAGCCCCGCTGAGCTGTTAATGAAGAGACAATCTTATATACTAAAAGGCTTGAGATCATTTTCAGCAGCTTAGCAACCGTTTTTCGACTCGCCTACTGCCTAAACGGGTGAACCGATTTTTATAAACTTTTTTTTATTTGATAAAGGTTCATGTGAAGTAGTGCCTTTTGGGTATATGAATATTGTAGATGGCGTGGTAGTCGCAGGGGAGTTGAAAAACAGTGATTTTTTTGACTCCTTGGATACGGGCATTATACTTTATTCGATTGTTTTTTTCATTTGACATATAGGTAGTGGATGAATTTGACTATATTTCTATGCATGTTTCAACCCAATATTGGGTATATTAAGAAAGTTATTAAGAAAAAACTGCAAAATGCACGGAACGCAAATGGGAGCATGCCATGGAAGTTTTGTTTTCTTTTTGATAAAAATGATTTTGTTGTCTACTGTCAGATTTGACGTTTCCAATTTGAAATTTTATTTGGATATCTTTTTCATATTTGGTAAGGTAAGAGTGTTTTGAAATTTTTATTGAGTATTTAAAGATGGAGCACGCATTATGTTTACATACCTAGGTATAATGTTTTTGTATAAATTTGAAATAATATTATTTTTGAAATTTTTATTCAATTTTACAACGCACTACTGTCAAGTTGCTCATGTTGCTATTTATTTATTACTATATTTATGGCATATTTTGACTCAAGTTTAAATGTTCAATTATAATTACTTAGGTACCTAACAAAACTTTGCAATATTTACACTGTGACAAACTGTAGTATTTTACTAATTTTCTATATTTGTTTTCATACTTAGATAATATTGATAAATATAACGAAGCGTAGTTCTTCAAGATTTAATGTCTATTTGACAGCTTCCACTAACTGTCACCAGACGTAGATTTCTTAGGAATAGTTACCTATATATCAAATATCCGTGGCTAATACTATATATTTGTATAAATCCCAGTATTTTACTTAAAATTTTAAAGCTCTAATTAATTAACAAACCAAATTACCCATTGAGTGTCGTAACAATCGTTCCAAAGCCTCCCGCCTTTTTTCCAATTGCAATTATTAAAATTTTAAATAAATATAAATTATTTCGATTTTTCCAAAACTTTAAACTTGCCACGAGCTCAAAAATCGGTTAACCTAGTGAATTTGGTATTATTTTAAACGTTAATTATTCAATTTGCAATTATTTTGTTGACAAAAGTATATGAAACGCCATATTAATTTACAAATTTCACTAGCTGTTACACTACACTCAGAATTACATTCGCTCAAACTCTGGTTAATTTATTTATGTGCAGAAGCCGCAAAGGATTTTTTTGTTTAAACTTTAACTTTAATAGTAATAGTATATTTCATTTTAACACAAAAAGCAATTGTTGAAATCCTCAACATGATTTTCATAATCAATTTATTTTTGTAATCAACTGATTGTAACATTGTTTATTTACATTGTTGAAATCACAACGAACATTCTTGTAATCAACACAATTAAATACATTTGATT
Organism: Agonum fuliginosum; assembly: GCA_947534325.1. NCBI lineage: Eukaryota > Metazoa > Arthropoda > Insecta > Coleoptera > Carabidae > Agonum > Agonum fuliginosum. The sequence goes on along the minus strand of OX384045.1, from coordinate 17,535,514 downwards.
ACGGCAGTTCACCCCACACTATTCATGTTTGTTTTGTATTGTTATCATGTTTTAATTTATAAATCTTGCATGTTGTTAAACCTTAAATTGAGTTATTATTTAAGCATCTTGCTCTCACTGTACTGAATCCCAAGATAATAAAGATCAATACTTAAAATTAAAATAAATTCGATCTCAGTAAGTTGTAATTTAGATCTGGCGCCCGAAACATAAATTTGATAACTTCCTGTAGCCGCAGAGCCATCTAGGTGCACACGTAATGAATAGAAGGAGTGGAAGCTAAAGGCGGGAAATACGTTTAAATAAATTTCCAAATTTAACAATATATATATATATATATATATATATATATATATATATATATATATATATATATATATATATACATATATATATATATATATAAGAATGGGAATGTTTAATAAAATATAACACAGTAGTAATTAAAGGATTAACTATATTAATAGAAACAAAAACTAATATTTAAATAAAATACTTAAATTTAATAAAACGATACTTTCGACATTTGTCTTAAGCGTTCAGGAAAACCATTAATTAATTTGTTAACTAATTAATTAAATGGAAAAACCTTAAACAAAAGTTCGTGATGAATTTTGGAAAAAAATTTGTTAGCCACTAATATATTACGAAGAACACAGATAACAAAAACAAACATAAAAACATAAAATATCAACTTACTCAAAAATACATAGTTTCACATTCACAAATAAAAACGGAGAGTATTGAGATTCACTTTGAGCACAAATAAACAATTAAATCAAGACAGATTATTCCCAATATTTAAAAACGTCTTTCTCTTTCGAAATCTTCAAATTAACTCATTTGCAATTATCAATAACGTCTTTCTCTTTGAAATCTTAAAACTAACTATTTTAAAAACGAAAATATGTTACAAAACTATAGTTCAAAACTATCCCCTGATTCAAAAAATAATTCTGACCGTGGCGACAGTAAATCTCAAACACTCAAACATTTCCAAGTGAAGTTGAAATACTTTTCATTGAACTAAATGGTTTCCGTATCTCACATTTTGACATCTACCGAAATGCCAAAACTCGTAAATTTTAGAAACTGATATTTTAACAGCAAAACCTGATGCCCATACTTAGAAGTCTGATACAACGCGTGGGAAATACCGTTGAGCTTTTCCAAAAATATTTCAACTTACAAAAACAACAATTATTGTTTCTAATACAATAAATTTGAATATATAAAAATATACATATAATTATATATACGGTTAACTATAATATAATAACAAATTATATTAGTTATACAGGCAGCAGTATTCTTTTCAACCACATTGCAATTTTTCTTAAACCTACTATGTTAAAATGTATTCCATCTTCACGACACGGAAGGTGAGCCTTATTTCGCGGTCTGATATAGAATCTAAAATAACATATTCTTAATAATTCTAATAAATAATTCAGTAAGTACATATGTCAATAAAAATTGGATATTATTGCAATTGCTAACTTTTCTATTTCATAATAAATAAAAACAAATGAAAAACAGTACAAAATTATACTGTCTTTAAAATTATTTTATTGGTATTGAAAATATTTCATAAATTAAAGATCAAATACATAAAATAGGTATTTGATTTATAATTTTCATTTGCAACTATGTAAAACTTACATTAATCTATTAATTTATTTCAGAGTATTTCTATTTTTTTACTAAAAAAAACAATAATAACCCAGTTAGACGGACAACACATTCCTTACTTTGAAAATAATTCCTCTCTAATGTTCCCATTTTTGTTATGGCAGAACTGGTACAAATCTATAACTGCCGAATTCGGTATTTTGGCTATAACAAATTATATAATGTTAATGAATGAATATTAACGAGGCTTATAAACATTTTACCAAGTTTTGCAATAACTTTATTAAATTGTTGTATACGCTTATTATGAAGTTCACTGTGTTGTAATTTCAAAATGGGTGGTATAGTCAACCACACAACTTTTTTCCCGCGTAAAATTTTATTAATTTTATTTACTGATTTTTTAAAATTTCTCACAGGATTCATCTAAAATAATAAATGTACCAATGTAGTCTCTATTACATTTGTTTAAATATAAATATCCATTATATAAACTTACTCTTAATACATCATTGGGCTCCGGTACACTTTCCTGTCACACGAATTTCAATACATTTTTGGTATTATAAGGTGTAGTTACTCATTTGGAATTATAATATGAAGTAAAATTTGCGGTATTTTCATAAACAAATTTAAAATTAAATAAAATCATTTGGGATTATTTGTTCATTTTCTGGCGTATGTATACATGAAGATTATGCATGATTTTTAATTTAATTGCTAAATTACATTAAATGTGCACAGTAACACAGTTAATTACAGATATATTTAACTTACAAGTATAATAATTATTAATGTATATTTCTAAATAACCTAAATTTATAATATGAAAATTAAAATTACTATTTTCGTACTTTGACACATGTGTGCGCGTGCGCACATACTACAATGTGATCAATGTGATTGACTTTGTTGACGATGGCGGTTGACAGTAATATGGGATCGAGTGTCGTAATGTTGACTTATTTTATTATTGTGTGATTTTGTTAATATTTGTGTTACGTATGTGGGTCAGTATTTTGTTTGCTGGTTCTGGTTTTGGACTCTAAGGGCCAACCATGCCCAGTTGCCCAGTTCAAAAACGTACTATGTGTCGGGTGTTAGACCACCTATATGAGTATCTGTAAAACAACGTTAGAAGATAAACTCAGACAGATTGAAGACAGTATAGGTAGGTAATTTTAATAAAGATAATATTACTATTTTTACTATAGTAACATACAATGTAATTTTATGTAGGTTCGCTTATTTCGTTGAAGTTATGGCCACGTGACTGCAGCCATCGTTGTCAGTGGAGCAGATTTATAGTAGGTATTTACGTATCGACCTATATTTATAGCAGTTTATACAAACTTGTGGTAAAATTATCATCATTATTATTTACTTTTATCCGCCTGTTTATTAGTAAATTTTTTAGAATTTGATACTATGTGTCAATTTTCAGAAAAATCTTATCAATGGATCTTCGTTATTGATAGGATTTTTCATCCGAGTTCCTAATAAAATCGAATTATTAAAACTTGTTTAGCCGAAAACGATAGTGAGGCGGAATAAAGTATAAATATAGGTACGTAGTTGTATTTTTTGGAGGTGAAACCGTGAAGTCTAACTGAAGGGAGCCTTTATCAGAGTGCTGTAAATATAATTCGTAAAGTATGATAGCGCGGGCGTGCTTGATGGCCCTTCATTATTAAATGTAATTCAAAACAACTCGCAAGAGAAAATAAGCTTGAGTTCGAGGGCGCGCGCGCAGAAGAACCCAAGCTTGGCCCGCGGGTAAAGTCTACTTGGCGGTCAAACCTGAAGTTGACTGCAAGCTGTCAACTGAACAACGCGTTGTGGCCGTTTAAAAAACGAGTTCTGTTGGACTCAAGAAGGGTTTTGTTAGCATAGATTAGTTTATGTCAAAAAAAACTGAGTCCTGTTGGACTCAAGAAGGGTTTTGTTAGTATTGATTAGTTTATGTCAAAAAAACGGAGTTCTGTTGGACTCAATTAGGGTTTTGTTAGTATTGATTAGTTTATTTAAAAAAAAAAACAGAGTTCTGTTGGACTCAATTAGGGTTTTGTTAGTATTGATTAGTTTATTTAAAAAAACGGAGTTCTGTTGGACTCAATTAGGGTTTTGTTAGTATTGATTAGTTTATTTAAAAAAACGGAGTTCTGTTGGACTCAATTAGGGTTTTGTTAGTATTGATTAGTTTGTTTTTTTTTAAACAGATCTGTTGGACTCAATTAGGGTTTTGTTAGTATTGATTAGTTTGGGTACAAATGTGCAAATCGAAGTGTGAAAATTGGTATATGGGTAGCTGGACATTGTGGTGGGGGAACTTTTATACGCTGTGGTTTTTCGGACGTGTGGTTATTAGGCGGTATGGTTTTTATACGCTGTGGTTTTCGGTGGTGTGGCATTTACTCGCTAAAAATAAAAATATAATTCGCAGAAGTAGGGTAAGCTTGGGTTCTTCGGCGCGCGCGCGCCGAAGAACCCTAGCTCGGCCCGCCAAAAATCAAAATATAATTCGCAAGAGTAGGTAAGCTCGGCCCGCTAAAAATCAAAATTTAATTCGAGGCGCGCGCGTGCCGAAGAACTCCTCAGCCCTTTAAAAGTCATAAAATATAATTTGCAAGAGTTAGGATATCAAATGCAAGAGATCGAGGTGTGCGGATTCTCTTTAAAAATAATAGTGGGAATCTTTATCAGAGTTCTGGAAATTTTGTAGGTACAACAATATTCTTAAAATTTACCAAAAATGTTTTTACCCAAATAAAAAATGAGAAATGATCGTACATGCATTCATAAATACACAAAATAACACTATTAATTATTTATATTTTACTTTATTGTATATTAATAGAATGTTAATTCTTTTTCAGAAAGAATTGGTGGCCCTGAAAAGGGCCTATTGAACCAAACCAAAGTGAATAAACTATTGGGATCACTAGACAACATATCTATCACGAATATGCTGTAGGATATGAGAAAAAGGTGTGTATTTGCCCCACATTTGCCACCACATAAATTCGTCTATATGTTCTTGTAACAAATTTGATTGTAGAACATTTTTTTGGCGACAATACCGCTTTAAAAGGGACCAATAACCTTCCACCATATTTGTACAAGTACCAGTCAAAGGATCTACAAAATTTGCAGAGTGGTTTACAGTTTTATGAATAAAAGGAGAAACGCCACCAATACTGGACAATGAACTATAACCCCTCCACAAATCCGTCCAAATTTCAGTTCCCGGAAGTACATGTTTTAAAATAATGTTCACAAGAGTGTCACTGCTTCTGTCCGGTACATAAACAATAAGTCCTCTTTTCAAAGTAACATCATATATTCCCATGACCCATCTTGCAGGGACAGCCCTTCCTGCGTTGTATTTGCGTTTAGTCACAACACTTTCATCAATTTGTACGATAACTCCCGGTCCTCCAAATTTAAATAAATCATTTTCTTCCAACAACTTCCAAGAGCAAATATCTCTTATAAAGCGAAATACTTGAACGATTGTTCCCTTTCTAACGTTTGTGGCGCCTACTACGTGCTGTACCGAGCATTTAATACTCCAAAAGAATAAAATCAAAAATACTGACTCAAAAGGCACGTGTAGGTTTTCAAAAAAGGTATTTCTGCATAAGGAGGATCCGAACTTCTTGCATCTGGTACAATACGCACCATATCCACCCTTGAATTCCTTTTTTACCCGCAACACCATCGGACGTCTACAGCCGCGCGTCAAGCAACGTCCACATTTGCGAATAAAACCATCTTCTTGTAAGTTCATAAAAAGTTCTTCTGTAGATTTGTTATGAAAAAATAAAACTACATCTTTCACAGTACCACAATCTTTTATTGATTCCATATTGAATACAAAAGCAATAATAAACAATAAATAAATGCAAACAAGTGTTGCCATGGTAACAGTATTCCTACGCCATAAAATAATACAAAAGTAGTGGCAAATATTCACAAATAACAAAAAATAGATCCAATTAAAAATTAACTTTAAAAAAATGTATGTGAATATACCGCAATTTTTTTTTTAGAATACCTCAAAATAGACGTAAATACACCTATTGCAGTAAAAATCGCATCAAAATTCGTGTGACAGGAAAGTGTACCGGACCCCATCATTGGTCCCTATACATATAATGATGTGTGAAGATAATTTTTTGTGTTCTCTTCGAAGACGAACTTCTAAATTACGAATACGTTGCCCAGATATACATAAATTAATTGTTGAACTGCCATTGTTCACATTTTTATTTTTAATAGCACGACTGCCCAATATTGTACTACAAAATCGTACCATATTACTGGCACCAACAATTTGATAATTAAGATAAATCTAGAATAAATTAATAAAAATACGTTTCATTAAGAAAATAAAAATTAGTACATATAATTAATAATAATAATAATAATACCAATTATAACTACTTACAGATTTCTCCATAATATTTAATATAAATAAGAGCACACAGGTAAAAACGGAATTCAAAGCCAAAAATATAAAATCCTTTGCGTCTTAGCATAGGTAGCACAGAGCCAGTATTGCCAACTCTCGCATGTAAACTTATGATGCAGACGGTAAAAAATTATAGTATTTTCAAAAAAATTATGGTACAATAAATATTAATACGTGATTCCTCTTTCTGAATAAAAAACATGATTTTCCGAAAGAAAAGTACGAATTTCATTAATATGCTAATTACAAATATTTTCATGCAGCACTCAACAATAGACCATTTCCATTATGACGTCATTTGACTGTGGCAGTTTTGTAAATTATTCTGACAGTAATTACAATAGCTTTGATTTTGGTTATGGTTGTTTGTTGATATTTGTAATTTTAATATATAATTATGGATAAAAATATATTACATTTAAGAGAAGATGATATGTCCGAGGCTAAATTAAAATACATTACTATAAATCAACATTCAATAGCTAAATTAAAACGATGGCTTGAAAAACCGTGTGCACAACGAAAGATTCAAAAACTTAACATTTACAATAAAATTTATGTATTATTCTTTATTGTAATGTAATGCAAACCTACACCGTCAAAATACTAATCAAATCTAGCTAGCGTTATTAAATACTGCTGTTAGAATAGTTCAGCCAGCAACCGCTGGCGCCACTATCGATTTCTAAATGAAAATCGTCTATTAAAATACGATAGGAATCTAGCTGCGCGTGCGCATATAAAATCACGGAAATACTTTTAGTATATAAGAAGATATAAGATAAGAGTAATAATAACAATAAGTATCTAGCTGCGCGTGCGGATGTAAAATCACGGAAATACTTATTTATTTTATTAATATATTAATTAATTTTTTAACCACATTTGTACACTTGTGTACTTGCGCAGTATCATTATGCGATTTTTCTTTGCATTTTGAAATATTTATTAAATACAGCTGTCATCTAGTGGTAAGTGCGAAAACTAATTTTTTGCACTGCATATTGCACAGTACGTACTAAGTGTTCATATTTGCTACATTGTGGTAAAATTGAGTAGTTCTACTGAAATAAGTGTATTTAATTGGAAGTTAAGAAGTAAAATCTGTATAAGTTTTTTTTACAATTTGTAAATATCCAAAACAGAGGTAAGATTATATTTGCACAGTCAAATAAGATACAGACAAGACTACAATCAAGTAAGTACTATAAAAATAAATTATTTTTATATAACATAAGTAATAGTAATAATTTGTATTATTATTATATTGATTACCAGTAATATATTATCAATTATCTTATATATCAAAATGCCTTCAAAAGACCGCACAAAACGGCAAGAAAAACGTCAAAAATATTCAAATAATATCAAATTAAACAATGAAATCGAAGATGATAAATTAAAAAACGTAACGAATATTAATATCACAACTGAAAACAATAATTCGGGAACCGTTCAAGCATTTCAATGTAATATGACAAATATAGATATGAATACTGTTCTAAGTCCGCGTGGATATTTGGAAGATATTCACATGGACCATTTTTTCAACTTAGTTCGCGCCATTTCTAATTTTAGACCGCAACCAACTTTTTATTTACATTCACCAAATCGTATTATGCCAATTGCTCAAACTACGAGACATCTTCAAACTTTATATTTAACTGGTTACGGATTTGGTATAGGACATTGGATTTGTGCGTATTTTGATGGAACGACATTAATAATATATGACAGTTTTAATAGAAAAACTATGCATCCGGATGCTGAAGTCTATTTAAATCGCTTATTTCCATTTAAACCTCCAGTTAAATTCGCGGAAATTCAGCGACAAACCAATGGCTACGACTGCGGGTTATTTGCAATCGCGAATTTTATAAGTGTTATGTTCGGTCAAGATCCAGAAAATACTACTTATGATATAAGTAAAATGCGAACACATCTTGCGAACATTTATACATCGAAACAAATTACGCCATTCCCAATTATGAAACAACAACAAAATAGGCAATGCTACAAAAAAAAGATAGAAAACGAGACAAACGAAGAAAAAGAGGACCGTCTAAATAAACAAATGAAGTATAATATGTCAAAAATTATAACGGAACCCGAGAAAGAAAAATTGGGAACATTAGAAAAATTGAAAATAAATTTGAAACAACACACTGCAAAAGAAACACCGATACAAAAAAATGAACGTTTAAAAAGGAATAAAGAATCACAAAAAAAACAAAGTACCAAAAAACATAAAAAGGTGATCCAAAATAGTTATCTAGCACGAAATACCTTGAAAGACAATATTGAACAACATTATTTAGGACCTATGGATGTTATTTGTCAAATGTGTTCTTCAAAAAATTTCCAATTTGAAAAACCATACGATGGAAAATTCACACACTGCTGCAGAAAGGGAAAATTAATTTCAAATACATTAAAGGATTACCCACAATATTTGAAAAAATTAATGACTGAAAATGAAAAAGAAAATAAAAACTTTAAAGAAAATATTCGTCAATACAACAGTGCTCTAGCTTTTGCATCAATGGGGGCCCAAATTGAAATTCCGCACGGTAGAGGACCATACACATTTCGCATTCATGGACAAATTTATCACAGGACTTCTTCAATTTATCCAGAAAATGGTGAAACAGAGCAATTCGCACAGCTATACGTCATTGACACGACTGAAGCACTTACTAAACGTATGAATAATAAACATAATCAAAATTGTAACCCACACATTATGAAAACATTAGATGAAATAATTCGCGAAAGTAATCCATATTTTAAAGCATTCATGATGTTAAAAGAATTGGAAGATATTGAAACTACAAAAGCCATGCTAACAAATCAAGTTGCGCCCAGTATTAATTTATGGATTTTGAATGATAGAGGAAAAGATAAACGCAGGTACAATATTCCTACATGCAACGAGGTAGCTGTTGTCTTCACATCTAACGATGGAGAACCACCTATAAACAGAGATATTTGTATCCATCCAAGAGGTCAGAGTAGTGTTAGAATTAATCAGTATAGCGAAAACTGCGATCCAATGGTATACCCTTTGTTATTCCCTCATGGAGAGCCAGGTTGGGGCATCCATTTAAAACAAGCGGACGGCATTAAACGGCAAACACCTTTACAATTTTATATGAATAGGTTAGCGGACCGCGGACATTTTAATCCATGTTTACAAGCTGGTAAGTTAACACAACAATACATAGTAGACGCATATGTGAAAGTTGAATCCGAACGATTAACATATATAAGACAAAATCAACCAAAACTGAGAGTAGAATTATACAGCGGTTTAATGGATCATATAAACAATATTGCAGCAAACGAGGGTGCAAAACCTGGTACTATGATTATTTTACCTTCCTCTTTCCAAGGTGGAAACAGATTTATGCAGAAAATGTATCAAAACGCGATGGCGATTGTACGTGAATACGGCAGACCTGATCTTTTCATAACCGTAACATGTAATCCAAAATGGCGGGAAATAACAGAACAATTACATGTAGGACAAAACGCATCCGATCGACCCGACATTGTAGCTCGCGTATTTTATGGTAAAATTAAAAATATGTTACATGAATTTTTACACGATAACATTTTTGGTAAAGTTATTGCATATATTTACGTTATCGAATTTCAAAAACGAGGATTACCACATATGCATTTATTACTTACTCTCGCGGAAAATGACAAAATTCGAAATAAAGATGAAATTGATGCAGTGGTAAGCGCAGAAATACCAGACGAAGATAATGATCCCGAACTCTACGAAATCATTAAAACACATATGATTCACGGGCCTTGCGGCATATTAAATAAAACTTCACCATGCATGAGCGACAATAAATGCACCAAAAATTATCCGAAAGACTTCCACAATGAAACACGCGAAAATGTTAATGGTTATCCGCTATATCGACGACGCAACAATAATCAGAAAATGTACATTTTATGGAAAAATAATACAATCAAATATACTATCGACAACAGATGGATCGTACCATATAACCCGTATTTAAGTAAAAAATATCGCGCACATATTAATATTGAAATTTGCTCTTCTGTTAAGAGTATTAAATACATATGCGACTACCTATGCAAAGGTCATGATTGCGCTAGCGTTAAATTAGGACAAATAGATAATTCCAAAACTGTACAATGGGATGAAATTAGCGGTTACTTAGACGCCAGATATGTATCCGCACCAGAAAGTTGTTGGCGTTTATTAGAATATCATCTACATGACAAGTCTCACGCAGTTTTTGACCTTGCAGTTCATTTAAGAAACCAACAAACAGTTGTATTCAAGCCTGGACAAATAAAACAAGCAGTAGAACGCGCCAAAACAAGAAACACCACTCTTACTGCTTGGTTTCAACTTAATGAAAATGATACAATAGCGCGCCAATACCTATACATGGACATACCGAAATATTACGTGTTTTCAAATGACAACATGTGGAAAGCGAGACAGAAAGAAATTAAACCACCCATTGGTCGCATGATATCTGTTAGTCCAAAAGATATAGAAAGATTTCACTTACGATTGATACTAATACATGCTTCAGGAGCAACAAGTTTTGAAGATTTGCGAACAGTGGACGGAAAACTTTACAACACATATCAAGAGGCAGCGCGGGCCAAAGGACTGTTAGCCAATGACGACGAATGCGAAAAATGTTTGGAGGAAGCTATTTTAAACCAATTTCCCAAACAATTACGAGAACTATTCGCTTATTTAATTTGCTTTCATACCTCGACTAATGCGCTTGAATTATGGAAAAAATTCAAAGAACATCTAATGGAAGATTATATGCATCGATTTTCAAAACCTACAGCCGAAAACAAGTGTCTTCATGATATTGAAAGCATATTATTACTTCATAGATTTGAATTAAAAGATTTTTGTCTACCTCAACCTGACGAATCAAATGATATCGCAGAAGATGACACATATAACAGAATTCTTGAAGAAAAAGAAGGTGAACAAAATAGGGCAATGTTTAATACAGAACAATCAGATATATTTCAACAAATTATGAACGCAATCAATGATCCAACAGAGAAAAATAGGTACTTTTATATAGATGGCCCTGGCGGAACAGGTAAAACATTTTTATACAACACTTTAATTAGCAGTTTGAGAGGTAAAGCATTAACTGTGATAGCTGTTGCTTGGACCGGAATCGCAGCAACTCTTTTAAAAGGTGGCCAAACAGTACATTCGGTATTCAAACTTCCAGTACCCGTCAACGAATCGAGCGTATGCAAAATCACCGCAAATAGTAATGCAGGAAAATTTATTAAATCGGCATCATTAATACTTTGGGATGAAATTACCATGGCACCTTCTCATGCGCTAAAAGCTATCGACCTAATTCTGAAAGATCTTATGGACAATACATTACCATTCGGAGGTAAAGTTATTGTATTAGGTGGAGATTTCAGACAATGCTTGCCTATAGTAAAATATACGAACCACAGAACCGCTATTATCGAAATATCCATGTTACGAAGTCATCTTTGGCCGTTGTTCAAAAAGTATGCGTTAACAAAAAACATGCGGGTGAACAAAAAAGAAATCGATTTTTCTAAATATCTTTTAAATGTAGGAAATGGACTAGCAGAAACCATACAAATACCATCACAATGCATAGTAACTACTTCCTTAGAAAATGCAATTTTCGGAGAAAACACAATATCACCAGTTGATATTTATGCCTATACAAACAGGGCTATATTAGCACCTAAAAATGAAGATACCATGCATATAAATGATATTGTTCTGAATAAAATCATTGGACTAACTAGAACATATTATAGTGCAGATACAGCGGAATGTGATGAAAGTAATACAATCAATTACCCAATAGAATTCTTAAACAGTCAAACACCTTCTGGATTGCCCCGCCATAAATTACAGTTAAAAGTTGGTGCAATAGTGATGTTATTACGAAACATGAATCCGAAAGCAGGACTATGCAATGGAACACGGCTTATCATAAAAGATATGAAAAACAATTTTCTCGATTTAGAAGTGTTAACCGGACAAAGTTCAGGATCTAGAATGTATTTACCTAGAATAGATTTAATACCAACTGATTCCAATCTCCCATTTATTTTAAAACGACGACAGTTTCCAATACGATTAGCATTCGCTATGACTATTAATAAAGCCCAGGGACAAACATTTGATTATGTCGGTATAAATTTAGAAAAACCAATTTTTACACACGGTCAGTTATATGTAGCAATGTCGCGAGTTAGATCTTTGGAAACTTTGAAAATAAAATTAACAAATGAAGAAATTAATAAAAACGGCGAAGGATTCACAAAAAATATTGTATTTACAGAAATTTTAGAAATGTAAATAAACATTTATTAAAAGACTACTCTACTCCAGTTAACCAGTATCTAAAAATACTGCAGCTTATAGAAAAATAAATATATACAATAGTAATTGGTGTGATATTACGCAGAACCAAAACCTGCTTCGGCGGACGCTGCGAATATCATATACAACACGGTAAACGAATTAAAATAAAAACGGTAAATATATACAATAGTAATTGGTGCAATATTACGCAGAACCAAAACCTGCTTCGGCGGGCGCTGCGAATATATGCACCACGGTAAACGAATTAAAATAAAAACGGTAAATATATACAATAGTCATTGGTGCTATATTACGCAGAACCAAAACCTGCTTCGGCGGGCGCTGCGAATATATGCACCACGGTAAACGAATTAAAATAAAAACGGTAAATATATACAATAGTCATTGGTGCAATATTACGCAGAACCAAAACCTGCTTCGGCGGGCGCTGCGAATATATGCACCACGGTAAACGAATTAAAATAAAACCGGTAAATATATACAATAGTAATTGGTGCAATATTACGCAGAACCAAAACCTGCTTCGGCGGGCGCTGCGAATATATGCACCACGGTAAACGAATTAAAATAAAAACGGTAAATATATACAATAGTCATTGGTGCTATATTACGCAGAACCAAAACCTGCTTCGGCGGGCGCTGCGAATATATGCACCACGGTAAACGAATTAAAATAAAAACGGTAAATATATACAATAGTCATTGGTGCAATATTACGCAAAACCAAAACCTGCTTCGGCGGGCGCTGCGAATATATGCACCACGGTAAACGAATTAAAATAAAACCGGTAAATATATACAATAGTAATTGGTGCAATATTACGCAGAACCAAAACCTGCTTCGGCGGGCGCTGCGAATATATGCACCACGGTAAACGAATTAAAATAAAAACGGTAAATATATACAATAGTAATTGATGCAATATTACGCAAAACCAAAACCTATTTCGGCGAGCGCTGCAATTACAATATACAACACAGTTTTCACTGCAAAATATGTTCTTCACATGACGGTTGTCTATACGAAATAAAATTCAATATTCACCACAGTTTACACTGCAAAATAAAATATATTTATATATACCATAATTTGCGCTACGGAACAAAATATATTTGATAAAAATCTGGTAACATTATTTAATAATACTTTTACTCATTACTCACATGTAGATATAATTATTATATATTTTTCAATCTAAATGTTTTAATTTTCAGGATTTTAATAATAATTTTAAATTAATTAATAATTCTTTTTTGTTTATTAGGTACTTCACAGAATATACTTTTATTTCCCTAAACTTGTTCCTAACCCATATATCCTTTGTATCCCATCCTTTCCTGGCAAGATATAAGCTCCTACCTTCCCGTGGTTCTTGCTGGACATTTGTGCATATCAAGTTCTGCACATCTGACTAAGAGGAGTCATTTATATACATATATATATATATATATATATATATATATATATATATATCAAAATGACAGCTGTCAATGTCAAAGTAACAACTGTCTATGTCAGAATGACAGCTGTCAATGTCAAAATGACATTTAAAATTCAAAATTTTTAAACTAAATATGAAATTGGAATTATTTGAGGCCCGAAGGGCCGAATCTCCGCAGGGTCCGTGTAACTTGAGCCCGCGAAGCGGGCGAATCCCCCTTGTCGCGCGGTAGCGCGACCTAGCCGAAGGCCCGCGTAGCGGGGCCTGACGCTAGTTAAAAACTATTTTAAATAGGATTCATCCTAATTTGACCGAAGATATCCGTCAGAAACAGCAAGAATCTATGGCGACGAATGATAATTCACCACAATCGAACCGTTCTTTTGTTATAGGTGATCCAGTTTATGCAAGAAATTATACACCAGGGTCAAAATGGGTTCAAGCAGAAGTAACAGGCGTCACAGGTCCAGTATCATACCGAACCTCTACACCAGATGGTCGTGAAATGAGGCGACATATAGATCAATTACGTTGTCGTCCAAGTTCACCTGCACCAGCCATCCAAGATGAGACCACAAGTTCGAGTGAAGCTGAAAAGGAACTCGATCCACCTGTTTCCATTCCAGTGACTACCAATGGGTATTCATCACCTTCGGCTTCACCAAAACAGAGACCAAACCGAGTCAGACAACCACCAATTTGGGCCAGGGACTACACAACCTAGGAGGGAAGAGTGTCATGTATTCCCTGAACGCACACTACATACATACCACACACAGTATCAGGCACTTCCTGAACACACACCAACACACACATGAAGTTGACAACACGACACGAAAACAAGAACATGATTGTAAGAATTGATGTGACAATATATATATATATATATATATATATATATATATATATATATATATATATATATATATATATATATATATATATATATATATATATTATAATTAACGTGTAATTATATATGTGAAATCAAATAAAGAACATAATAGCTTTGCTCTCAAAAATTCGATATTCCTGATTCCACGACGTGTTACTTAATTCGTAAACGTAAAATAACCATATTGCTTAATAATGTAACAATGCAGTAGTTGGTAATAATTAACACTTTTAACACAGAAAAATATTAAAATAGATGTAATGAATACCTTCAACTCCTTCAACTTTCAGTTTTCAATCATAAACGACATATACGAAGATTCACCTAAAATGGCATTCTTGGAATTCCATTCTGATGACGGCATTATAGAGTATGAAATGAAAACTACGCATACGTTATTAGCAACGACATTGTCTAGAGTATTTTGTTTATTTACTGCAGTGCTACCAGTCGCTGATAACAAAATTTCACCAAAAATCGTAGGTAATGAAGCTCATATCAGCATCAAAATTAGAACTGGCATGAACTCATTCTAGTTCCGAAGCAGAGAAATGAAATTCCATATAGCTGTCGACCGCCTGCTGCGCACCAGCTTGCTGTCTCACTCAACACATGTTACTTTCTATCTATCGCACTCACTCTTTCTGACAGCATAAATACGCAAAAATATTTAATACTAAAAAGATGCGTATGGTAACTAAAAATATTTCCTGTGTCAAACAATTTTTTTTTTCACAATCAGTTAGAAATATGTCAATTTCTAACTTTCACAAAGTTGGAAAGTAAATTTTTGTTAACTTTCCTAAACTAAAATTTTTTGACATTAATTAATTATATAGCTTTTATCTCCTATAATTATAAAAAAAGTGAAACATTTGTGGAAAAAAATGTCCATTGCTTTAATTGATTTGTAAATTTAAAAAAAAATAATTACCTATATCAGTGACAGTGACAATAGTGAATAGTGACATTTGACATATTGTTTTATATAATTTTTATGCAATTTACATTAAATGACTGTATTATATGAATTTATGAGTCTAATATGACTATTCGTAAAAAGAGCAGAGTAAGGCGGAAAGTTGAGTAGGTACTCGATACATCAGATTTATTCATAAAAACATTTTAGAAATCAAATTTTCAACTAAACTGAATTTTGTTAAGGTATATCTAAATTCAATCCGCGCAACATACTTAAAATATATGGATTCCTTAGTTTTAAGATTTAATACTTCTATAAGATGAAAAATAAGGAAATGAGGTGCAACTGAACATGAATGGGTTAAATATCACCAATAAATATAGAAGATAGACTTCCGGGAATCCAGTTTTTTTTTTTAGAAAATTTTCTGCTCATTCAGATTTAGTGTTGCCACGAAACGAGATAACTACCTGTGTCATCTCGTCTCGAAATACCGAGACACTCTCTGTTTCGTCTCGTCTCGATTTTAAAGCTCTAAATATTTTGTTGAACAATATACATTTACATATACATAAAATCACGGCATTTGAACAATATAATAATATCTAAACATAAAGATACTCGATTCGATAAATTTTTAGCAGGCTTTTAAGAATAATAATAATTATAATAATTAGTAACCTACATCACAGTTCATCTCAGAAACCCAAACGATAGAGCACAGTCTAGGACGAATTATTATTATTGGAAGTGTTAGCCATGATGATGGCCCTCTGGGGCTGTTTTTAGACACAGAAACTTTGCTTTAAGTCCCAATTCACAATGAGCATACGCATAAGAACTACATAAGAAACTACGTAAACATAAAGTTGAGCTAATGTATTTCAATGGCAGTGTTCACAATGTCGTTATGTATTTCTTACGTTTATGTAGATACGTAAAAAACGTAAAGTTGGGATCAGTTCAACTTTATGTCAAAATTACGTACAATTTTGTAGAAAGCGCATGCGTCAAATGAACAATTTTCTGCATTTCTGTATTCACGACATGGCAGCGTAAATCTGACAGATGATAGATGTGTATAACAAGAAGTATTGAAAATGATTAATATTGAATTATAAATTTATTAATATTATTATTAAACACACAATGAGCTAATACAATACAGCCAACAAGAAAATAATATTAACCCTACTTACTACCAACTTCACATCCAAAAATCACTTAATTCATTCGCTTTATGTCCGCTTATGTTTATGATCATTGTAAACATACGTATGCTTATGCTCTTTGTGAATTGGGACTATATAATAATAATAATTATGTTTGGTACAAAAGTTTAATGCACTGCCGTTAGATGTCTCTGGAACCGGTTAGCGGTGTCTCATATTAAATGTTTGTGCTTCCCCTTCATGTCTATGTGTCATGTGTTTGACGTTTAACAGCAGGCGGCTGACAGTTAAATGGATAGAAACGAATCCACGTTTTGATTGGTCGAAGTAGTTCTGTGAATTGTCAGTTGGTGGTGCTGAATGCTGTTTTTAAAATTTTAGAAATGCCGCCAGAAAATATCTGTCAGAGCTGTCATTGCTATGAAAATCATGAACGTCATGAACAGTTTAGGGGGTTTACTGTTTTTTAAAGTAGATATTGTGATGAAATATAAACCATATTGTGTGTATATCAGGAAATTATTTGAAATAAAAGTATTTAGAAGGGGTGTACTTGTTGTTTGTTCAAATTGTTTTTGTAGGATGAACCAAAAATCTAACCAGTCGTGGTATCGATGGAAGAAAGGGACAAATTACAAACCCAATCAACAGATTATTAAGACACTTGCGTATGGATGGGGAAATTATAATATATAATATAAAAAGGATTAACGGTATTTGTTTGTTATTTTCATAGGACAACATGATTTCCAATAGGGCAGGCTTGATGCACCTGACTGGAGAAGGGATAATGAAACAGGTACAAATAGCGAAGTAATTAGAAACATTTGTATATTTCATCTTCTCTCTTATTAGAGTGTTGTGTTATATTATATTGTTCATTTTCTAGTGTAACTGTTCTCTACACTATTTGAAATTTGAATCTACTGCATTATTGGTAAGTTATTAGTCATTGTTTTATTACTTATCTCAATCATTTGAACGCAAATTTATTATTATTAGTTTATATATATTCTAACTTTCAAAGAAAAAGTGTAAAACAAAAAAATCGTATTTTAAAATTTAAAATAATAGTAATTAGGATGCTTTTTGTAACAAATATTTCTATGCATTCCGGTTAATAATTATTAACGTTTGATTTCAGAAAATGGGTAGAGCTATTGTCTGTTGCGTCCCGGAGTGCAACAATGAGAAAGAAAAAACGCCAAACGTTGTTTACTTTTGTCTACCACTGACAGAAGATGTACTTCGAGAGTGGATGATCAACGTTAGAAGAATTGATCTTTTGTTGAAACCGAGATCATATCTCAATCACGTTAGAGTTTGTTCCGCTCATTTTGAAGATGAATGTTTTCAAACAAATGAAAAAAAGAAGCTGAACAGGAGGTCCATTCCACGGATAAATTTACCTGGTAAGAAGAACATTTATTTAATTACATTTTGTACCTACCGTTAATCTCTATTTTCTAATCCAAAATTTTGGTAATTGCAGTCATTTGTTAAAAATGTTAATTCCTAATCCGGATTACACGTATAATTGCAGCAATTTGTTTCAAAATGAAGAAATGTTAATTCCTAATCCGGATTACATGTGTATAATTGCAGCAATTTGTTTTAAAATTATAACATGTTAATTCCTAAGCCGAGTTTTTCTTGACATACCGTTACAGTTATACAAACTCTATTGCACTTGTATAATATTTAAATATTTTTTAGGTGGTTTGGATTTATCTCGGCCTGTAGACCCTGCTACACCAGATGCAAGAGAACCAGCAGTAGATGGTTCTTCAGCACCTCGTGTTGCATCTTCAACATCAGATGCTTCTTCTTCAACACCAGATGTTGAGGAACCAGTACCGGGTGTTGCATCTACAACCTCAAGGACATGGAGAAATTAGACAGGATGCCCCCAGTTGTGCAGCTTTTTATAGAATCGCAATTCAAGCTTTTTGAAAAAAAAGCCAGCAGCTCGCAGGTATACGGCATCAGAGAAATCTTTTTACGTGTCTATTTTAAAACATAGTCCGCGGGGATACAATTATTTATCTAAATTTTTTGCTATGCCTTCCCCACGGACTTTAAATAGATCATTGTCTAATTGTTATATTAAACCCGGAATTAATAACAAAATTTTAGAAAATTTGGGTAAAAATTCTGAGAAAGTATCTGGTCTACAGCGGTATTGCGTTCTCATGTTTGAAGAAGTCGCGTTATCTCCTGGTTTAGCTTACAATAAAGGTGTTGATTGTATTGAAGGACTGGAAGAATTGAATGGAGAAACAACTTATAAAGTTGCTGATCACGCGTTGGTATTTATGGTTCGAGGATTGTGCAAATCGTGGAAACAGCCTTCTACTTTGTGCAATCAGCGACTCATAAATGGGCACTTAAGTCGTGTATTACAGATGTCATTCGGGCAATTCATGAAAAAACAAACTACGTCGTCGTAGCGTCAATTAGTGATTTAGGTACAAATAATAGGGGGGCCGTTTTTGAACTCGCGTCAGAATTTGGTTGTGGAGATAATTATGTTTATAAAATTGACGAGCACAAAATTTTTCATATTTTTGATGTACCACATTTAGTAAAGTGTATGAGAAATAATTTAATAGATAAAGATATAGTTTTTGGTAATGAAACCGCGAAGTGGGGGGATATATTGAAAGCTTACGAGCTAGATGGCCTTCATGAAGACGGCAAATTAACAAAGTTGACAAAGGATCACGTAAATCCTGATAACCGTAAACGCATGAAGGTCAAATTAGCTACGCAAGTTTTTAGTCGCACAACTTACGCGTTTTTAAAACAAATGACAAGAACGAAAGATATGTCTGCTTTAGGAACCGCGGACTTTTGTATTTTCATGAACGACCTGTTTGATACTTTGAATTCTTCATTCAATTCTTCCCGTCCATTATCTTCAAAATTAAGTGATAAATCTCCGCATATGCAGTTTTGGTCTGTTGCAAAAGTTAAATTAGATAATTTACAATTCTTCAAAAATGGGAAGTCAGTGCCTGCGCCTCCGTGTGTAAAACATTTTATTGTAACAATTCGCAATGTTCAGGACCTGTGGAGTTCTCTAAAAGAGCTTGGTTTTAAATATCTTTTGACGAGATCTTTAAACCAAGATCCTTTGGAGAACTTCTTTGCAGTTGTTCGAGGATTGTGTGCATCTAATTCCCATCCTACCCCTTCGCAATTCACCGCCGCGTTCAAAACAGGTATTATTAATCACACGTTAAAAAATACCAGCGGTTCGAACTGTGAAGACGATCAAAGTTCCTATTTATTAACCCTAAATTCCCTTCTTTCCAAATCGATCACAGAATCCCAATCTGACTCACATGACAACAATTCTATTCCATTTTTAGAACCTTCTCAACCTTCCCAACGTTCATCTTCTGAGGATCTACACAACCTCGTAAATAAAATGAGATCGCATACGAGCGCGTATGTAGCCGGGTTTATCGGGCGAAAAATATTACGGCATGATTGTCAGACATGTGTAAGTTTTTTAACAACGGACACATGCACTGACAGTCACGCTGTAATAACATTACGCGACTATGGGGAGAACGGGGTTAAAAAATTAGTATATCCGAGCGAAATTTTTATAGAGTTTATAAACAATTTAAAAAAAGTTATATTTGAAAAGATTCCGGGTTTAATAAACAATAAAAACTTTATACAAAATTTTAAAAGTGACGAAAGTTTAAATAGACATGTACAAGATTTTTTGAAAATAGCTTGTAATCATAAACAAGAGATGTGTGACAAAATTATTATTACAATAATTCATATTATGTTAAGGTATTTTATTAAGTTAGTAAATAAGAAAATTCATCGAAAAGATGACCGCGAAAATATTGTAATTGACAATTACCTTAAAATGTATGCTAAGGTTAGGACATTTAGAAAATAAAATTAAGTTTCACATTTTGTCTTTTTTATTTCTGTTTCCATTTAATTTGAATTTGGAGCCATTGGGATACAAAACAAAAATTAAGGTGAATTGTTCATAGATGTCGCCGCAAAACGTCAAACCATTACATTAACATGTATTTGTCATATCTGAAGTTTAACAGTTTCTTTGTACTATTGGTCGTGACTCGTGGTGAGTGAATTTTATTGTAAAATATAGTGTTATTTGCCTCATAAGGACAAGGAAAAAGAATATGACTATAATGACACTGATCCATATTATGATAGTGATAATAGTATTAAAGATAAAAATTATGTATTGAAAACTTCTAATTCAGATTCAAAAAATGTTGAATGCAGTAGTGAGCCTGACGCCCTGACGTCAATGTCAATAAACCATCTTCATCTAAACCAATAATTTAAAAAATATATTGAGACCAGCACAACTAGTACTAGTACTACAAGTAGTAGCAATATTTCGCCAACATCAATCCCGAACAGGTACTTAGATTATTTTAAAACGGTACTAAAAGGTGGTATCAAATTTGGCATTTGTCTAATTTGTGAAGCAAGAAATATAGTGACGAATATTAAAATGAAAAATGGTAACACAAAATGACTTAAATATCATTTTTTCAAAATGCACCAAAAAGAATATAATTTATTTTTGGTACACAGACTGAGAACTCAAGACAAAGTTCCCTTACTGAAATGTTTGCAAAAAAGCAAAGTGATCAAGTAAGTTTCTTTTTTAAATAATGATTGCATTTGAACATCGACATTAATGTATATTTCCTATACGATATACTCTTTTGTTTATTAGTAAATAAATGTTATTCCACTTCATAATATTCAGTAACAATAATTGGATCGTTTACTATTTTTAAATTTTTAAGTGTAAATTTAGCTAAAAAAAATTATTTTTACTATTTCAAAGTGAATAATGGTGGAAATTCGTAAAAATTTCGACCATTTTCAAACCGCCATAACATTTTCAATCGATTTCGATGAATCTTTGCGGGAGAAAAACTTTGAAGTGTCTACTTTAAAGGCATGCATGCGAACTTAAGCGCAATCCCTTCCGCCCGCCCTCTAGCGCCCCTGTGAAAAACAAATGTTTTAATTTTAAAAATGTCCAACTTTTACGATGTGTACGGAGTTGATTTTTTTTTGACTTGATCTATCAAAGGTTGGACATTTTTAAATTTAAAAAAATTTGTTTTTCACAGGGGTGCTACAGGGAGGCGGAAGGGATTGCGCTTAAGTTAGCATGCATGACTTTAAAATAGACACTTCAAAGTTTTTCGCCCGCAAAGATTCATCGAAATCGATTGAAAATGTTATGGCGGTTTGAAAATGGTAGAATTTTTTAAGAATTTCAAGTGTTTCATTTTTTTTCACCAGTATATATATGAAAACATTTTTTTAAATAGCTCTGTTGAAAACAGCAAACGTTTGTGACGTCAAACATTTTCGTGGCCCGCCTTTTGCTATTAGTGCGCATGAAAACATTTCATATATTTCTTTTACTATAGACGGTTGGTCCTCTATTGGATGCAAATCCTACTATGGCATAACAGCTCATTTTATAGACCAGGAATAGAATATGCAGTCTCTAGTCTTAGATATCGTTGAGTCTCATGGTTCGCATACAAGCAAAGATATAGCTGAAATATTATATACCAGCTTAGATAAATATGGTATTTTAAATAAGACAGTTATACCTTGGTATAACTGTTGACAATGCACCGGCAAACACTAAGTTCCTTCAAGAATTAAAAGAAATCATGCAAGAAAATGGTCTACAATTTAATGCTATAGATCAATACTTCCGTTGCTTTGCTCATATATTAAACTTAGTAGTGCAAGACATTTAAAAATCATTAAGAGAAAACATAGACATAGAAAATGAAGACGAAGATTATTATGATAATGAAGCAGAGGAAGATGAGAACCTTCAGAACAATCCACCAATTGTAAAGTTGTTTTAAGAAATAAAATACTCTGAACACTGGCAAAACAAGTTAAGAAGCTGTTGTGAAGCTAGCAACACAAAATACCTACAGGTAATTTTAGATATATCGACGCGATGGAACTCAACGTATGATATTATAAATTTAGATATTAAAATGAAACAACCGATAAATGCTTTATGTAACAATAATGCACAGGTAACTGTTTTTAAATTGACTGACAATGTGTTTGAACTTGTACATAATTAGGTACCTGAGTATTTAAAGCAATATACTATCTCGCGAATTTAATCCAACATTATCAATGGTAGTAATCGGTTATAATATTCTATTGGATAAAATAGAAAAGTTGATGCAAAATCTGAACAAACGATATATGATACATTTTTTATTCTGGCATTTAAAGCAGGCCATGATAAAATTTTAAAGCACTGTTATAAAACAAATTTAATATATTGTGCGGCTTTGATAATTGGTCCTCGTTATAAACTTTAAACTGTTTCTATGACTAAAGGGGCGACGAAATGAAAAATAACTCCTATAGAAAATTTGAAGAAATTTTTCATGGGAAATATGCACCGGTGAATCTTATTAAAAAGTCTCGATGAAGATATAGATATAGGATATTTGTTGAAAAAGTCTTCAACAAGTAACGAAGCTAATGAATTTTGGAAGTTAGAATTAAATAGATATTTAGAATCTGAGAGAGCTAGAGTCCGTTCCAGCTAAGAAAAGACCTAGTACGTCATCAGAGATGCGCAAAGTAGTGACGTCTCACCAGTAGTGTGCGTATTTTATTTGTGTACTACACTCGAGGAAAATAAAAACGCACCACTTGAAAATGCACCAAAAATGACACAATTTCAAAGTGCGATATCTCGGCTGCATTTCGACGAAATGAATCTTCAAGTTCTGAAAACGTTGTAGTCTTATCTTTAATGTGATGATAGCCAATGTGACAAAAAATCCACTCCATCACCTCCCACCCCCCTAAGAAAAACAACTGTACCTGATGTCCAAAAAGGTCCAACTTTGGCAACTCATGCGCAATGTCAAAAAATCGTGGACCTTATTGGCCAACAGAGTAATGAAGATCACACTTTTTCTTCAAGGTCCGCAAAATTTCAAGTACCTATGATGATTTGGCGCGAAGTTATGAATTTTTGAAAAAAAGTGCCTTTTTGGCGAATTTTGCACGAAAATCAATAAATTTTGTATTTCCGAAAACGTTGAAGGTTTCTCTATTCGGCCCTGTAAGTTAATCTGCCACCAAACCCGATCCACCCCCTGCCACCCCCGGATAAAAAAAACATGTTTTTGACTGAAAAATGTTCAATTGTAGCAACTTGTAGCGTGAGTAAAAAAAATCTAGGACCTTATTGCCCAACAGTACAAAAAAGTTCAATCTTTTTCCTTCAATTATCTCAAAATTTCAAGTACGTGCGATAATTTGGCACGAAGTTATGAATTTTTGAAAAAAATTGGTATTTTTGTGCTTTTTACCCATAATTTGTCCGATTTCGTCCGAAATTCGTTTATTTCTTAAAACATATAAAAAATAAAGGTGTTTAAGAAACAAAAATTTGAATCACATTTAGATAATTGTTAATGAAATTCAGAAACCTCAAAAAGGCACTTTTTTAAAAAAAATTCATAACTTCGAGCCAAATCATCGTAGATCCTTGAAATTTTGCGGACCTTGAAGGAAAAAGTCTGATCTTTAATGTGATGATATCCAATATGACGAAAATCCACTCCACCTCTTCAAGGACCTACGAAGATTTGGCGCGAAGTTATGAATTTTTGAAAAAAAGTGCCTTTTTGAGGTTTCTCAATTTCATTAAAAGTGACTTTAAAATTTTTATTTCTTTAAACACCTTTATTTTTTAGATGTTTTAAGAAATAAACGAATTTGGTGCGAAATCGGACAAATTATGGGCAAAAAGCACAAAAATACAAATTTTTTCAAAAATTCATAACTTCGTGCCAAATTGTCGCACGTACTTGAAATTTTGAGAAAATTGAAGGAAAAAGATTGAACTTTATTGTCGTGTTGGGCAATAAGGTCCACTATTATTTACTCACGCTACAATTGAACATTTTTCAGTCAAAAACATGTTTTTTTATCCGGGGGCGGCAAGGGGTGGATCGGGTTTAATGGCAGATTAACTTACAGGGCCGAATAGAGAAACCTTCAACGTTCTCGGAAATCCAAAATTTATTGATTTTCGTGCAAAATTCGCCAAGTTATGGCCAACAACCTCAAAAAGGCACTTTTTTTCAAAAATTCATAACTTCGCGCCAAATCATCGTAGGTACTTGAAATTTTGAGGACCTTGAAGAAACAGTCTGATCGTTATTACTCTGTTGGCCAATAAGGTCCACGATTTTTGGCACTGCGCATGAGTTGTCAAAGTTGGACCTTTTTGCACATCAGGTACAGTTGTTTTTCTTAGGGTGGTGGGAGTTGGTGGAGTGGATTTTTTGTCACATTGGCTATAACATTAAAAATAAGACTTCAACGTTTTCAGAACTCGAGGATTCATCCAATTTCGTCGAAATGCAGCCGAGATATCGCACTTTGAAATTGTGTCATTTTTGATGCATTTTCAAGTGGTGCGTTTTTATTTTCCTCGAGTGTATTTTCCAATGGGCTTTTACTGCAGTTCCTACTTTTTTCTGCATAAATTTTCGCATATTATTTACTATTTTACGAATCTGGCTATGAACAACCATTCACTCTTCACCAAGTTTTTTGACATTGTAAAAGTGTTTGATTTTAGTTAAAGTAAATTTAAGGTTAAAGGCTTCTTTTAGGATTTTATTTAAAAAAAAATTTGGGCTCTAGACTTCCTTAAAAAATCTGATGTGGCGAGCACAAGACCTTTTGTCATACCCTACTCTTTTTACTACTATACAAATATATAGGTTACTGACAATACAAATGTATTTTAGTTATTACGTCAACTGTAGAACTGTAGAAGAAAATATAAATGATGTGTCACTATTGGAAATGTCACTATCATAATCAATTAAATTTTTCATTGTAACAATTGTTAAACAAACAGGGTTAATTGGACAACAAGATACTGAAGTTTCATATGCTGAATTATAAATCATATGTAGCATGGGCGATTTAAATAAGACACTTGTATCTGTTTTATCACTGGTAATATTACATAAAAATCCAATATTACATTTCAGCGGGATATCATAGTGGTAGAATGCTAGGTTCTGGTTAAGAAAAAAGACCTACCGGGGCAGTGGCGGTGCGTGACTTCTAAGATAGGTGAGGCTAAAAAAAAATGCGCCGCAGGCAATTTTTTTTTGTTCAAGGTCAAATGCTTTAAACGCCTTTAAATACTTCGTATCAAAATTTCAATGAAACGCTCTAAAATCAATTTTTTACGCATAAAATCAATAAAACAACAGAACTATATTGCATAACTTAAATAAATCATTTTTTTGAGTCAAGATAAAACGCTATAACCATAAAAACAGCAAATAATATTTTTTAAATTTTGTTTTCTCTAACGCACAGGAAATATGTTTGTGGTATACTTAGTATGTCCACAAAAAGTATATACATATTTAAATAAAGTAGGTAGGTAGGTAAATAATATTAGTTAGGTAGGTATTTGTTTATAAGAAAAATGAAAAATATTAATAAAAATATATTTATTAACAAAATCAAAATTTTACAAGTTACATTTCTTCTATTTGTTAGATTTTACATTTATTCTTATTTGTTATTCATAATTTTTATTAGAAACTATTAGTTTCAAAACATAACTAATGATAAAATAGCATTCACAACAATAAATAAGACAAGCAATCAACAACAAAGTAAAAATAAACTTGCCTGTTTCTTCCCGTCTATTTAGCTGTGTGTGCGCGCGCGTAGTGTATTGTTGTAGCCTTGCGCGAAGACAGACGATATTTCTTCAGCCTCACTCAAGGCCTCTCCGCCGCCTAAACGTACGAGAATACACACACGTCACTCCGTCGCCCGGTCGCACTGACGACGAATGAAACCAACCGCTCTGGCGGCAGCCTCATTGTACATATTATTTATGATTCGCGCGAAAATAACACTATTTAAACACTTTTTTGCATTATTGTGCAACAATAATTATTTTTAAATAAATATGTAGTCGATTTATAATAAAAAATAAATTAAATAAATAAAATTATAATAAAAATTTAAAATTACGATTTTACGCAGTGAGGCTCAGCCTCACCTGCCTCATCTGACGCACCGCCACTGTTGCACAGCCACCCAAGTTACTGTAACATTGAAATCTATAATATTCAGTAGCATACCCATGTCTCACAAAATGCAGAACCATAACATTTAAATCTAGAAAATTCAAAACTATAAAATTCAAAATCATAAAATGCAAAACTATAAAATTCAAATCTATAATATATAGTATACAGTATAATAATTATAGTTTTGAATTTTCTAGATTTGAATGTAATGGTTCTGCATTTTGTGTAACCCGGATATGGAACTAAATATTTAGATTTGAATTTTATAGTTTTGCATTTTATGATTTTGAATTTTATTGTTTCTGAACTTTATAGTTTTGAATTTTCTAGATTTGAATGTTATGGTTCTGCATTTAGTGAGACATGGGCATGCGACTGAATATTATAGATTTGAATGTTATAGTAACTTGGGTGGCTGTGCAAGTACAAGGCTGTGCATCTAAGAGGCAGTGTAAAGGAAGGGATGTGTTTATATTTTCTAGAGTTGCATAGGCACCCGACCTACCGTCTGCTCTGTGCTGCCATCTGCTCGCGCCATTTATATATCATTTAAACCGATGCTACAATGCTCTCTTCCTTTGAAATGCTTCCTCCCAGAAGCATAAATGATTCTTTTTATAGTTTTATTCTTCTCCTGATTTCTGATAGGGATATGTACTGGCGGAAAAAAAATGAAACACTTTGAAATTCGTGAAATTTCGACCATTTTCAAACCGCTATAACTCGGCGTATTTTCAATCGATTTCGATGAATCTTTGTGGACGAAAAACTTTGAAGTGTCTACCTTAAAGTCATGCCTGCGAATTTTAGCGCAACCCCTTCCGCCCCCTCCAGCACCCCGTGAAAAGTAATTAATTTTAATTTTAAAAATGTCCAACTTTGACGATGTCTATGGACTTGAAAAAATTTTTTTTACTTGATCCATCAAAAGGGCACTAAAATTCACTCAATTCCCTGTGCAGGACTCAAAGAACGAAGTTAGTAATAATTATAATAAGAATATAACCCTTTAATAAACTAATTATTGATTTAATTAACACAAAGAATTGATGAATTTTAATTCTCAGCTGTCAAAAATAATTTTCTACGTTCTCTTCTTTTACCTATTTCCTTCTCTCCACTAATTGGGATACCATTCCAATGATACACTCGAATAAAACAGTTGTTGTTTTGGAAAACATCACATATAATATTCCACACATGGGTCTATTTTAATAGATCTAATCCGCAGCCAATAGTTGGTATTGCTAGGTTATTAATATTTCGTTTACGTAATTCTTCTCGTAAACTTACTAGGCTTTTCTTTAAGGAATCATATGTAGGCAGCATATTACTTTGTTGTTTAGTAATTAGGTAAAATATTTATTGGCCTTGTCTGTTCAACATTGCAACTCAATTTGTTTTAATATTTTGATTCAATAACTCGGTTTTGCCTCCGAATCGTTTTTTAAAGATTCCAGCTATTCCGGCATTCATGTACATAGCTTCCGCCACACAATGAGACAATGCAAATTCCTTCGATGCTGTAAATACGTCACCAACTACCTTTTCTACGAGTATATAAAACTTTTGGTGTTGAACTTTTTGTCGTTCTGGTCTACTGCTTCATTAATGTTTTTCTTTGGCCTTTCAGGCTGTCTGTTTACACGTTCCTCTCTATGCGCTTGATCGGGAGAAGGAACGGACATGCAAGGTTTTAATCCTGATGTACAATTAAATCCCATGTCTTTTACAATTCGATATGAACTGGTCCACGGTCGATGTAATTTTGGAGTCTCCCCTATCCGAGGAGTCTTTTATGGGTTGTTTCTAAGTGAGCACGAGCCATTTTGTTAAATTGTTCTCCTGGAGGAAGGCCGTACTGTACACCAACTGGCTATCTTATTTCTCTTCCAAACATAAGAGTAAATGGGGAATATTTGGTGCTCTCGTGCCGACTTGCTGCAAGCAAAACTTGAGGAAGTTTTTGGTCCCAGTACTTCTGATGTTATCCTGTCCAATGACTAAGCATATCTAATAGTGTACGGTTAAATCTCTCGACCATCCCATTACTCTGGAGTCTAAACGGTGTGGTTCTGGTTTTATCGAGTAGTACAAAAAGTTCTTGAAATAATTTTGATTCGAGCTGCCTACCTTGATCAGTGTGCACAATTTCTGGTGCACCATAGCGACAAAAAAATTCGTCAACAAAAACCTTTGCGACAGTTTCAGCGGTTTGATCAGCTAGTGAGTAAGCCTCGGTCCATTTTGTAAAGTAATCGCTGACGACCATGATATACTTGTTTCCTTTTTTCAGTGATAGGCAGCGGACATAGCAGATCGATGGCAACTCGTTGTAATGGACGTGAAGCTATATCAACGAACAATGGAGATCTCGCATGAGGCGACGGAGATTATCGGCGGGTACAATCTTCACATTTCACGCAAAAGTCAGTTATATCTTAGCGCATGTTTAACCAGAAAAAACGAGTCTGTACAGTGTTAATGGGTCGCGTCACTCCTAGATGAGCTCTGGAAGCAGCATTACGATGATATGACTTTATTATTTCAAGTATTAATATTGTCGGTACTACACGAAAAATTTTTTAGTTCCGGTATTGTCTACTAAACATTAAACATTATTTACAAGTTCTGGTTTTAATGCACATAGTTTTTGAGCAGATTTTGATAAGTTCGTTTCGTTTTTCATTTCACCGTTTATAAATTTGATCACACAGCTACAACATTAATCTTCTAATTGAGCATCTTTTATGCGATCTAAATTATCCGTTGCTATAGTATTTCTGTTTCTTTGTTTTCTGCACAGAAATTATCACGCATTCACTGTGGATATGGACGACGATAAATCCCGTGCGCATTTAAATGTTTCTTTCCCGGACGATGAATTACTTTCATATTCAGATAATGTTTCCTGCCATCTGGTTACCTGGCCCTCTGGTTCCCGAAAATTTATCAGCCATTGCAGACAATTGTGATCCATTCTAGCTACAAACGGCATCCCTAGTAGATATCCCTTAAAGTGTTTACATACCTCGACAAGGGCTAATAACTCACGTTACGTGGCAGCGTGGCACAGTATCTTCTCTCCTGCTTCGTAAGTGCTCGGCTGTAGTAAGCAATGACGCGTTCTTCGCCGTCGTGGTATTGACTTAGGACACCTCCAAGACCGCTCCCACTAGCGTCCATGTTGAAAATAAATTTTTCACCTTCTTTCGGGTATGCCAAGATGGGTGCACTGGTTAAACAGGATTTCAGTTTCCGGAATGCGTCATCACACTCGGCACTCCAGTGGAAACGTTCTCCTTTATTCGATAGTTTGTGCAGTGGAGCAGCTAACTCAGCGAATGATTTGATGATACGCCGATAATACTTTACTAGACCTAAAATGATCTTAATTCATTAATGTTAACAAGAATAGGCCAATCATGCACAGCACGGACGCCCTCTCCGCTTACAACGTGCCCCAAAAACTCAACTTGTCTGTGAGACAGTCGATATTTCTTTGGGTTCACTTTGAGCCCGGCTGCTTTCAGTCTTTCCACCACTGTCGCCAATGCTGTCACATATGTTCTTCAAAATCCTTGCCAAACACGATAACATCGTCTAGATATACCAAGGCCGATTACCAATTCTAATCTTTGAGGCCAATGTCCGTCAGACGTTGAAAAGTGTCGGGCCCGTTGCTTACGGCAAATGGAAGGACATTAAATTCAAAAAGATCAGTTCCAACTGAAAATGTGCTGAAGGCAGCCTGCGATGAGCCTGACGGTTGGATGTGCTCCTTTGGTGTCGATATTATGTTCTAACACATCTGTACGTCCAGTATCCTTCTTATGTATAGATACTGCATCTACGTACTTTCCGATACAATTTTTTCGCGCGTTCAAGTTGTTGCGAATTAAGATTCTGTGCTGCCTCGCCCCAATTAAATCATTCTATTGTCATACTATTGTCGATATGCGAATGTTCATTAATAATAGTATACATGCGCAGTTCCAACTCTAGTATTCTTGTGCATGGTCACAGTGTTTGCCGTTAAGTTACGCAGCAACACGGCGCCGTTTGCACCGCCTATTACAGTTAGACCTATCATGCACCCAAATTTTTCGGCACACGTACCTGAAGGTTCAATTACGCGGGGTGGAGTGTATTCCTCCCCAATTATTTATACTCTTGCAATAACTTTTGAACGTCCTGGAATCCTTACGGTTTCACACAGTTTAACTGCAGCTGGCAACACAGAGAATTCTGGTATACATTGTCCTTCCACAAAAATACAACTTTTGGCAGTATCTACTACACATTTGTGTTCTAATAAAATAACAGCCAACAATAAAGAGTTCTGACAAGCTTTCACATACAGTTACTTCAGTATATGCTACAAAGTTATTTAAACTCACTGTTATTTTGCCTACTCCAATAACATTCAACAAATCATTATTAGCTTGCCGAATACTAGATTTACAAAAACGTAACTGTCCGTTCTCCCACGCGATCCCACAAGCATTTTCTTATAAAACATCGTAACGCCCCCATGTCCACTAATAAATAATTTACTTCAAAGTTATTTACCTTGCCACGCACTCTTACCACAGTGCTATCTCCCTCGATGTCCCCTGCGTAAGAGGAAGGTGTCGGGTTGGGGCCTGCCGATACCTCCTTTAGTTTCCCGAAGAAGGTCTCCAGGATTCTGATGGTTGGCTGGGACAGTTTCTGCTAAAATGTTCTCGACCGCCACAGTTGTGGCACAGCAACGCAGAAATGTCCCTTGATGCCTCAGGACGATTCCCGTCTGGACGTCTACGATACTGTTGCGTCTGGGAAGAATATGATGATGCTCGCATCTGTGGTCTTGACGACCGGCGTTCTTGTGGCCCTCTCCACAGATGGTCTGGTTCTTGAAGAGAGGACTGGTATCGAACACGGCCACTTGCAGAATTTTTTTTTTTGTTCTTCACTTTCACAATAGTCTTTCGTTACTAGTTTATGTACGTTAATTTTTCTACTTTTATTTTAAGATCATCAACACTTTTATTAAAACTCTCATTTACAGCATTTACTTACTTTACTACTTGCGAATGTGTTACATCCACTTCCACAATTTGTTTACAGTGTATGTTCTACTGACGAATGGCACAAATATATATTTTTACTTGGAGGGCTGTTTGGGCTGGTGTGATAGCTGCAGCCAAAGTGCTAAGATTTTGTCTAACTGTTTCTTCGGCTACTTCTGCATCTAAGCATAGCAGGAATTGTTTTAATAACAATTTTTCTCGTGTTTTCTCATTATGTTCAACGATCGCAAGAGAACCAAGTGTACTTATACTAGCCGCAAATGTTTCACAGGGCTGACGACGACGTGCATAAAATATTGATTCAGCTCCATCTTCATCAGGCTTAAAAATTTGACTTAGGGCCGGTTTCTGAACTTATATTTAACTGACTAGTTAGCAAACTGCCCGTTAAATTTATCGAAAGGTTAAAATTGCACTGGGTTTCTGAAAACATGCTTCAGTTAACTTATCAGTCCGATAGTTAACTAATGGTTTTTGCCTGAACTAACACTTATTTTTAAATCAAATAGATGGCACTAGTATCGTTGTCGGTAATTTTGACGCGTAAACTTCAAACTTTCAATTGTTTTTACTTTCCGTTCGTGATTTACGCCAATTTGTGTTCGTGTAAAAATTATGGAAGAAAAGCGAAATCGCGGAAAAAACTTCACTGAAAGTGAAAAGAATTTTCTTTTTGAACTGGTAACTGGAAAATATAAGAAAATTATTGAAAATAAAGAAAGCGACGCGGTTACACTTGCGAAAAAGAATTTAGTATGGCAACAAATTAGCAAAGAATTCAATTCACAAAATCAAACAGGGCATAGAACTGCAAAGCAACTTCATGCCTTGTATGACAACTTGAAGAAAACAGCTCGAAGTAATTTGCACAAAGATAAGGTAAGTGAAATAATCGTAATTTCTTGCTCCAAAACACTCGTACAAAATACATGTAAACTTTTTATTCACCTTCAAAATAATTAAAATACGAAATGATTGCTATTAGTATTTATTTTTAGCAAAATGCATACAAAACAGGAAGTGGTACATTTACGCCGCAGAGTACTATGCTGGATGAAAAAATAGTAACAGTTCTTAAAGACCAATTTCAACCTCCAGCAAATAAATTTGACTCAAGTTCAACGTTTATTGATAACGTACAACCAAGTTGTTCCTATTCTGAAGACAACATAATTATTGGTATTGTATTAAAGAATGCTACAAAAATGGTGACTTATTAATGAAATTTTCAGATAATTACGACATAAATCATATGGATATACTTATTCAAGATGACGACATAAATAGTACGTACCTACTTTAATATTCAAAATATTAAAGTTATATCTCAAATTTAACAATGGCGCTAATATAGATTATACAATGCATAAACATAATAAATGTTGTGGTTTGAAAAAGATTCTGCATAGATATTGAAATATTGTGAAAATAAAATTATACATTAAGAGCGCGTACGCTAAATCAGTATATATTATGCATCCTTTTTCTCGACGAAATCGTACACAGCAGCATTATGGTTTTAAGAATTTAGTTTTACATTATATGTGAAATATTAAGAAATCTCTAAACATGATATTTACAGATACATTAAATCAAAATGAGAATCAATCGTCACCAACGCAGTCAGTGCTGCCAGATATTGCTCCTCCATCTCCTCCAAATGCGGTTCGAAAACGCAAGTCAACTCAATCAACCCAGATTTCTAAAAAAAGGAAACAATGCATTGAAACGTTGTCAAGCCGATTCGTTGAAAGAAAAAATTTTAAAGATAGGCAAGATGAGGAAATAAAAGCCAAAAAAATTGATATTTTAAAGATAGAAAAAGAAATTAAGCAGAAGCAACTAGCTGTTGTACAGTAACAGCTAGAACAAGAAAAGAAACTTTACGAATTAAATTTTCAGAATCGATTAGAAGAAATCGAATTCGAAAGAAAAATAAAACAAATTAAACTTAGTAATATGAATTCCAAAAAAGTATAATTAGTTAGTATTGTCTAGTTTTATTTTTAATGTACCTACATATTATAGAGTTGTGTTAAAATATTTCCCTGAAAATCGTGTCTATCAATGCCCTTCTAACTGCATTTCCGCCTGCCACAACATTGTAATTCACCTCATTGTCAACATTTTCATAACGTTCAATTAATTGAAAATCATCAGCTTGGTCATTCTCTTTAAT
Organism: Agonum fuliginosum; assembly: GCA_947534325.1. Classification (NCBI taxonomy): domain Eukaryota; kingdom Metazoa; phylum Arthropoda; class Insecta; order Coleoptera; family Carabidae; genus Agonum; species Agonum fuliginosum. The sequence goes on along the minus strand of OX384045.1, from coordinate 17,501,139 downwards.
TGCAATATTATGTAGCACTGCAGTTGCTACTATTATTGTTAATGTATTCTCCAATTTTGTTCTTAGTCCCAGAGACAGACATGGAAATCTTCTTTTCCAAGCCCCAAAACAACGTTCAATACAATTTCTTGTTGCTTTATGTGTAGTGTTGTAATTAACTTCAGACGCAGTGGATGGATTTAAAAGAGGGGTCATTAAATATGGCTTACAAGCATAAGCACTGTCTCCTATTATGTATGAACCTTGAAATTCTCCTGCTTCATATCTTGCACTAATTAATGAAGAATTCCAAACTGTGCTATCATGGGTTGATCCAGGCCATCGAGCAACGATATCACATATTGACAGCTTCGAGTCACACACACCTTGGACATTAATTGAGAAATATTGTTTTCTATTCCTATAGAGTTCAGCGTTATCACCACCAACGGATAGTATTGGTATATGGGAACCATCCACACAACCAAGAACATTTGGGAAGCCACGGAGTTCATGAAAACCGGCTTTTACAGCAAGCTTTTCTTCATTACTTTCCGGCATTTTCACAAAATATGGCCGATATTCAGCTACACATTCTGACACTCGTTGGACTATACGACAGACTGTGCTTTTATGAACTCCATAATCATCTCCAACAAGAATCTGAAATGCACCTATAAAAAAAATTAACAAAATTCATTATAAATTCACTTATTACATACCTGTTGCATAGAATCGCAAAGTAATTAGCAGTTGATCTGCAGCAGATAATGCAGTATTTCTCAGCGTTATTGGTGAAATATCATCTTCAATTAAAGCAATAATAGTTTTCACAGTATTCTTGTAAAAACGATATCTGTCTCTAAATTCTGCATCACTGTAAATCTCAAAGGGATTGCGTCGCTCTCTAAAAACCCGAACTCTTTGCACAGCCCCCACAACGTCAAATAGTTCCTCATCGGACGATGAACTAGAACTCGCAAATTCTTGATTTTCCATTCTAATAAGTTTGATAAACCACAAGAGTTCTAAAAGTATGCTTGAAGATACGCAAAGTAAAGTAGAATAAAGTACAATAAACTAAAGTTATAAAAAGAACTGATTTTGTTACAAACTGTTTTTACACCTTTTTACTACCACCAACAATAACAGCCAACAAAGCTAACGACTTTAACGCAAACGTAACAGATAGTAAACAAGCGCAAACGCGCATTGTCAAATATTATTTTCAAATTTATGAAGTAACTCCGCATTGCGCATGCGTCATATAATTTAAACTGACATATTTGCTGCGTTAACTTAACGTGGCAGTTAAATGTCAATTTGATGTTTCAGAAACCCATTTGCAAGTTTATCGAAGAGTTAAACTAACTGATCAGTTAAATATAAGTTCAGAAACCGGCCCTAAATGCTGCACATACAATATCCCAAGTAGCACGTTGTGCAGCCGACAAGCTCTTGTACGCTTGTTTTGATGAACCCTCAAGAAATAGTGAGAATACCAATAATTTCTGAGTTGTGGTCCTTTTAGTTCAGCAAAGGTATTGAAGGTAACTAGCTACTCACTAAAATCACCGGTATTAAATCGTGGACACTGTACATCAGACATAGTGAAATATCTAGTACAGTACTTTCTTGCAAGTAGGTAAATTCGAGGTTATAATTTAACTTTGAGCTTGAGCTCACCAAATGTAGCATGGGCAATTTAAATAAGACACTTGTATCTGCTTTACCACTGGTAATATTACATAAAGATCCAATATTATATTTCATTACAAATTATCATAATCACAACAGCACAAGTTATGCTCTACCAACTATATCTAACTTCACCATCAATACCGACTAATTACCGACCTACCGTGTGCTGCCTTCTGCTCGCGACATTTATATATTTAAACCCATGCTACAAATACTTTAATTCCTAAAGCCCTGTTCGCACAGCGATCTTTGGAGATTCTACGGAGATTCATAATCCTGGAAAAGAAGAAGTTTTTTCTTTCTAGTGAGAATTATTTGTTAAATTGCGGTGTCGCTAAATTAAATCTTTAATGAGTCTTAGAAAAGAAGAATTTATAATTTATTAATTGGTTAAAAACCACATAATTATCACTAGATAGAAAAAAACTTCTTCTTTTCTAGGATTCTGAATCTCCGTAGAATCTCCAAAGATCGCCGTGCGATCAGGGCTTTAAGTACTATGACAGAACAAATTATAAAATGCAAAAAATTGTATATAATAATAATATAATCTTGCATTTGAAATAAAAAAAAAAATCTAGTCTGGTCACAACACAACTTTCCTATACACAACTGTGTGTACTCGTATAAATATTGCACTTGAGAGGTCATGGTGAACTTCAAGGCCCGACTTCATGAATGCATCAATTTCAATAATGGAGAACATTTGCTGAACATAGTATTCGTAAAATAATTTAAATTGCTACTTTTGTACTTCACATTATTAATAAAAAAGATTTCTTTTTAAACTAATTACATTTTGAAATCTTTCCATTTGACTGGCAACCCGCTGTTCACCCGTCCAATTATCCATTGTAAACTAAATGGTAGACCACGCTGATAATGTTGTGTCAACTAACTTCCTCCCCACCACCTCCCTACGAGCTCTAAGCCCCACATCAAATCTTTCCATTTCACTGGCGAACCCTGTATATATTGCGGCCGTGAAGTAAATGCAGCCGTTAAGTATTCTTTTTGACACATGTCAAAAAAGTGACACTTTACGGCTGTCAAAAAATACGTAAAACAACTATTTATGCAATAGCCACCTAAAAAAATGGCAAAAATGTAAAAATTGATTTTTACCTCTCGCCTAGAGAGGTATAGGGATCGTGAAAAAATTCGATGTCGAGATTTTTGTCAATAAGCAAGTTTTAGCACCTTTAGAACCTATTTTGACTATTTTCACGATGATGTCTGTGTGTGTGTGTGTGTGTGTGTGTGTGTGTGTGTGTGTGTGTGTGTGTGTGTGTGTGTGTGTGTGTGTCTGTATGTGCGCCTACTATAGTCTTTCGTTCTGATTCATTATCTCAAATTCTACTGTACATAAAATTCTAATATTTTGCAATATACATTTATATATGTTAATGAAGAGCTGATAAGATTTTGGTAAAAATCTGCCAACCGGAAATGGTATTTTCTTGAAGCATTTTAACATTTTTTGCAAAAAATATAGAAAATACTACGATAGTTACAATTTGTCATTCGACATTTGAAAGAACAAATTATCTTTTACAATATTTATTTAACATCGTTTCTATATCTCTTACCAATAAAGGAAAATTAATTTTCAAAAATTTTTCTAATTTTACCTACCACGATTTGTAAATCATAATATAGGAACAAAATTTAAAAACAAAATGAAATGTCAATGTGATAGATGAACAGACGTATACACAGTTTCTGAAATTTTTGTGACACCATTTTTAAATATAAATATATTATTAACTGGGTTTGAAACTTAGAACCTATAGGAGCCGAAATATAATAAATTAAAAACTGACTGAATTCCATTACGTTTTTATCTTTTTATCCTTCCATTAAACGTATTCAGTCAAGAAGTACCTATCACCGATTCATTATTATTATTATCACTGGATATAAGGTAATAAAAATAAAAATTTTATCTACAAAGAGCTAATTTGATTTTAATGCCAATAGGAATCGGTACTTTGCTTGAAGAACTATAACCTATAACAAAAATTACAAAAAGTAGCCTAACCAAATCCAAATTCACATATTACAGTGTCAAGGCGGGAGGTCATGTGCTGGCCACAACAGATTTTTTTTCTGTTTTTTGCTATAAAATGGGCACTTTAAATAAAGTAAAATTTTTTTTCCTTGTTCTCATAAAAAAGAACATAAAAAGCTCGTAATTAAAAAAAAATTGCTCTACGATGATTTGGCAAAAAATGGCGGCCATTTCAATTATTTTGGGATAATAGTGATTGTGGCCGTAAAATTGCGAATTTTCTTTTGAAATTTAAACCACGTGATTATGTCATAAAAATACACATTTTCACTAATTTTCAGGAAAATCTAATGATTTTAGCGCGATTTATTACAGTTTTAGTAAAAAATTCAAACAATTAAATCATTTTCAGTTTTTGAGGTTAGGAATCGTTTTTAAAGCATTTATACCGAACCAGGCTAATACCTTATTCATTCACGAGTAATTTGCATTAAATTTTTCTACGACCATTAGAACCGGAGATATTAAGAAAATAGTGAAGTGATACCCTCGAAATGCATCAAAATTCCAGTTTTTGGCCATTTTTTCGCGAAGCTCCAGCCCGAAATCGCTAAATTTTTTTTTCCACATCTCCTTTATATATGTAATCGAAAAAAATAATAAAACCCACCTTAGGAGTTACATCGAACAACATCATATTTTTTGTTCAATTTCTCTCTACTAATAGTAAATTTATTTAACGATATTTATTCCTTATATCATTGTTAACATTTTATATTTGAAACATTTTTTTGACTACTTCCATATTTAAAATATATTGAATTTATTGTTATGTTTAAAGGCTCTCACAGACAAGCGCGGCCGCGGTGGCGGCTGCGGCCAGACAACTACACATAGCCGCGGCGGCGACTTGCGGCTGCGGCCAGAAAACAATCGCGGTGTTTTAGATTCATTTGTTGCCTACTGTTGTCACTGTTCATTATGTTTGCACAACAAGAAGACGAGTTTTTGCGCCGAACGATCGCAACCAAAAATATTAGGTGATCAACTAGATGCAACATGAGTCTCAAATTCAAAATTTTAACTTTCTACGACATACCGTTTATGAATAATGCGAAAAATATCAATTAGTGTCCCTTTGGCACGGACGATCGCAACCAAAAATATGAGGTGATCAACTAGATGTAACATGAGTCTCAAATAAAAAATTACAACTTTGTACGACATACTTTTTTTGAATAATGCGAAAAATACCGAATAGCGCCCCTTTGGCACGGACGATCGCAATAAATATAGGAGGTGCACAACTAGATGCTATAACAGTCCTAAATAAAAAATTTCAACTTGCTACGTCTAACCGTATTTGAGTTATGCGACATACATACGTCCGTCCGTCCGTACGTACGTACAGACGTCACGACGAAACTAGTCATAATGGATTCAGAAAAGGTCAAAACGGATATTTCCGTCAAAATCTGAGAACCGAAATTTTTCGCGATTACAATATTTCCTTATTACTCCGTACAAGGAAATAATAGAAAAATTAAATTTATCATAATAGGTTGATTTTTGTTTCTGTGTAAAAAATATTGACAGGAGACACGTTGACACTAACTCCATATACCTAAGTGATAAGAAGTAAGGTATTATAAATGTTTTGTAGTAGTTGAACAGAGAAAGGCTTCAACACAGAAGAGTACAAATCTAGACTATTCAAACAGGAAAATATAACAGTAGAAGGTGCAAATCTAGAAAATTAATAAGTAATGAAAAATCTGCATCAAAAGCATATCAAAAGATTCATTCGCCGGATTGTACGTAGATATACATTTATGTTTATAAGTCAGTTTTCTAGATACGGCGGGATGTTGTGTGCTGGCCACATCAGATTTTTTCAATGTAGCTGGTAAGTGGTTTTTATACCGATTAATCTTCCTACAAGAAAAGGTACTTACTGGATATTCAGATTCTTGTTAATATTACTTTATTTAAAAAATCGTTAATTTACAGAAACTATGACGTCATTATTATTGATTATTATAGTAGGTAACACGAATTTTAATAAAAAAAATTCGTTAATCAACTTCTTTTTAACAAGCAGGTACAGTTAGTTATGTTTAAAAGCAAAAAGCAAGCAAATTATTTTAAATCTACATTAATTTATCAACAGCAAGTAACATGTAAACGTAGGATTATACAATGTTCCCACCACAGCAAAACCAAACGACATATTATTGCACATCAATGGTACGTTTTATAAGTAATGTATATTACTTGTATTAGTTTACCTTCGACAAAATATAAATCTCAGAATATTTATTTGATTATTTTATATAAAACTGAGTGTTTTCATGACCTTAGTAACTTTTCATTGTATATTGTTTGTCACGTGCCTCAGCCACTAAACTGTCAGTTGTAGTTGTCAACATTCTGTCATCTGTCACTGAGTAATCGTTATTTTCAGCAGAGAATAAACGTATTTTGAGCAAGTTAAAGTATTATTTTTTGTATATTGAGCTGAATACTAAATTTCTAGGTAAAAGTGCAGTATACGGATCCCTCTGAAAAATTGGAACAAGAGTTACGAACAAAGTATATTTTTGACGTCTGCAAATAACATTATAGCAGTAATATTTTTGTTTTAGGTTAAATTCGTTTTTAGGAACATACCTACAGAAACTTTTTTAAAAGGCTTCGCTGAACAATCAAATACCTACCCTTCTTGACTGAGTTCCACTCTTATGACGATTGCTCTTGGTCTTGATTGACACTTTATTGTTATTCAAAACCCAGTGAAATATCTTTCATTTCGAAGCACGGTAAATAATATGAAATTGTTTATATTTTTATTGATGGTTAACGTGCGCTTTTGACACATACAGTTCGTTCATAGTTACTTGCGTCTGGAGGGGGACCCGTATACTGCACTTTAACTAATTTGCTACTATTAATTAATTACGTAAGCATTGAAAACAAAAAGTTTAATCCCAAATTTATTTAGCTCTGCTCTATTGTTGCTTTTAAATATCTTATTTTAAAATATTACTTGAAAAAATCATGTAATTAACCTTATTCATATTGTTGCAATTCATCCTTTCGGACAGTTTCTAGAAATTTATCATTAAATAAATTATTGAATTGTTCTATAAACTGAATAATATGAGACATCAGCGTATAGTGTTCTTGAAGGTTTTATCTATTTGATTTAATTAATATAAGTTATACAACTCTTAATATATTCCAGGAGGAGCAAAACAAATTGGCTGAAGCTGAAACACCGCAGTTTGGCAGTTTCTACCAATCACTCTAAAAGTTCAGATTTCAAATTGAAGTGTCATACAAAACAAGTTATGTTTATAATTGTAATTAAATTCAATGTTATTCAGTAGAAAAAATGTTTCATTTCCTACAAAAAATATGTATCTATTTAAAATTATATGAAAACAGCATGCTAATTAAAGAAAAATATTATTACTGATTTCAATTTCGGTACTACAGTTAAGATTGGTGAAAATAATTATTATTCTACTTATATAATTTTGAACTATTCATAATGATTTATTTTATCGAGAAAGTTAATTTTTCAGCACTAAGTTGTATTAGCTGCGTTCAATGAACTTAGCAAATCTATCGAATTTCTTTACGTGACATACCATAGTAACATTATTAAATTTACACTGTTGCACCAATCAGCAATGCTAGCTTCATTGAACGCAGGTATAATAACAAATCAGTAATTAGACAGTCTCATTGATTTATTATTATGCAATTTCAGTGATAATGGTTAAAAGACATTTAGCTTTTTATCGATTATATAATGTTAGTTTGTTTTTGAAATTTAAAGATTCTTAGGCATATTTTATAGATAGCTAATAATATTATTCATAGAAGAAAAATATTTACTTGTTTTAAATGTTTAGCGATATAATTTTTAGTAAACTGGTAGTATCCATATTTACACTGTTGTGAAAATGTTCACACAATTATTTTGTCACTCGTGAAATAATCACGCAACTAGAAAATATAATTATTTAACCAAAAAATATTCTTAAATAACTCCAGCTTTGCTGGCGTGAATAGTGTTTATCCTTTACTAAGCTACAACTTTTTTATCGACAACTTTTTAAAAAATTTACTTTAAAATTCCTTCAATATTTTATACAGCATTTACAATTTTATAGAATACAAATAAGTTTAGAGCCAATTTATTAATTAGTATTACCGGTTACTGTAACAAATGAAAAATTATAGTACGATTCTGTGAAAATATGTAGTTACTACAGATCTATAAAACTGTAAATATTAAACAAAATCGCAATGAAATTTATAAGCATTGAACATTTTTATATTTGTCAACAAATATTGATGTGATTTTATTCAATATTTAAAGATTTACAAATTTGTAATACTTACCGATTTGCACAGAATCCCACCATTAATTACTATTACAAGTTGATCAAAACTTAAAGAATGTGAGCATGTACTTTTAAACGTATAGCCCGGCGATTTATCTTTAAAAAAATGGCTGCTCTAAACATAATATAATGTGTAGGTAACTAGGTATTACGTAATATTTTAAATAGGCACATAAGGTACCTACGTTACGTACCTACACAATAGTACAATAGTTATTTGTATAACAAGTTTTGAAAATATAGTTTTGTCGATGAACGCGAACGAAAATTGCAACCCGAGCGAAGGGAGGGTTGCAATCGTTTAAGTTCGACAAAATATTTTCAATACGTGTTATACACACTATTTTTTCTACTCCTGCAAAACAAGGAAGTTAAAAAATACAAAAATAACCATTAATTTTTTACATTTACTGTCAAATTTTTGTGAAATATCAATGTTGCTGCGAAAACAATGGACATTCAAAAAAAAGCAAAACTGTGTTGCAAAGTGCCCATAAGTGTGCAACAAAGTACTTTGTCACACACTTAGGTACTTTGCAACACACTTAGGTACAGCTGCTTTCAACATTAAAAACAATGTAGAAACATGATCTTTCAGAAGCAGGCGTAGAAAAAGTGATATTCAATACTAGCTTTATGAAGCGTTCACAAAATACCACTGTAAAAATGTTTCGATGTACAGACGGACATAGGTACATCATAATGTTTTTCTTTGACTAATAAAATTTTGAGTTTAACCATTAAAAGATGAATCGCAGTAAATATTTGCACGAGTGGTGTAAGTACATAATATAATCAAATATTTAACTAGTAGTTTATGTTAATATTTTTAACAAATGTAAATTCTTATTAAATTCTTTGCAGCATATTTTTCTTTTTAAATTCTATAATATATAATTTACCAAAAACACTTATAAAACATGACATTTCAAATCTTTTTAGTTGTTTTTACTTCCTTGTACGGAGTAAAAAGGAAGTATTGTAATCCCGAAAAATTTCAGTTTTCAGATTTGGATGGAAATATCCGTTTTGACCTTTTCTGAATCCATTATGACTAGTTTCGTCGTGACGTCTGTACGTACGGACGTACGTATGTATGTCGCATAACTCAAATACGGGTAGACGTAGAAAGTTGAAATTTTGTATTTAGGACTGTTATAGCATCTAGTTGTGCACCTCCTATTTTTGGTTTTAATCTATAAACCGGAAATAGTACTTTTTTCAAATATTTCGATAAATATTTAATTTAAGACAATTTTTTAAATTTTAAATGAAAGATTATGTGATTATTACCTACAATCGGTATTTTATAAATATTTTTGAATCTGGTATAATTTAAGAATAATTAAAGTATATATTTATAATTTAGTATTTCGGTATCTTATAGTCCATGATCGATTAACATTTTTGTTACTACGTTTAATTTAAATAATTTAAATGATTATGACATGACAGTGACAATAGTAAAATATGCTTTATATCTTCTTCTGCAATATAACCTATAATGCCGAAAAAAAAATCCGAAGCAGACGTAAATATAATTAAAAATATATTGTCTGAAAATAAAGACAAAATAATAATAAATAACAAAATTGTTGGAAAAAGCAATGAAATTTGGAAGAAAATTAAAATGGAGCTACCTACATCTATAAACATTTCATATAATGGACTATACACAATAGTAATAAAAAATTATTATAATGTTTGGGACATATTAGGTTTCAAAAACTTTTATAAAAGTAGAGAAACCAGTGAAACTATTGAATTTAAAGACTCTGACCAGAATCATTCATCGTCTAGTGTGGATTCTGTTTCCAATGATATAGATATTGATATTAATCGTATTGATTTTCAAATTTGTATGACAAAATCAGAGTACAATATGATGAAGCCCCAAATTAAACGCTACAGTTGCACAGAAAACAAAAAAAATAAACGTGAAAGGGAGTTTACTGTTTTTGAAGCAAGAACTTGGACACATATTTTAGAAGATAAAATTAAAAACGCTCTTAATTATAAGTGCACTTTAGTTTTTAAAAGAGCGACTATAACTCCAGTAGGAGTTCATTATGCCAAATTTACAGGGCGCTGCAAAGAATGCCAATCTGTATTTATTGGTGTTATAGATAGAAATCCAAATTTAGATGATACTATTTATTATAGCTTCGACTTACACGGGTAATTTTAATAGCCAACATAAAGAGCACTATAAAAGATATTTGTCAGGTATAAAAACTTACTTTAATTTAATAAATTATACTGTGAAAGACTTAATTCGCATTCACAGTCGGAAATTTGGTGAAATTTGTGAAGTTGTTAGGAGGCAATTAAAGTAAAATAAAGAGCGGATTGGTTCTGAAAAGCGTTTGAATATTAATAATATAAATTTCGAGGTTCAAATTTCAGTGATACGAATTACACCAAATTTTACCATTTCTCGTGTTTTATTATTAAAAGTGCTGAATTTATTTTAACAATAATATGCAATTTCTCATTTTATTTTTTTATAATTAATATGATCTAAAAGTATGAACAGTACAAAAAATTTTAATTTGATTGAATTTAATTTTTGCTTCTTCTCTATTTTACAAATTATAGTATGATATAGAAAATGATCAATTTTTTTAAATTACATCTTCTTTATGAATTTTATTTTAGGAGAGAAACGGGATTTACTTGCATCACAATTAATAAATAGAAATATAGGGGCGAGTGTTTATCGCCGAAAATATGCACATGAAAATATGACATTTGGAGATGCTGAACCATCTGCTTTACCAGCTTTAGGAACTCTACGGCAAGCTAAACACGAATTAAGAAAAATGAGCGTATTTAATGACAATCCAATACTATCTATTTCATATGCAAAGAGAATGCGACAATATAATGGCGTAATAAGAAATATTGGCCATTCCCCATTTTTTGTGTATTACTGGAGTAACGCCCAAATACATTTATACAGGAAATATTGTCAAACTAATAATAACTCCAGTATTAGTATTGATGCAACAGGTGGTTTAGTAACAAAATTAAAAGACGCGTGGGGCAATAAATCAAAACATATATTTTTATATGAAATTGCAGTTCGAGATCCTACAATTAAAAAAATTTATTCTGTTGGTAACATGCTAAGTGAGGCACACTCTGCTTTAGAAATTTATAGTTGGCTTGCCACCTGGCATAAAATATCATCAACTTCACCCTCTCAAGTGGTTACAGATATGTCTCTTGCACTAATGTATGCGTGTGTTACTGTTTTCACCAATTATAAAACACTTTCGGCATATCTACAACAATGTTACAATATATTATTTAATAACGAGACTATTATACCAGAATGTTTTTTACGGTGTGATGTAGCGCATTGCATTCACCTTATATCAAGGTGGAAAAGTTTAAAAAATAAACATAAACTCACCAGAAGATTTTACATGCGAGCTTTTGCTCAAGTGATTCAATCTATATATATAAAGTAAAGTGTCCTGACTGACTGACTCAACAACGCCCAGCCCAAACCCCTAAGCCTAAAAATGTGAAATTTGGACAGTATATACGTTTTATGATGTAAGCACCCACTAAGAAAGGATTTTTCGAAATTCGCCCCCTAAAGGGGGAAAAGGGGATAAAATGCGTTTTTACGAATTTCTCTATATCTCTTAACTCAGACGAGATATGAACTTGATTTTTACATACAAAGGTAGCGCAACGAAAAACTTAAAAACCATGTTTCAGGGTTTTGCCCTAATCAGCCTCTTAAGGGGGGAAATTTAATTTTTGGGGGGAAAATAATTTTATTTTATAAGTTGCTTTGGAAAACAAATAAAAAATTGAAAATATAAACATGTCACACTATCGTGATTTAGTTATAAAAATGTATGTGTCAAATAGATATTTATTCATAAGAATGCATAATAAATAAGTTAAAATAAATTACATAAGAAGGGAATATAAGATTAACAAATATGAAGCCCTGAAAAAGTAATTAAATTAAGGTTTGTAATCTTATCGTGCAATTTTAATTTTCAAATGTTTATAAGGAGATGGTGATTTTTGCCTTTTATATTTTTAGCACTTAACTATTCATCTATTTCATAACACGCCTTTTACCCAAATTGGGTGTGGTAGCCTCACATATTGTTAGTAATCGAAAAAGATATACAAGAAATTAATCCGTGTGTAAGGTTTTACTAGCACTAGAGTGCACAAGTACTAGCTGTTAATTCACGGGTACTCATATGGTCATAAAGTAAGAAGACTTTATGCTCATGGTTATGGTAGTTATTGGAAACTACAACACGGGAGAATGAGATTTTTGTACGTGTCAAAAGCGCACGTTAACCTTCAATAAAAATCTGCTGTGGCACTCATAACAGGTTTTGCAATAACATAGGCAGGCAGTGTTAAAGTGACAGTTGTTAATGTCAAAGTTACAGATGCCAATATCAAAGTGACAGCTGACAATGTCAAAGTGACATCTGTCAATGTCAAAGTGACAGCTGTCATTTTGCGACGTTTAAAATTCGAGAATTAAAAATTATTATTTTTGTAAAAAAAAACAAATTAAAATTTTGAGTCGAAAATTCATACGCATTCTCAAGTTATTGTGCTTACGGACAAACCGAGGGAGAGACAGACAGACCGAACTGATTATTTTTAAAATATGGTTTTTGGGTTCAGTGGGGTCTAAACTCTAAAACGTGAAGATTTATCATAATAAGTGTGTTATGATAATATATGTAAGATTGCGTTGAATTGGTTGCTATAACAAAATTGTCAATTATTATAATATTGATATAAATAAATAAAATAAAAGTCTCTTGAAAAGTCTCAATAGTTTTTAATATAAAACCCACTCATAACGAAAGAACTGTAGGAACACTTAAAAAACTACTTCTAAAATCAATACACTCTAATTCAGATCCATATATAGCTTTATTACAGTACAGATCTATGTCAAAAAATGAACTAAACTCTCCAGCAGAATTATTAATGTCCAGAAAATTACGTACAAAAATTCCAATGCTTACTAAATGCTTAAATCCGAAACTTATTGACATTGATAAATATAAGGAAATAGTAGAATGTAATAAACAGAAAATGACAAAATATTATGACAGAGGAGCTAGACCTCTTGAAACCCTTTGCCCAGGAAAAATATTATATTTAAAAAAAATCCATATGCAGAATGGATTGAAGGTGAAGTGATTCAAGTAGGACCTGAACCTAGGTCATATATAGTTAAAACACCAAATGGTGATCAATATAGGCGAAACAGATATCATATCAGACAAACTTTTAATAATGGTATTAATGAAAATATTACAAATAATCAGTCTAATATGGTATCTGAAGAAAATGTTAATCCTGAGTTAATTAAAACAAAATCAGGGCGAATAGTTAAACCGCCAGATAGATTACATTATTAACATTATCTTAATTTTATATTCTACAATTTATAATTTAATAATGTAATCATTAATATTGTGTTTTAATTTTATGAAAGGGAGATGTTATGATAATATAATATGTAAGATTGCGTTGAATTGGTTGCTATAACAAAATTGTCAATTATTATAATATTGATATAAATAAATAAAATAAAAGTCTCTTGAAAAGTCTCAATAGTTTTTAATATAAAACCCACTCATAACAAAGTGTTAATATAAGGGGTAATCTTTATAAGAGTTCCTATCAAAACCGAGTATGTGGGGCTCAAGTAGGGTATTCAAATTAAAACAAACCGTAGCGAAGCACGGGTAAAACGCTAGTCTAAACATAAAGATGATGTAAAAGAGTTATTAGAAGCAATTTTTATTGTCGCTCTATCTGGCACTGAAGGAAATTCACTTATACAAGGCATACCAACAACATGTGAAATTAAGAAGCAGTGGCTTATCAGGCGAATAAGTACAGGAACAATAGAAAATTTGAACGATTTTATTGATAATAATCACTCTGAAGTTGTTGATAAATATGACAATGATGACGCTTCATATGAAAATCACGGACCAAATTTTTTTCTAGATTGGACTAGAAATCTTGTAGTTTCTAGTATCGCTATAACGCAGAAACCAGAAGAAGAAGGAAATAGAGGTAATCAACAGGTGCTGCCAGAAATTATAACTGACTTTGAAAAAATTGCAAATTTATTGCCAATGTGGTCCGCGATTATGGTCCCCTATTTTCCTACGTTGAATATTCTTATATGGACTTAAAACATAGAGTTTGTAATGATCAAAAACTACCAATCCGAGTTGATGAATTCGTATTTAAGCACATAGAAGCTATTGATGGTAGCATTAAACTTATTCAATCAAACTTTGCAACCAACAATACAACAGGTAAAACAAAATTTAATTTTCTTCAGCAAAATTAGATACTTTTATTATTATAATTTACTATTATTTAGATAATTTAAATAAAGAAAACACGCCAATAATACTACCAGATTGTGTTAATCAATCGAATGACAAACCAGACAAACTGGTTCAGAAAAATACAATTTTAATTGATTCAAGCGAACTGGAACTAGTTCAGAAAAATACAATTTTAGTTGATTTATCAGAATCATGTGCTGACTATGGTAATTTAAGTTACACAAATTAAGAATATTAAATTTATTAACTTTTACAAGTATTTGTTTTATTCTAGTGTGTTTGAATAATAATACAAATATGCCAGACAATGTTAACTATTCTGTGGATAATAATCTGAAAATTAATATTGTAAACACTGGAGAATCCTCTTCAACGAATGGTGAAAATCAGGACATTATATGTACTTAGGAATCGGTAACAAATGGTAATTAATAATGTTATTATTGACTATTTCCCTCATAAAATTTAAGCCAATCAGAAGTCTGACATTTCTGAATGTCGTTCAATCAACGTAAAATTACACGATAATTTTGCACTAGTGCAAATTATCGATAAGTTGCACTAGTGCAATATTATCGTATTTGGATACGGCGTGGCAATGTGATTCTGACTTGCTGTCAAAGGAAGTTTAAAAATTTTGCTTTATTTTTCATGAGAGAAACAGCGTTTGGCTAAATTTTAATCGGGAAATAGTACTTCGAATATCCCTCGTGCATGTAATTGTCGATAATTCGCATTCGCGCACTTGAGAAAATTATCGACAATTTGACATGCACTTGGGATATTATATGACAATTCCACTCATAGTTTTTCATCCAATCAAAACACAGTATTTTGCTGAATTGTACCAATCACAGACGAACTGTGAAAATTACATTGACAATTTTCACTAGTGAAAGCGTTGCTTAGATATTATGTCAGTTGATGATTGTGCGTAGCACTCGTGTTTATTTTCGACGCAACAAGCAGGAGGAAAATTGCCGGCAAAATCATAGTCACTAATGGTATTATAAATGATAATTTCATTAACCAGTTCAGTTCAATTTACTATAATTTATTTTTTAATCAAGTATAATTATATAAATAGCTAAATAATATGCTTATACACATAAATACATCAGTTTCAAATTTTATCGAAATTAATATAATTTTTTCATAATATTTGTTGCAATAATTACCCCAAATTATTTTCATCCTAAATATCTATAAAATTATTATTTTTCTGATCAGAGTTTTTATTTCAGCACATATTCCTGTTGTCGACGTGTGTTCGTCTTGTCAATTAAACATGCAACAGTCTTCTAGTTTACAATGTGGTCATTGTACAATTTTTGTACATAATAACGAAAATTGCTTCGTTCGTATAAAAAATTTAATTTTGTGTTTAACGTGTGCTAACAAAAGCCAAGAAAATAACGAGATGATTGAGAGTTGTAGTAGAGAGAACTGAGGTGGCCTAATAGATGTTTGTTCAAGAACTTCAACACGTCCGCGAAATTCTTATTTAGAACCTTGTGCTGAAATGCTGGTTACTGATTTTGGTTCTAAATCTAAACAAATAGCGATTGGAATTTTAAGAAATGGCCATCTTACGGAGTTAGCTCCAGTTAGAGTAAATGAAAAATATATAATTTTGTCAAATACTTGTTGTTTTGACAGTATTTTGCAATTATTATGTTCTGCATATTGCGATAGTGCTATATTTAAGAAAATTATTTGTGATAATAAATCTGATAACTTAATATGCAAATTAACGGAAAACATTATTATCAACAAAATTACAACGCTTTCTTATAAATACCGTGCAGAAATTTTAATGGATTGTTATAAAACTGAAGTATTACCAGGTGATTTAACTAGAATAAATTGTGAAACAACAGTTTCAGAGATGATCAAAAAAATATGGCCATTTACTACTACTACATTACATAAAAACTGTCATACATGTAAAAATGTTATTTCCACTACATCACCATTTTTAACAATAAATATTGATCGGGGAATAGGTTTCTTAAATGATGAAATTATAAGTTCAATCAACGATGTTACTTGTGCCCATTTATGTACCCAAAGATATCAAAATAGATTGTGCAAAGGAACACAATACTACAACAGAGATATAAATAATAATGTTTTGTTTATAGAACCAATAAACACTTCTTTAAAAATAATTGAAGTTGACACTGTATTAAATAATATTCCAAAATTTTTAAATATTAATAATAAAAATTACATATTGCGAGGTGTTGTTGGTTTCCAAGGAACAAGCAAGTTAGGTCATTTTATTGCCTATTGCAGGCGCCATGATGATTTGTGGCAAGAATTTAACGATTTACAAAAATGTAGCAAACCTTGTGCAGGATCCAAAAGTGTTAAAGTGCATATGTTGTTTTATACGACCTAACTAGTTATTTAATTAACATAGTACAACATTATATTTACTAGTTATAAAGATTAACACAGATGTATCAGAAAGATATTTATTTATTTAAACTTTTTCTTTGTAAAAATAAAATACCTATATTTAATTACACATGTTTGTTTTATCTGTTAATTAGTAAATAATGCTTTGCCCGGTGTATGTTCCTTAAAAATTGTAAATTTGTAATTTAACATATAGGGTGATCTACAACTTCTGCTGCGGTGTTTCAGCTTCAGCCAATTTGTTTTGCTCCTCCTGGAATATATTAAGAGTTGTATAACTTATATTAATTAAATCAAATAGATAAAACCTTCAAGAAAACTATACGCTGATGTCTCATATTATTCAGTTTATAGAACAATTCAATAATTTATTTAATGATAAATTTCTAGAAACTGTCCTAAAGGATGAATTGCAACAATATGAATAAGGTTAATTACATGATTTTTTAAGTAATATTTTAAAATATGATATTTAAAAGCAACAATAGAGCAGAGCTAAATAAATTTGGGATTAAACTTTTTGTTTTCAATGCTTACGTAATTAATTAATAGTAGCAAATTAGTTAAAGTGCAGTATACGGGTCCCCCTCCAGACGCAAGTAACTATGAACGAACTGTATGTGTCAAAAGCGCACGTTAACCATCAATAAAAATATAAACAATTTCATATTATTTACCGTGCTTCGAAATGAAAGATATTTCACT
Organism: Agonum fuliginosum; assembly: GCA_947534325.1. Taxonomy (NCBI): domain Eukaryota; kingdom Metazoa; phylum Arthropoda; class Insecta; order Coleoptera; family Carabidae; genus Agonum; species Agonum fuliginosum. The sequence continues at coordinate 17,483,527 of OX384045.1, read as the reverse complement.
GGGTTTTGAATAACAATAAAGTGTCAATCAAGACCAAGAGCAATCGTCATAAGAGTGGAACTCAGTCAAGAAGGGTAGGTATTTGATTGTTCAGCGAAGCCTTTTAAAAAAGTTTCTGTAGGTATGTTCCTAAAAACGAATTTAACCTAAAACAAAAATATTACTGCTATAATGTTATTTGCAGACGTCAAAAATATACTTTGTTCGTAACTCTTGTTCCAATTTTTCAGAGGGATCCGTATACTGCACTTTTACCTAGAAATTTAGTATTCAGCTCAATATACAAAAAATAATACTTTAACTTGCTCAAAATACGTTTATTCTCTGCTGAAAATAACGATTACTCAGTGACAGATGACAGAATGTTGACAACTACAACTGACAGTTTAGTGGCTGAGGCACGTGACAAACAATATAAAATGAAAAGTTACTAAGGTCATGAAAACACTCAGTTTTATATAAAATAATCAAATAAATATTCTGAGATTTATATTTTGTCGAAGGTAAACTAATACAAGTAATATACATTACTTATAAAACGTACCATTGATGTGCAATAATATGTCGTTTGGTTTTGCTGTGGTGGGAACATTGTATAATCCTACGTTTACATGTTACTTGCTGTTGATAAATTAATGTAGATTTAAAATAATTTGCTTGCTTTTTGCTTTTAAACATAACTAACTGTACCTGCTTGTTAAAAAGAAGTTGATTAACGAATTTTTTTTATTAAAATTCGTGTTACCTACTATAATAATCAATAATAATGACGTCATAGTTTCTGTAAATTAACGATTTTTTAAATAAAGTAATATTAACAAGAATCTGAATATCCAGTAAGTACCTTATCTTGTAGGAAGATTAATCGGTATAAAAACCACTTACCAGCTACATTGAAAAAATCTGATGTGGCCAGCACACAACATCCCGCCGTATCTAGAAAACTGACTTATAAACATAAATGTATATCTACGTACAATCCGGCGAATGAATCTTTTGATATGCTTTTGATGCAGATTTTTCATTATACTTATTAATTTTCTAGATTTGCACCTTCTACTGTTATATTTTCCTGTTTGAATAGTCTAGATTTTTACTCTTCTGTGTTGAAGCCTTTCTCTGTTCAACTACTATAAAACATTTATAATACCTACCTTACTTCTTATCACTTAGGTATATGGAGTTAGTGTCAACGTGTCACCTGTCAATATTTTTTACACAGAAACAAAAATCAACCTATTATGATAAATTTAATTTTTCTATTATTTCCTTGTACGGAGTAATAAGGAAATATTGTAATCGCGAAAAATTTCGGTTCTCAGATTTTGACGGAAATATCAGTTTTGACCTTTTCTGAATCCATTATGACTAGTTTCGTCGTGACGTCTGTACGTACGTACGGACGGACGGACGTATGTATGTCGCATAACTCAAATACGGTTAGACGTAGCAAGTTGAAATTTTTTATTTAGGACTGTTATAGCATCTAGTTGTGCACCTCCTATTTTTATTGCGATCGTCCGTGCCAAAGGGGCGCTATTCGGTATTTTTCGCATTATTCAAAAACAGTATGTCGTACAAAGTTGTAATTTTTTATTTGAGACTCATGTTGTCATGTTACATCTAGTTGATCACCTCATATTTTTGGTTGCGATCGTCCGTGCCAAAGGGACACTAATTGATATTTTTCGAATTATTCATAAACGGTATGTCGTAGAAAGTTAAAATTTTGAATTTGAGACTCATGTTGCATCTAGTTGATCACCTAATATTTTTGGTTGCGATCGTCCGTGCCAAAAGGGCACTTTACTCTTGGTATTTTTTTTTTGCATTTTGAGCATAAATCAAATACGATTATTATATTTTTATATTATTCTACATTTTAGTTATTAAGAAAAGTATGAACAGTTTAATAGGCGTACAAGGAAGTCATGTGGTGTCCACGTCAGATTTTTCTATCTTTAATGCTACCAGATAAAGACAATTTTTTGATAACGTGTAAGTTGCAAATAACTTTTCCTCTTTATTGTCATTACAAATAAATACTAGGTATATTATTTATCCAAATTTATAAAAAAAAATTGACAATTAATCTTTGCACTCTTCAAAAAATATTACTTCCAGTGAAGATATTTGTAGGTACCAAAATCTAATGAGCTCTTCCAATTTGTATTCAAATGTATAATACCAAATATCAACATTTTTGAGTAATTCGTATTTGAGTTATCCGACCTCCAGAAATCCCGCCCTTTACAGGTATGGTGGAATGTAAAAGGCAATTTTTTGTGGGAAGCTCAGTTTCCGGCCAGAATTTTTCCTTAGTATACGGCTATCTCTTACTTAGTGCTTTAAAAAAATTCCTTATAACTCCAATTTTAATGCAACCAGTGTATTTTTTTTAATACCACATAATACAAGGACCATTAATTTAATATTAGAAGAATATATAAGTGAAACCTATATCTACTGACTTTGATTTTACCTATTCGGATGAATTATGTAAATTACTGCTATATAAACAAAGCGCAAAAAAATAAGAACGGAGCAAAAGAGCGCAATACATAATAGATTTAATACCAAAGTAGCCCTGCCCTGAGGCCCTGCCAAATTAAATTTTTAATAAAACGAATTTGGTGAAAGCGCAAAATTTTATTTTACTGGCGCAATAGAGCGCATATGAAGGGTCATTCATACAATAATGAAAATTGTTAAATAGTCAAAAGGGAAGGCTACCGTCAATTTGGCCCTTCCTAACTAACTCTTCCAATTACTACTAAATAAGAGCAGCGCAAAAAAAAATATTTATGAAGCAATAGAGCGCAAGATATTTATATTAAAATGCAATACAAAAATATAATAACAATTAACTTTTTTGTTGTTGTCAACTTGGCCCTCCCAATTTTGATTGTTAATAACATAAAATGTATGCTAGCGCAAAATTTTATATTTATGGCGCAAAAGAGCGCATACGAAGAGCTATTGAAATAATTATTAAAATTTTAAAATTTTCATAAAGGAAAGGCTAATGTCAACTTGGCCCTTCCTAACTTGTTCTTTGAATTACTGCAAAAGTAGAGCAGCGCAAAAAAAAAAATTTGTGGAGCGATAGAGCGCAATACAAGCGCAAACCGATAATATAATTTTTATTTATAAATATTTATGTGGTAGGGCCAACTTGACTTAGCCCAATGTTGCAAAGAGCACAATACAATTTTTTGCGAAGAATTGACTATTGCATTCACATTGAGCATATATTGTAATTTTAACAATAAACTTATTTTTTTCTTATTTATTATTGTTTGTTAGACTACTAGATAAAATTGTATTTTTGAGAAATACACGATGCAAGCACACGGATTTAATTTTTTTCTATCTAAACCGTAAGAGATATTAAAAATTGAACGAAGAAATTAAAGTTTACTTATGAAAGTTTCTTTCTAAAATTTTTTTTTGAAAGTTCTCAGCCTGACCATTAAAAAGCCTAATTAAGGGACTAGCACTACAGTTTTACGCACTAGCAGTGCACTAAAAATAACAAATATCATTTTAAAAGATGACTTATAGCCATGTTTCATGTCATACAAAATTTCATCTAAATATGCCTAAGCAATTTTTAGTTATAAGCAAAATTCGTTATTTTTGCAAGAACTTTGAAGCAGAATTCCGGCTTAACGGTACACTTTTGGATATAGGTAAGTTTGGTTAAATCGCCTTATTTTGGGCCCAGGAAGCTGTGGTTAAGCCATGTACACTCATTTTAGAGACACCTGTATAAACTATGTCAGAATTTCTCGGTTTTCGTTTTTGCATATTTTGCATTCTATAATAATTATAAAAAAGGATACAGAAATACAAGGTAGACACATATTTTCCTGAAGTCATACATTCGTTGTTTAATTTACTATTAAGATGTTTAAAAACAGTTTTCGTCTGAATATTTACGACAAAACCAATAACATACAATATAATTTTTGGCAACACTGTCATGTCAACTAACTTTTCTTAGTTCGCGAACTTATTTATATCTAAAACACATATTGTATTACAAAACTAAAAGTGCAGTTATTGTAAATTGAAAGTTCAGTGTTTAGTAATGTGCATATATTAAAATCCAGACGATCTGTCGTACGGTTTCTCTCTTTTTAGGGTTATCAATATCATCACATTACTTGCAAATTTTGTAATCATCTGTTAATAATTTGCGAATGTTTTGAACAAGCAGTTACATCTAATTATTACAACTTATAAACAACGACTAAAATTCAACTAAGCATCCAACACTGCAAAAAAGCACGAGGGGTTGCATACAGTAAAATAACATTCTGCTGTCAAATTATGTCAACAATAAATTGTATGACAAATTGTGGCAAAGAACTAAAAAATGATAAAGCAGTGAGATGTGATTTTTGTCGTAATCCAATACACGATACTTGCGCGGGTTTATCCCGACAAGAAGCAGCAATTCTACTCCAGCAAAATAGAATTTTGCAATATAAATGTGTTAATTGTAAAAACAAAGATAACTTGATTGAAGATTTGGTTAAGTTAACTGCATCTCTTAAAGCTGAATTAGAAGAAATTAAATCCACCTTAAATGTTAGTCAAGCATCTTCATCGTTGCCTATAGAAAATATCGTAGAAGAACTTCAGGACAGGCAAAAAAGAGTTTCTAATATCATATTTCACAACGTTCAAGAGAGTACTTCAGATAATACTGAAGACCGTATATCACAAGATGAAACCAAAATTAAGGATTTACTTCAGGAAGTTCAGAATGTATCCACAGACAATATTAGAATTTTCCGCTTAGGTAAAAATCAAAATAATAAACGTAGACCCGTCAAAGTAATTCTAAATAACAAAAATGATGCAATAGAAGTAATGAAACATCGTTCAAAATTCGGAGACATCAAAGTTACAACTGATAAAACACAAATGCAAAGAAATCACTTACAAACAGTAATTACCGAATTAAATAAAAGAAAAGGCGAAGGAGATACAAATTTAACTATCAAATACATAAATGATGTGCCTAAAATTGTTAAAATCGATTCAAAAAAGTAAATATTAGTTCTTCCTTAAAGATATACTACCAAAATGTCCGTGGTTTGAGAACTAAACTAAATTATTTACGTCACTCAACGGCAGGTTCTCACTATGATTATGATGTTATAATTTTCACTGAAACTTGGCTCTCCGCAGACATTTCAGATAATGAAATTCCCCTCTCAAATTTTACAATTTTTAGGAAAGATCGCGACCCAAATACAAGTGATAAAAGCAGAGGTGGTGGTGTTTTAATCGCAGTGAACTCAAACTTTACATCGCGAATTGTAAATACTTTGTGTAACAATATCGAACAATTATTCGTGCAAGTCTCCAACGGGAGTACAAAAATATTACTCTGTGCTGCATACTTGCCCCCCAATATGTCTAAAGACATGTATGAGCAACATTGTGATAGAGTTGAAGAAGTCATAGACTCCATAAACTTTGATGAAATTATTTTGTTCGGTGACTATAATCTACCTGACGCAGTGTGGTTTCATACTGCAGACTCTGATGAAAACATAAGAAGACAACCAACATTACAAACTAAAATAGTATATGATTCCTTTAGTTATCTCGGACTTTTTCAAGTAAATTCAATACATAATGTTTTTAACAAAATGCTTGATCTAGCTTTCTCTAGGAATCAATTGATAACTACAAGAGAAGACGCCAATCCCCTAATTTTAAGTGATGTTTATCACCCGCCAATAGTATACGAAGTACCTCTACAATGTAATATAAAATACTTAAATACTACTCATGTCAAATACGATTTTAAAAACTGCAATTATTTCGCGGTAAATGAATACTTAGACAATATAAATTGGTGTACTTTGAGTGCTATGTCTCTTGATGATGCGTTCTCATATTTTTATAATTTTTTATATACTGCAATTGAAATGTATACACCTGTTAAATATGTAAATAACAAATTTCCTTGCTGGTACTCTAAAGAACTTAAATCTTTGATAAAATCTAAACATGTCTATCACAGACAATTTAAACAAACTGGTTCTTTAGAAGACTACAATAAATTTGCTAAAATTCGTTCAGAATGCAAAAAAATTAGCAAAGACAAATTATATGTAAGAAATACAGAATCTAGTTTAATGTCAAATAATACAAAAAATTTTTGGGCTTTTGTAAACAACATAAACAAAAATAACAAATTACCAAGTAGTCTTTACCTAAACGACGAGTTTGCTGAAAATAGTCATGATATTGCAAACTTGTTTGCCAAATTTTTCAGCGCAGTGTATTCTAATATTAATAATGATGTAATATGTAGTAATGAAAATATTCAACTTTCAAAAAATGATATAAACTTCTGCTCTTTGCAAGTATCTGTGGATGAAATTCTTAAAAAATTGGAAAATTTAGATGTTCATAAAGGAAATGGTCCTGATGAAGTCCCTCCATGCATACTAAAAAATTGTTCATCTTCACTTGTGTATCCGCTCTTTATATTATTCAATAAATCTTTTCAACTGGGTTACTTTCCAGACTTCTTAAAGTCCAGTTACGTCGTGCCAATTTTTAAATCTGGCGACAAAAGTAACATTGTTAATTATAGACCAATTTGTATTCAATCAACTGTAGCAAAAATAATGGAAAGCCTAGTCACTGATAATCTAACACCTCTTGTAAAAAACATATTAAACCCAAACCAACATGGATTTGTTAAAGGCAAGTCTACTGAAACTAATTTGTTATGTTTTCATAAATATATTATAGACGCATTTACAGAAAAATGCCAAGTTGATACTGTATATACAGACTTTGCTAAAGCCTTTGACACTGTCAACCACGTAATACTTCTTAAAAAACTATACTCTCTGGGTATAGGTGGCCCTATGTTTGATTGGTTTGCAAGTTACATAAGAAATAGAACTCAAATTGTGAAAGTAAATTCTACATTGTCTAATAGTTTTGAAGTTCAGTCAGGAGTTCCGCAAGGATCCCATCTAGGACCTCTGCTGTTTTTAATTTTTATCAACGATATCGGAAAATACCTCAACAATGTCAACTATTTATTGTTTGCTGATGATCTTAAGATCTTCTTAAAAATACATTCAATAGACGACTGTAGTGTTCTTCAAGATTCATTAGACAATTTGTCACAATGGTGTAATGAAAATCGAATGAACCTTAATATTAATAAATGTAATTATATTACTTTTCATAGAATTAAGAACACAATTCAGTTCACCTATAGTTTACACAACAAATCACTATGCAGACTTACCTCGGTAAAAGATTTGGGTGTTATTCAGAGTCCCGATTTAGGATGTAACAATCATATTGAATATATTGTGCCCAAAGCTTTAAGAATATTAGGTTTCATTCGTAGATCAACTCAAGACTTCACAAATATCAATTCTGTAAAATTATTGTATATTTCACTGGTTCGTCCTATACTAGAATATTGCTCTGTCGTATGGTCACCGCATTACGAAACTCACAAGAATATCGTAGAAAATGTTCAACTAAAATTCGTAAGACCAATGAAATATAAACTTAAGAATACTCCTCAGCGACCATCAACCAATGAAATGATACAATATTTACAATTAACGACACTTGAAGACCGTCGTGTACAAAGTGACCTGATTTTTTTCTTCAAATTAATAAATAATATAATAGATTGTCCCCAACTATTATCTTTAATTAATTTTAATACACGATTTTCAGGCAATAGAAATAAGTACCTATTTTACATAAATTATTGTCAAACAAATTATGCTTATAATTATCCTATAAATAGATTAATGAGAGAATTTAATAACATTTCATTTGAAATAGACCTGAATAATATAACTTTACAATCATTCAGAACCAAAATAAAACATATTCTGCCCATGTAACCTGTTCGTTCAAGATTTTCTTGTTTGTTATTGTAACTATTATTATATCATTATAATTTCATACTGTTAGTATGTAGTTTTATTTATGAAATATTGTTGTATAATCTGTAAAGTGGACATACGTCCGTATATTTTCGAAATAAATAAATAAATAAATAAAAAAAATCCACAAAAAATTCTGAAATGACTTTACAAATTACAGATGTCACAATGCAGGTTATACTTCTTAGAATAGTTTTTAAAAAACTATTTGAGGTACCATCCGATCGATACACATTTGGTTTTGAACTCCGACGGCGCTTGAACAATTTCCGAAAAACAACGTAGCAGAGAAGTAAGTAACACTACCGGCATAAGGTAACAACAAAATAGCCGCAAATTGGTGCTTGACCAGGAACATTACAAAAATGACCGATACCGAAGAATCCATGCTCGAAGACGATTGTTAGCCCAAAACTGACCCAATTAATTGTCTTCTGGATGTATCAGCTGAAGAAAGATGGGTTACAAAAAGAGCTACAGTAGTTTGTGTTAGACACAACTGGCACCATACCCGAACTACGTAAACGGCTTAGAAATCAACTACTTATGCCGAAAAGGAAGGATTGTAACTTCCAATTGCGTCTACACTCACGCCGCTATCGTTTGTCAAAAAAGGAATACACATTTTGACGGCAAATCAGATTCAATGGCTTCTTGGGAAGACTTTCTGATCGTAAAGAAAGCTACAAATTTCAGGGACAACAACTCTTAGTTACGCTACTAGAATTGATTCGTGGCGAATATAGCACGTGGCAAGAATTATGTCCGTGTTCCAAGAGTTCTACATTGCAGCTGATTACTCGCTAAGAGATTACGTAACCGAGAAAAACAGACCCATTCCTTCCGGATAGTTAATAAAATGTAAGGTTAGTTTACATGGCACCAAGCACGATGCCAAGGATAGTTTTACATATTCTCGAAAGATGCTAAATATTTTGCACAGATTTCAACAGATGTATCTCAGTTAATGTAAAGATTAGTTTACATGGCGCAAAGCACGATGTGAAGCACATTATCAAAAGATAAAATACGGCACCGGCTTACCGGAGTAACCGCGGTGGGCAATCCAAATTCGCCATGCGGACAGCATGGTGTTTTGCAAAAATCCAGCGAACGTGGAAGAGATTATATAACTGAGAAGAACAATCCGAGTTCTTCTGGACAGATAATAAAATGTAAGGTTAGTTTACATGGCAAAAAGCTCGATACCAAGCAATTCTCAAAAGATGGTAAATATTTTGCACAGATTTCAATAGGTGGAATCCTAGTGGTTTGGATGGATTTACCAGATGCGGATAGGGGAACGGCCATATACGTAAGTGTATGTTTAGTTTACATGGCACAAAGCAAGCATACAAAGGAACTGTAGCGGTATCTAAATTTTAGAAATATGTTTTCTTTCAATTATCAAGTAGTTATTGTATTGTGTCACATTGATTTTCCCTGATGTTAATATGATTATAAAAGAAACAAATTATTGATATTTGAATTTTTAAATAAAAAAATTAATTTGTCTGATTGAAATTTTTGTACTAAATTATTTAAATTAATTAACAACTAAATCTACAAAACTATCAGGCGCGTTCCCAGCTGGCGGATAGGAAAACGACCAACGGCCATGTCCGTTAGTCCATGTATGGTTAGTTTACATTGCGCAAAGCACAATATCAAGCATACAATTCTCAAAAGATGGTAAATACTTTGCACAGATTTCAACAAATGGAACCCCAGTGGTTTGGATGAAATTACCTGGCGCGTTCTCAGGTGGCGGAGAGAGGAACGGCCATGTACGTAAGTGTATGGTTAGTTTACATGGCGCAAAGCACGATATGAAGGATACGTTTATTTACCACGCTTGGGGGCTATATCTCTCAGGTATGCCTTGGCGTTGAAGTTCAATGTCCCCTTATGGTGCTCATTGGCGGATGGGGCGCTCTCCATGAATGCATTCTATGAGACTGAAGGCTTTAAAATCACCGTTAGTCCTTCAGCTCAATCCTCTTGTTTTGAGCCTCATAGACGCAGGATCAGTGATGGTAAGCAAACCAAAGGCTCATCTGGTAGAGCTGGCTAAAGCAGCTAACTCTAACAAACTTTCCCCCGTATCTTCCGTACCCCCAGAATGGTGCTAAACCCTCTGGCTCTGGGCAATTGTCCAGACCAGGCTGGCAGCTCTCGCGGCTCTAAATGATTGCGGTCTAACAAATTGTCTGGACCTTCACCAAGCGGAAACGCTAGGAGGCAGCCAAAAGCCACCAGCGAGTTGCCGTTATCTGCCGCTCGAACTGTGCTGGAAAGATATTTTCTCCCAATGCTGATCTTTTTCAGGAGCAGTTGTCGAAACACCTTGATAACAACCTGTTCGCCTTGAAGGAAGGAGAACAGACCCTCGTTTTCAATGGATGATAACATTCAGAGGAAATACGCCGCAGCTGAAGGTCAGGGTCTTGGATCAACAGCTACGTCTGATCAAGGCAACTACCTGAATCCCGGGTAAATTCTGACAGCTTCAAAGTTTTCCGAATTGGTATACATTGCAGCCGATTACTCGCTAAGTTTAAAGGAAGAAATCAGCGGTCGAAAGCAAAAATACGGCGTTGCTTCAAGTGGTTTAGTTAACATATCAGCCGCCATATCATTTGTAGGACAATATTCAATATTGATACATTATGCTCCATGGGCTAGCGTTACTACCTCACAGCGCATAACTGCAAACTTAGTTCAATTCTTCTTGTTTTTTTTGGGTAGGAGAGAATGCTTATGCACACCTAGCATCATGCCGAAGCAGCGGATGCCCCCCGAAGGGTAAAGGTAGTGTTGGACTCTAACCCACTAAACTCTCCCGTCCCCTAGCCATAACGGATGAAGGAACCACCTCGCTATTTGTCTGTTCTGATAATATCTTTATCCAAGTGGTAACTCTTTCTCTCTGTCTCTCTCGTCTATCTCCTTTTGAGTCATAATTGAGTTGAGCATGTTCTCTACAATCTTCCAGATCTCTTCACTTCCTAGCAATATGTCTATAAGGTTTTCCGTTGTCAAGTTCTGGTCTAGCTTTAATTCCCTCCTCGCATTTTCTCTTTCTACCGACCATCTAACGCATTCGAATATTGTATGTTCTGGCGTGTCAATATGCTCACAATATAGACATAAATCCGTTTCTGCCTAGTTAATTCGTTTGAGGTAGGCTTGAAAGCATCCATGACCCGTCATGCATTGGGTCATCTGGTGACTGACCTCCCTATATTATCTACTGACCCACTTTTCTATGTTTGGCATTAGTTTATGTAGCCATTTGTTCTTTGTGTCATTTTCCCATTTATCTTGCCATACTTTGGCCCTCATCTCTTTTATCTTTTCTTTCTCTTTCTTGTGTTTCCCATATCCTTGTGTTCCCCATATCCTTGTGTTCTTTCTGCTACTAGTATTTTGATAGGAGTAATGCTGGCCATAATCTCCGCCGCTTCTGTGGATATTGTATGATATCCTCTGCATACGCATATCGCGAGCCTCCTATTTATTCTATTTAGTATATTTTCATAATTTTTATTTCTTAAGGTATGTTTCCCCGATGGGAGCCGCGTACAATATCATACTCTGCCCCACTGATGCTAGCAATCTCCTTTTCTTTTCTGCAGGGCCGTCTATTCTAGGTAGCAGTCTTCTCAGGGCAGTTATAGTATTGTCTGTTTTCTTGACAACTTTCTTCTGCCCCCATAATATTCTGTTCAAAGTAGTATCCCAGATACTTCACTTTTGTCCTTGTTTCTATTTTATGATTACAAGTGTAAACTCTATTTTTGAATGCTTCTTCCTTCCCGCTAGCATTACTACCTCCGTATTTCCAGTAATGTGGTGTTTACTTTCGTTATTATATCCTCTTCATCTCTGCCCTTAGCTACAATCGCAATATCGTCTGCGAATCCAATCAATTCAACTCCTACTGGGAGGTGTAATCGGAAGATTCCATTATAAAAAATTATAGCGACATCTAGAGAAAAGGAGAAGAACGCCCAGTGGAGATCCAAATCGGACAGTAGTGAGACCTAGTGGCGAAGTCGAGACCTTCCATCCGAAACTCAAACCAAAGCGAACAGCGCCATCTCGTAATACAAGAACTTTTACCAGAGACCAGAACCAAAAAGACAGGAAACCAAGGACGAAAATAAAAACCCGATGAGTTACAAAAGAAGCAACAGCTTGATTAGAAAACGAGAAACACAGGAAGAAGAGGAGGAAAAAGGGATATTTAAAAGAAGTAAAAGGATCGTCTACGAAGAGGCACAGAGAGGGAACGAGAACATTGAAACAATTGAGAGCACCATGGATAACGAAACCAAAATGACAGAAATATTGAAATAATGATATCCTTACTCATAATTTCCTTTTATCCGGAACAGGAAAAATTAATTTAATAAAAATTTTAATTTTAATCAAATCACTAGTGCCATGAAATAAACGAAAACCAAATACATAGGTACTTACAATTAAATACATTCGACATTTTATAATAAACATTCATAGTAAAGCAGAAAAGAATAAATCCGTTTATGCGTCACGCCTGGATGATGTGGGATTAATGTTACTAACCACTACTTTGAGACATCATGTCACATGTCATAATTGAGATTTTGACGCATAAACGGATTTCCACTGTTGGAATCTGCTCTGTGATCGCTACTTGAAAATCATTATTACCACCGAGAATTTAACAAGACCAGTAAAGCTCAGTGGTTAGAGCGTTATCCCGGTAAGATAAAGGTCTCGGGTTCAATTCCCGGTGGTGGTCATGATTTTTCAACAATTTGTCATATTCATTTATGAACACTACATTGGTCACAGCTCATCTCTAAATCAAAGTTTAATCCTGAAGATTTTTATGAGAAGCAGGAAAAAAGCAGTACATTTGCGTCGAAAGGTGTACAGAGTTCGTGCCTTGCCAAGCGACAATACAATTGCACATCGTGGAAAGGGAGGATTAATGGGGACACACCGTTCATGGACGTATCTGTGCAGTTAACGATCTACATGCTGCAGCTGCAATATACCATAAGGAGTGCCATTAAAAATTCGTCCTAAGGTCTGAAAGTTCAAGTAGAAAAAGAAGACGCCCTGAGGATGAAAGAAATTTCACAAGCAATGGAGGAGATATATAGGTAGATATGTAGAAGGACATGACGAGTGTCAGTTCTCCTTTGACGAATTACTGGAGCAGGTTTCGGGATCAACACCTGATATAAGGACAGTCCAGGAGAGAATGAAGGATAAGTATGGGGATAAAATTGTTTTCAGAACAGTTCGCAATAAAAAAAACTGTTGTAACATTCCGTGGTACAGGTGAAAGAATATTAACCGATGCGTGGTATTCGTCCAGGTGCAAACATAAACAAGTAGACCATGGGCCACCAATATGATGGGGGATGGGGGGTATACACCAGCCTTCGCTCTAAAGCTAAAAGGGAAATAATTGTCCGAACAGCAGCTCAAATCATATTGGAGGACGTGGAGTGTATGGCGTACAACAATTCAATGTTTTCACCTGCTGACAAATTTTGTAGTGGCGCTGATAAAATGATCCCTCAAACGCTGCGTACATTCATGTAGGTCATTTCAACCAAGAAAAGAATGAAACAAAAAATCGAAAAAAATGACAACCATTTCCCGTGCCCTTATTGCTGCCATTCGGCCTCGTTCATTCGTCTCACTTATTCTACACTTATTTGCCCTCTTTATTCACCGAAAGTTTGGTTCTAAAAGCTTGATCCAGCTACTTTCAAATTTGGGGTTTGCTGAAACTTACCATGAAGCCCAACAACTAGAACTGTCGATTGTATAACGTAAAACACACAACCCTGCAAATAGTTGCATGTGATTGGGGATGATTTGGTGAAGATAATCCTCCACGAGTATAAACCTGAGGAGATTACACTAAAGGGAACGTTCGCCCAGTATCCCAGTATGTTTACGACAATGCTGATATCAGTGTATCAACAATTGATGGCTGGAATACGTTCCATAGCATGGGAGGCATAAAATGTGTCACCCCTGCTTCAGCCCTACCACCACCTAAGGAGATAGAAAGGGTGAAATGTACACCTTCTGCCACTGAAATAGGCCACTTCGGTGTTCTGGAGTTGTAGAATTATGAACATGGGCCAAGTAATGTGATACGAGACATTACGGTGCTGGATTTGAACGAGATCCACCCAATTCAGACTGACATATTTACCCCAACCTTGCGAGATATGCTGTATATGAGTGGAAAATGTATTCATTCAACTGAGCCGACTCCAGAGATGCAAGGCATTCCTGAATGGAAGGCGTTTATGCAAGTTACCACCAGCATAATTAATCATGAAAGAAGTGCAAGCATTCCTGCAATTCATTAATAAACCGCCAAGTGACTACAGCACGATTAATACAGCTCTACAATATGCAGCCCAAGACAGCATCGAGCAAGATGTCAAAATATGTTTTGTCACGTTCGACCAACCTTTATACATAAAGATGAAACGATGATCGACTGTTGTTTAGGAATGGTTTACAAAAAATGCCTTATAAAGAAAACATAAAAATGTTTGAAACCAAATTGTGATACTTTCTGTGATACTTCGCTGTTTTACTAGTCATCTATGTTTCTTATTTTAACGTCTTATTCATTGCTCATCGTATGCTATTGGACAATTTTAAATAATAATGTTGGAATTTGCAAGGTTTTTTTCACAATTTATAAAAGTGCTTTAAAAATTGAATGTTGAAGTTACCCGTCTTTTAATTGTGCTTTTAACGTATTACTTTATTTATTTTTTTAATGTTAACTTTTTTTAATTTGTATTTAATAATGTCTTGTAATTATATAAGTGTAGAATTGTTATTTTTTATGTGTATGTAACCGTCTCATGTATGTAGGATAGAATGAATGAAAACATATATGTACATTGTTGCTACAAAGTTTGTTAATTTACAGAGCCCTGAAGAAGACTATTGTATAGTCGAAACGTCGGCAATTGAGTAATAAATAAAATATATAAGACTGATTCCCGACCATTTTTGTCAACCATTCTTTATACATAAAGGCTAAGGAAATACAGTGTGCGAACATCGCAGTGAGATTGGGAGGATTTCATACCCTGATGTCGTACATGGGGTGTATTGGGCAAACGATGGCAGGGTCTGGGCTGAAGGAAGTGCTGTGTCTAGTGTACGCTGCGAATTCAGTTGACAAAATGTTAACTGGCCATGCGTACGCTAGAGCCCTTCGAGGACATGTTCTTGTTCAATCAGTTTTAGCTCAAATTATTCTTGAAGAAGACAACGTCTCAGATGAGGAAAAGAAAGAGATACTCAGCCTTTTAAGCAACATGAAAGAACTTGTTCCACAAAAAGTAAATGAAAATTCTTCCTTGGCATCTATTTCAACTAAATTCCAGAATGAGCTAGATCGTGTCAAAGAAAACGGACCTACCGCTGCTTTGTGGGTACAGTGTTTTAACATGGTCACATTGATGAAGAAGATCACAGATTGTGAGCGCCGTGGTGATTGGAACGGCCACTTGGCCTGCGTTCAGCAAATGATCCCATTTTTTCAAAATGTGTCGATGTTTATGTGCAAGACATGATAGCATTGCAATCCAGGGTGTGCATGATTTAAATCACATGATTTAAATCGCGATTAAAATCACATGATTTTTTAAATTAAAATCAATGATTTAAATCAAATTGGATTAATAAAATGTCAAAAATTATTATAATTTAATTTTTTGTTTCGTTACCTATAACTGTTATATTCTTCATATTAAAATTATATTTTTTTTCAATTTTACAATACCTAATATTTCTTTTATAAATAAAATATTTCACAAGAATTTACCTACTAGGTATGTTAAAAGAAAAGTTTAACTCTATTTTACAATAATAATATTACTTACCTATAATGTATCTAAGTACTATTAGTCCAGGCGAACTAGCATCTATCGGCGACAAAATTAAAAGATAATTTTTTTTTCATATGAATGTTGTAATTGACTACCTAACTAACATACTAAAAGTCCCCATCGATCCGCCTTGTGCTAAGTCCACCATCTTGAAAAAATGGTGGAACAAGACGACTTTTCTCCGGTTTTTTGCAATTATCTCGAAAATGGGCAATCTTAAGCAAAAATGTCAAATACCAAACAGAAAGAGCATAAAATTTCCTTCAAGATAGTCATTCTTGTTTTTAAGGTATTTATACAGAGTTTGAAAAAATCGTAAATAAATATTTTTATAATGCTAACAATCTAAGCCGATTTGATAAAATCATGATTTTTTTCTCATATTACACAAAAACTACTGTAATTTATTAACGGATAATAATTTTGAATTCGGGATTTCAGTATTCGATTCTAAACTTATTTTTCTATAATAATAATTTAATAATAGACATTTTAAGACGCCAGTTTAGAAAAAACTTAAACATATTTTCAAAATCACAAAAATATATTTTAATCACTTCTTTAAAATTTTGTGTTTAATTTCTCTCCGGATTAAGATATTGACTTCCGTTCTCGGGCACACAAATTTTTAATCATTTTTATACTACGCAAAATTATTTAAACAATTTCAAGGGCCCTGATTAAGTTGAAATTTAAAAAATTTGTACACGGGAAAATTAAGAAATTTTAGTATTTTTATTATTAAATATGATTAATCACCTGTAACTGAAGTAATTGAGATATCGATTTGCGGTTAGTGGCATTGGATTTTTCGAGTTTTTTTAAATAAATAAAAATGATTATTAAACTTAAAATGGTTTGAATCATGTTGAATTTTTAAGATTTTCTTGGAGAGAGATCAATAATATTTTAATATATTTTTTAAAAGTTGTACTTAAATAACTGTTTTTCCTGAACGGACAAAGATATTCACATTCAGTTTTCAGAAACATATTTTTGAAACATTTCTTTCTAAGATTTTGAAAGCCGGAAGTCAATATCTTAATCCGGACAGAAATTAAACACAAAATTTTATGGAAGTGACTAAAATACATTTTTGTGATTTTGAAAATATATTTAATTTTTTTCGAAACTGGCGTCTTAAAATGTCTATTATGAAATTATTATTATAGAAAAATATGTTAAGAATCGAGTACTCAAAACCCGAATTCGAAATTATTATCCGTTAATAAATTACAGTAGTTTTTGTGTAATATCAGAAAAAAATCATGATTTAATCAAATCGGCTTAGATTGTTAGAATTATAAAAATATTTATTTACGATTTTTTCAAAAACTGTATAAATAACATAAAAACAAATGGGACCATCTTGAAGGAAATTTCATGCTCTTTCTGTTTGGTATTACGGATTTTTGCTTAAGATTACCCATTTTCGAGATAATTGCAAAAAAATCGGAGAAAAGTCGTCTTGTTTCACAATTTTTTCAAGATGGTGGACTTAGCACAAGGCGGATCGATGGGGACTTTTAGTATGTTAATTAGGAAGTCAATTACACCATTCCTATGAAAAAAATATTCTCTTTGAGTTTTGTCGCCGACTCCATATAAAAATTTTCTAGTTCGCCTGGACTATATGTTTTCTATACAGAACATCTATATACTAATTCCGGTTTCTTATTAAATAATTAATAAGTAAACAAGGCAAACAGAATTTTGGAATTTGAGTTAAGTAATAATCATAATGTTTTTATTGGTATAGTAGTTGAAAAATTTAGAAAAATGCAAGTATTTTGATATGCGACTCAAAAAATAATTTGATTTAAATCAAGAAAATCTGATTTTTATTTAAAAAATCCGATTTTTTATTTTTTTTCAAAAAATCTATTTTTTTCACTCCCTGCAATCCAGTCAACCAGATGTATTTGAAGAGTTCGCAGACAAGTGATGCGCTCCATGAAATGCACAGGAGGCCTGATAGAAAGAGGTATCACTGATTCAGTGCTTGCAAAGTGGGTTGGTGCGTCACCTGGAGCGTCTGCTCGTCACTAGAAGAGTTTGCTGGTGTGACATTTTCAAGTGTGGAGCAGCACGTTGATTTTCAGCCACCAAGGCAGAATTCACTTATATCTCTGTCCATAAGCTCTAGACATATGTACGAAAACCATGAAAAGTATTGTTGGATGTAAATTTGGTGACCTAAGACAGTCGACAAAGAATGTGGTGTTTCCACTGTCCAGTATGCACAATTCCATAAAAGTGAATGGGTGACCCTCTGACGATTTTCCAAAGAACAGTCATAGCAAAGAAGAGTGACGAAAACTAGCTCTCTTTAAAGACGGGGGTCTCAGGAAAGGAAATAAATCTTCTCTCTACGATCCTTTCCAGTGCAAGATCTTAGATCTTATGATCTAACAGCAAGCACCAATCTAGTTGACAGTGGCTTCCTCCGTCATCGTGTAAAATGGAATGTTGGTACTAAATTTTCAACCATTTGCGATCAATACATTACTTACGTATGCAAGCATTACCAACCAGAGGGGCTGCTCGACAACACTCCTTCATAGTTTACTTGCAGGTAAATTTACTTATGCTTGTTAAAAATATTTACGCATGTATTTACTAGATTTGTATAATACTTTTTATAACAACATTGCAGATCCAGCAATGGCTCAATATCGATACCGCCATACAGCCGACCGACTGAGGGTGGAGCCGAAGACAAGATGGATGGCTCATCGCCGTTACAACTACGGACCCAGTAGGTCCGGAAAACATCCTCAATAACATCTTTTGCAGATGTTCAACGAATTATGGAGGACGTTGTGGATGCAGGAAAGCGGGCATTCCATGTTCTATGGTGTGCGGCATTTGTCACGGGTCGCGGTGCATGCACCAATGGTCCTCCTTAAGATGAGAAATATTCGGATGATGAAATTTGAATTATATTTTTATAAATCATTGTTAATGTATTATTTCAGTGTAATAATAAAGCATGTTTCTTTTTAAAAAAATTCGACTTTTCCACCCCCATCTCCCTTTAAGTAGGTTGGGAGCCTCCAACGGGGTAGGAAATTTACTTTCATTTTGTATAGGGTGATATTTTCGCTATATTCACGAAAAAACAAAATAAGGGAACTTCAACACCACCCCCACCCCTTAACATCATATATATGCTAGTTAATCATTATAAATTTCCTTTTTTCATTATTTCCAAGTAAAATGTTCAGTAAACATTCATTTTATACGAAAAAAACACGTTTTTTAAGACTTTTTTTTACTTTTCCACCCCCGTATCTCGTGAACTATTGCTCCTAGCGAAAAAACTAAGAGGATATTTTTCTAGGAAATTTAATTTACTTTGGTATATAGTAACTTTTTTGCTAGAAAGCATAGTTTTCGAGATATTTACGAAATACTGAAAAAGGGGACCTTTTCACCCCCCTCCCGCCCAACGCACACACCGCACGGCTCAGGACTTTTACTATATTGGTCGTAGAGGTCCCCCCTACCACTTAAAAAAAACAGCGGTCTTCGTTGACTGGGCTATTATGCCTCTAGTGTCACTGGTGTTGTCTGCATTCTTATTTGCTTGCTTTTTATTTCTTGGAACAGCTTGTTTGGGTATTACGAGTATGTTGTCTTCGGCCCCTGTGTCGATTTTGAAGTGTATTGAACGACCTTCAATCTCTGCGGCTTCCAACCAGGAACTATTCCCCGCAGCTCCACCTGATGACGTCATCAATTAAAACATCTTCAGCAAGATCAGTAACAACTTCTTTGACTTGTTTCATGTTACATGCAATGCTAAAATGTCCTAATTTTTTACATTTATGGCAAATCTTGCCAAAACCTAGACACTTTTTCGGTAAATGCATACGATTTCATCTGCCACACTTAAACTTTTTATCTTCTTGACATGTAGTTCGTTTCCTGATTCCTTTTGATTTTAATATGTCAACTTTACTAGCTTCGTCTTCAAGTATTGTTTTCATTTGCTTTTTGGTTATTTCAGCATGCTATTGCTTCATTTAACGTAACTATAGACATATTCAACAACTTTTCTTGCAATTTTCTGTCACTGACTCCTAGTACTATGCGATCAACCAAAATGGAATCTTCTTGACTCTCATATTCGCAAGCTTTGATTAGTTTTTTGATATCATTATTATTATTATTATTTAAAAAAGGATAGAGCTGAGGATTTGCATCCTATAAGCTCACAATACATAAATAAAAGTAACTATAACAATTTATAATTTACATAATTATAATTTACAAGAATGCGTGTGCACAAGCAAAAAGCTTAAAACAAAATTGGGATAACAATAAGAAGAAATTATGCTGAAAAAGTTGACGCAGAAGAGTGGCAACACTGCTTGCTGTCATCAAGCATAACGGGCAGACAGAGAGAACAACACAATATGGTGGAAAGTTGTTTATGTTTACACTGATAAGTAAAACATAACGACACGCTCCGCACGCGTGTTTAACAGGCCATACGCGAAAACTTTTAAGAACATAGGCACTAGGATTATCCATATTGGTCTACTTCATTTTTGAAGGCGTTGACGGAAGTTGCGTTAACTGCAGAAGGTGTGAGTGAGTTCCACTGGTAAAAGATGCGATTAGAGATGAAGTTTTGCCTGCAACGGCCGTTGAAATTTTCCCGTTTTAGTTTCAGATTATGACCGCGTAAGTTTGTGTTGCTATTAAGCTCAAATAAACTGCTCATATCGGCGCTAAAGTAGTGATGCAGAGCTTTGAAGGTAAAAATTAGGTCACCGCGGCTACATCGATTACCTAAAGAGATGATGTTGAGTTGTTGCAGCCGCGACTCGTATGACAAGCGTTGGAGGCTTCTTGGGATTTTAGTTGCTCGGCGCTGGAGTTGTTCAATCAGGTTCTTGTCGCGGTTTAAAGTGGGAGACCATACTGTAGCTGCATATTCGATATGTGGTCTAACATAAGTGTTGAAGAGCTTCATGAAGGTTTTAGCATCCAATTCAACAAATGTTGATTTGAGGAGGTATAAAGCAGTGTTCCCCTTCTTCATAGCGCTGGATGTTTGCAGCGACCAAGATAAATCGTGAGTGATGATTACTCCGAGATCAGTATGAGTACGAGTGTGCTACAGTACCGTGTTGTTAATGTTATAACTTATTGCAGGGTTTCTTTTGCCTATGTGTAATACCACACATTTGGAGATGTTCAAATCTAACAACCAGGTATCACACCATTGTTGAATTCTGTTGATATCGTCTTGGAGTTGGGTGCACTCATGTGGTGTGCGGGCAAACAGCTTTACGTCGTCGGCGTAAAAAGAGCAGTTTGTTTCAATGTAGTGGCGCAGATCTGAGATGTAAACGAGGAAAAGTAAGGGTCCCAAAACGGACCCCTGTACGACGCCACTGGTAACGGCTTCTGTGTGAGAATGAGACTTATCTACACGTACTGAGAAAGTTCTGTTTGTTAGGAAAGCTTTTATCCATCCGTGTAGGGGACCTCTGATGCCGCAGTGCTCTAGTTTGTGTAGTAAACTTAGATGAGGAACCCTGTCGAAAGCTTTGCTGAAGTCTAAATATATGATATCTATGGGTTCTCCAAAATCGACTGCACGTGTCCAGATATCAAGACATTGCAATAAGTTTGTGGTGACTGATCTGCCGGGAACAAAGCCATGTTGTTCAGATGGTATAATCTTAGCATCCATAAGAAAGGGCCTCATGACTGACACCACGATTGCTTCCATGACCTTTACAGCTACTGAGGTCAGACTGATAGGTCGGTAGTTTTCTGCCTCCAGTTTGTCGCCTTTTTTGAAAATTGGCGTGACAGATGCGGTTTTCCACTGAGTGGGGAGCTGTGACAAGTTGAAGGAGGATGTCATAAGATCTGCTAGTGTTTCACATAGTTGGAGGGCGCAGGTTTTAAGTAACAAAGGACATGTTGTCTGGACCTGGAGATGAACTTGAGGACAGTTTTAGAAGGTGCTTGTAGACAATTTCTGCGTCAAAAGGGATGACAGTTAATGAGTCTTCATTTCTAGGCAGTCGTTCAATACTTGGAAGAGGGCCATATGGTTCTTCTGTGAAGGAAGCGGCGAAAGAGTCTACAAATACTTCCGCTACTTCGGAGTTGTTCTCGCAAGTGGTATTGGGGCCTTTTCTAAGAAGAGGAATGCTAACTTTACTGCACTTGTTTGCACTAATATATTTGTAAATTTGTTTGCAGTTATCATTGTTAGCGATTTTTAATTCATACAGACGTCTGCAGTTCTTGATTTCCACAATAAGCTTATTTGAGAAAGTTCGGTATATTACAAAATCATTGTGTGATTTAAAGCGAGAATATCTCTGCCAGAGATTT
This sequence comes from Agonum fuliginosum, assembly GCA_947534325.1. Lineage (NCBI taxonomy): Eukaryota > Metazoa > Arthropoda > Insecta > Coleoptera > Carabidae > Agonum > Agonum fuliginosum. The sequence goes on along the minus strand of OX384045.1, from coordinate 17,461,269 downwards.
CTTTTGTGGCATAATTTTTTGCGTAAGTCTGATGTTATCCATGGCTTGGAGAGGTTGTAGTAAGATGTCTGAACGTGCGAATTAGAAGAGATGATGCTTTGTAACGTTGAAGTGAATTTTTGCCAAGATATGTTGATGTCGCCTGGTTGGAGGTTGAAATTTGTCGTTTGTAAATCATCCGCCACGTTGGAGTAGTTCGTTTTTGTTTTTGTAATAAATTTGTGATTGTTGGATATGTTGAAGGGTTGCAGTTGTAAACAAACGGAGATAGTTAGGTGGTCGGATTTGCCGATAGGGGGTAGGTAATTAGGCGTGGAGATTAAACCGGGGTCTGATAACAAAATCAAGTCTAATAAGGAAGGTTGGCTTCCTAGTCTGTAGCGTGTGTGCTGATCGATGATGAAAAAAAATTTCAAATGGTTCATATGCCTGTTGGTTTCTCGAATTAAACACAAATCTTTCATAAATTTTGTTCTTTTTGGGGGTACAGTATTTTTTAAACTCATCAACAACTGTTATAAGCATTTTGTTGTGCTGTTGTCAGTTTTAAATTATTATAGATCTCTATGCCTTATCTTGCGCTGCATCGTTTCTTGAGGCAATCAAATAGATTTCAAAATGTTGAAGAAATATTTTGAAATTATTTTCCACGTTGCCTTCGAAAGACATGGGCTCAGGTAATCTGACGCCAACATGCAAACTAATATGTTGTTTCTGTACTTGATGCTTGATGCCAGCTTAAACAAACATAAGCTGCTCAGAACATAGCAATAAGCTACAAATATTAATATATTTTATTTAGTTTTAAATACTATTATGACATCTACTGGGTGGTATTCCTTTGTTAACACGTTCTGATCTTCTTAAAACAGTGTTATTTTCAGTAAGGATGCTTTTTTTTAAATTTTTGCTATGTCTTGTAATACAAGGAGATATATTAGCAATTTCGGAATTTGTCTTTGATTGATATTCGGATGTTATATCCTAATCTTTACTACTTTTATTTTATTTATTTTCATATATTTTCTCCTCAATATATTGAACATTTCTGCTAATTGTAATTTACTTAGTTTTATATCAAGTAAGCTGTATGCTAAAAAAAAAATAAAAAATAATAATCCATATGGTTCACAAATACTTTTTTAATTTTTTTAAATACTGTTTCAAATAATCTTTAATACCTATTTTAGATCTTTATGTACATTTTATTAAATTTATTAAACATGTAAATTATTTCTGTACATATAAAATACTCATGATATTATATATTTCAGCTGTACAACCTGATGATGGTCTCCTGACCGAAATCGATAGTTGACAAAGTATTAAATAAATAATTTAACATCAGATCGCCTACTTCAATCAACAACCTTTATATCATGCAATCTGAACTAGAGAAATTCATTAAAAAAAAAAGTTATTTGTATAACAAGTTTTGAAAATATAGTTTTGTCGAACGCGAACGAAAATTGCAGCCCGAGCGAAGGGAGGGTTGCAATCGTTTAAGTTCGACAAAATATTTTCAATAGGTGTTATACAGACTATTTTTTCTACTCCTGCAAAACAAGGAAGTTAAAAAATACAAAAATAACCATTAATTTTTGACATTTACTATCAAATTGTTGTGAAATTTCAATGTTGTTGCGAAAACAATGGACATTCAAAAAAAAAGCAAATCTGTGTTGCAAAGTGCCCATAAGTGTGCAACAAAGTACTTTGTCACACACTTAGGTACTTTGCAACTCACTTGCGACAAACAGCTGCTTTCAACATTAAAAACAATGTAGAAACATGAACTTTCAGAAGCAGGCGTAGAAAAACTATATTTTCAAAACTTGTTATACAAATAACCATTTTTTTGCATTTTATCAAGTTTTTGTCGCTTTTCTTTTGGTGTTAAAACGTACGTTTTAGTACCAAAAGCTTGAATATACTTTAAATTCGGCTTTTTGTCATACCATTTCTCATACGGTGTAGTATTCGTTGCTTTCGTTAGTAATCTATTCTGTGCTTGATTTGCTGTGTGAACTTCTTCACCCCATAATTATTTTGTTATTTAAATCAGTGATCTATATTTTCTTTCTGCTATGTCTCTTTTTATACCTTCCTTTTTTAAATATGGTCGAATTTTATTTTATTTTCTTTTAGTAAATTACTTTTTACTAAATTTTTGGTAATATCAGCTTTTGGTCTAGTTTCTAAAGCTATTATAAGAGTTCCATAACTTTCTGGCAAATTGATAAGAAAAAAAAAACAATAAATAAAGGTTCTGTAATAACTTCTCCAAAAATTATTAGTTGATCAATAATGTCTTCCATAGTATTAATATGTAAGTCCATATTTGCATCTTTCTTAAGTCTCATATTGTTGCATAACTTCTTTAATAATGAAACTTTAAGAGATGATGTTGTTTTCTGGTGATATCTTTGAAGACCTTCCCATGATTCTTTAGCAGTTTTTAATTTTCTAATATGTATTAAATGATTGTCTTCGACGAGAAGTCCAATGGTTGCTCTAGCTTTTCCATTTTTTCCTAACCATTCTGCATTAGGAGTAACTGGAATTGGTTCCTTTATAACATTCCACAATTCATCTTTAATTAATAATAATTTAACTTTATATTTCCAAATTTGATAATTTGGTTCCATTCAGGTTCGTAATATTTTTTTGTATTATCTGTCATGTTTATACTATTTTATAAATTTACTTTACGCACATGGGCCCATAACCTTATAATAAACAATACACAGAATTATTGTGAATATTTATAAAATATAAAAAATAAATCATTGCCTACTAACAAATTGTGCTGTGCGTACCGACCCGTGTCGGTTGGATGAAGGGAGTCTGGTTGCAAAGTCGCGAGACAACTTTGCACTACCTAGACGGGCGGTCGGTCGAAACTAACCCGCCTCGACAATAGGCTGCGGCTTCGGTTCAGACCCTCGTCAGAATGAGTCTTTGGGGATGGCAGGCACTCAGGGAGTCCAGCCACTGTATATTTCTCTTCGATATGCCTTGGAGTTGAAGTTCAACGTCCCCTTCTGTGGCTCCGTGGCAGGTGGGTATTGAGGAGACGAATTTCTATTTCTCCATGAATGCATGCCATGAGATTGGAGCTCAACAGAGAGTCTCTAAAATCCCCGTAACTCTTTTAGTTCAACCCTTTGGTTCTGAGCCTTATAGGCGCAGGATCAGTGATACTAAGCATAAACTCTGAGAAACCTTCCCCCATGTCTTCGGCACCCTCAGAGAAGTGCTAAACCTTCTGGCTCTGGACAATCATCCAGAGCAGGCTGGCAACTCTGGCGGTGCTTAATAATTGCGATCTAACGGATTGTCTGGACATTCAACAAGGGGAAATGTTAGGAAGAGGAATAGACCTTCAACAGACCAAAACTTCAGAACCGACAGTTACTCGGACACCATCGGTTAACTACTTGGAGGAATATAATAATAATAATAGTACAATTTATAGGGTAGATCAACCGAGACTGCACTTCACGCTGTAGTTAGTAGGATCGAGAGATCGATGGAATGTAAAAATTCCACCCTGGGTGCTTTCATTGATATAGAAGGAGCTTTTGACAAAGCGACTTTTAACTCTATAGTCAACGCTCTAAGTGAACATGGCGTTGAACAACCACTAATTATGTGGATTCAGTTCATGCTTGAACATAGAGCCGTTAAGTTTTCGTCAGAAAACTCAACCATAAGGGGTTACGTTACCAAAGGTTGTCCTCAAGGAGGAGTCCTTTCACCTCTCCTTTGGGTCATTGTAGTTGACAGCCTTTTACAGCTACTCAATAGCAATGGTTTCTACACCGTTGGTTATGCAGATGATATTACAATTCTGCTAAATGGCAAATTTGAGAACACACTTTGTAAAGTGGCCAACAATGCTCTCAAACTTCTTGAATCTTGGTGCGAGGAACACTCTCTTTCAGTTAACCCAACCAAAACTGAGATGGTCCTTTTTACCAGAAAACGTAAAATCGGCAGACTCAACATGCCGAAACTCTTCAATCAAACTCTAGGCTTTTCAGATACAGTTAAGTATCTGGGAGTTACACTTGACTGTAAATTGACCTGGGGTCAACATCTAAACCAAAAAGTTGAAAAAGCCTGCATTGCCTTCTGGCAATGCCGTCGTGTTATGGGTCGAACTTGGGGGCTAACTCCCAAGCTCTCACTTTGGCTCTACACAGCGATCATTAGGCCAATGATTACGTATGGTGCTCTGGTCTGGTGGCCTAAAGTCAGGCAATCAACAGCATCTTCGAAATTAGAACATGTACAGAGACTGGCATGTTTAGCAATTACTAGTGCAATGCGCACTACACCGACAGCGGCTATGGAAGTCCTTCTGTGTCTCACTCCTCTTAATCTTTATATAGAGGAGGTAGCACTAAAGACTGCTCTACGCCTCTCACATTCAGGTTTCCTACCAAAATCAGGAGTAAGCTGCAAACACAGCTCTATACTGCAAGAAGCATTTCGTTCTGCTCCTCCTTTGCAGATGAATGCGGACTGCATACCTCCCAAATTTAACTTCGATAAACCCTATCGTGTTATACTAGATGGTCAGGGAGCCTCCAGACCTGACATCTACATCTTTACAGATGGCTCCAAAACGTCAACAGGCTCAGGCTCGGGAATCTTCTCCGAAGAACTGAACCTTAACGTTAGCATACCCCTTGGTGTCCACACCACTGTCTTCCAGGCTGAGATTATGGGGATTATGCAGAGCGCAATACTTGTGAATGAACTTCAGGTTCAAAGCAAGTCAATTAGGATAACAACAGACAGCAAGGCAACTCTTCAAGCTCTCAATGGCTGCAAAGTCACGTCAAAGCTTGTCGAGCTATGTCAACAAGCACTGTCCGTCATATCCAAGAACAATGCCGTAGAACTCACTTGGGTTAAAGGGCATAGCGGTAATGAAGGTAACGCTAAGGCTGATGAACTTGCTAGGCAAGGCTCGTCTTCCCTGCCTTGTGGCCCGGAACCAATACTTCCGTTGGCAACTTCAACTCTTCATGACTTTGTCAAAAACTTAAGCTTTGAAAAATTTTCAGTCCACTGGACTACCACACCTCAATGCAGACATGCAAAGAGACTAATTGCGAGGCCAACTATTAAACTGGCAAACTATCTCACTCGACTCTCTCGGAATAACCTTCAACTTCTTGTCGGCATTTTGACGGGACACAGTCGTTTAAACAAACACATGCACCGCATGAAAATCGTCAACAGTCCTTTATGTAGAGGCTGCGAAGAAGAAGATGAAACTGTGGAGCACATCCTATGTGAATGCCCTGCTTTGTCTTCAAAAAGAGGATCCATGCTAGGGGAATTCTGGCCGGACATGGCCACCCTAAGCACAACTCCCGCTGCTGACCTGTTGGCTTTCTTCCTCAGTGTGGAATGGCTTCAGGATCTGTAGCAAAGAGCTGTGCTACCCGGAGGATGTACAATGGGCCCGTCTGAGCGGCCTAAGTGCATGTGGAGTTTCTACTCCACCCTCCCTTTTATATCCAAGATCCAAGTACAATTTATTTCAAATAGCGAAGTTCATGATCTCAGCAATTCACTTTTTACCAAACGTTGCACTAGGATTAAAAATGTCTATTTCACAAATTCTATAACATCAAAACACCTTAACTTTCTTACACTATAAGATATTTTAAAAAAACAAAAATATGAACTTATCAAGTTTTGCCGTTAGAAGTAAACTGATTTAATTTCTCTTCGGAAAAATCGTGTCTGCCATCTTCCGTTAGTCATCTTATCATAGGCAGAGTGGCGTAAAGGGTAGTATCATCAAACTTTTTGATGATTAACATATCAAATTAAAGCTCTGGCTTCCCTCTACATAGAAAACATGGTTTGCCAGTCGAAAGTACTCGGAAAATATGCAGAAGCCGCTAATTAATACTCCAAGACTCCAGTCCATATACGACCTACTTTATGAAGGTTTATGATAGAATTTTATGATTTGTCGAATGGACATGGATTTTTGATTGAGTGTTCCAACAATATTTGTTGTTATGAATCAGACTCGACAATATTGTTTATCCAAACGCTCTAAAATATTAGTATATTATTATATACATTTTCGCGACACCAGTAACGTAATCATATCTTATGTCCATAAGAAATACCAACCTAAATCATAAATGACATAAAAATTATTATTTAGTTTGGTTGTCATTGCCAACGGCATTCAACTTACATTGCGAAAATAGGGATGTTACGATTTATAAAAAGAGGTTAATGACGATAAAAGATTTTCTTTTCAAATAGTGTGATACAGTCTAATGTTTGCATTGTACCTAATACAATAATAATAAGTTTATGTAGTAAATATAAGTAATAATGAAATTTGCATTTATTAAAAGTAGAATATGCATATTACATTAATGAGATTTTAAAAAGTAATTATAATTACTCTGATTCGGAATCGCAACTGCAATTTTAATTTTCCGGGTGATCATTACTTTCATCACCATTATCATTTCTTGTCGCACACAATATATCATCGACATTCAAAGGCGTTGGTTCGCCTACGTACCAACGGGGTCTTAAAGTTTCTTTTATTTCCCAGCCGAATTCTTCGATAGTCAGTTATTATACCACAAGAGCTTCGAAAATAATTGAAAATACTGCCGACTGATGAGACGTATTTCCATAGAAACAACTCGAGACCGGAGGTCGAGAGGTGTTTTGCGGAAATACGTCGAACCAGGAGGCAATCGTTATTTGTCCAACTAGAGAGGAAAGCGCTTCTTTTTCCCACTCGAGCTCGAAGTTTGTGTCACGAGCGAAGCGAGTGAGGCAATCGAGCAAGAGTGGAAAAAGAGCTTTCCTCTCGTGTTAGACACAACATTTTTTTCACGACATATATAAAAACATTGTAAATGTAGAAGAAACACATAACTAGAAGTTAGGTTATAACTGCCATCTGTCAGAATGACGTTTGAAAACAACGAAATGCAGCCAATATGCCAAATTAAATTTAAGTTGTGAAATAGTATAAAACATAATAATTGTAAAATAATAGTTTACAGTATATCACTATAAAATCAGAATTTTCAATAAAATAATAAATTTACTTACAATTTTTAAAATATTTCATCGTAAAATAACACTGGTGGTAACACTGCTTACTTTCCTCTCTAGAGAGGGAAAACTCACTTTCCTCACTATTTCGCGAGAAGAAAATTGTGTTTTCTCCGCATGTCGTGAAAAAAAGTATTTTCTATTATTTTTGATGATATAGTGGTATACGCATTGACTATTTCATGAACAAATCAAATTTAACATTTTTAAATAACACAATTTTATTTATTAGCATATTTTTTAATTTCATTTTAAATATTTTGACATTTCGTCGGGTCAATATTACAAGGCTCTATTTGAGATTTTTTTTATTTTCTGATTTTGGTATAACAAGGTTGTATGTTACATTGATTTTGTTTTGAACTTAACAGACAGATGGCTCTGGGATACTGTAGCTTTTTGTAATATAAAATATCAAAGGTGTATGTTTCTAAATGACACTTTTTTAGCACAATAGATGTATGTATTTACATACAACCTCGTAATTCTTAAAAATAATTTCATTTTGTGTGACAAAGATGCATGTAATAACATACAACCCTGTAATATTTTGTTTTGTAAGTGTCAGATTTTGACAGCTTGTAAGGTGTTGCAGTGTGTATACATAATACATATGGTTTATTCTTATAAATATGTCAGATGATGATAAACAAAGTTATCAGGACGATGATTCTGTTAAAGATAAAGATTTTTCGTTTGAATTATCTTCGGAAGATGAAAGGTAATAATTACTTGTTACGTATAAATGAGATTAAGTTAATTTATATTTTCATCTTATTTTAGTTCATTAGACGAAGAAAATAATACAAACATTATAGTCAACATTCCCCAAAGAAATATTGAGGATGAATCTTCTGCTTCTGAATTGTAAGATCTTTTTAGTGATAAATTGAAAAACATAATAATTTTCATTTATTTATATGATACTAGAAATAACAGTCAACCAAGAAAAACAAGGAAACGGAGGAGGAATTCAAGAGAATGGGCCTCTACAATTAGGAAAAGGAAACATGATAGGGGAGAAGAATATGTTTCTATAAGAAAAAAATTAGTTCCTGCAAAGAAAGTTGTTAGTACGAAGGACTGCATAAACTCTTGCATCTATAAGTGTGCACGTTTAATAACCCACGATGAAAGAAAAGCTATATTTGATAGTTATTATTCGCTGTCGGCCGATCAGAAAAAAGTATTTCTATTATCTACAACGAAAATATATGAACCCCAACATCGGCGAACTGGAAAATCCAATAATAACTCTAGAAAGAAGATAACATACAAGTATTATCTAAATGTAAGAGGATTACAAATTCAAGTTTGCAAAAAATATTTTTGCGGAACTTTAGCAATAAGTCAAAAACGTATCTATACGGCTCACGCTAATAAAAATATTGTAACCGGAACGCCATATCAAGCTCGCAAGGAAAACATGTGAAAAAAATAATACCCCTGGAAGACAAAAGCATGGTAAAAGATCATATAAACTCTTTTCCGTGCGTAGAAGCACATTATTGTAGAGCGTCAAGTTCTAAAAAATACTTAGAATCTGATCCAACTATTTCAAAAATGTATTCACTTTATGTGGAAAAAATGAAAGTACTAGATAAACAACCAGTGAAAGAATCAGCATACAGAAACATATTTTGTAACGAATATAATCTATCATTTTATAAGCCAAAGAAAGACAGATGCAATATTTGTGAACAGTATAAACTACTTAAAGAAGAAAATAGATTAGAACTAGAAGCACAAAAACAATATGAAGAGCATGTTGCTGAAAAGGTAGCAATGCGGGAAAATAGACAGAAAGACAGAGATGATAAGCAGAAAGCAGTAATAACTTTTGATTTAGAGAACGTATTAACATGCCCTAAAGCTGAAATCAGTCAGTTTTACTACAAAACTAAATTTTCAGTTTATAATTTAACCGCTCACCTATCGACAAACAAACAAGTGTATTGCGCTGTTTGGACAGAAGCGACAATGGGAAGAAAAGGGAATGACATTGCCAGTGCACTCCATAAAATTATACAACGGGTTTTAAAAGACAACCCAAATTTAACAGAACTTACATTATGGAGTGACAGCTGCGTACCACAAAATAGAAATAGTGTAATGTCGTATTCAATTGCAAGACTTATGAATGAAAACCCTGATGTGCAGAAAATCACAATGAAGTATTCAACACCCGGGCATTCTGCGGTCCAAGAGATCGATGCCGTACATAGTTGTATTGAAAGAGTGTTAAATAGAACAGAGTATTATTCGCCTGTAAGTTTAATGCGATTGTTGTTAAAAGTGAATCGTAAAATACCTTATAAAATTATCCAAATGCATGCGGCCGATTTTTTGAATTTTCAAGAACAATCGCAAAACTTAAATTATAACTTAGTTCCTTACAGTAAGGTTAAAATGTTGCAATTTAGTTCATGTTATTTTGAAATAAAATACAAAACCTCTTTTCAAGTTAAAAATTTTGAAGTTATGCAATTAAAAAGATCACTAAGAAAGCCTGGTCAGATATTAAATAATATATTTGACACAAAAATTAGTGCATCAATGTATAAATGGCCAGATAATAAGGTGGCATCTCTCATATCTATGATGCCATGGATGCCTGCTATAGATAAAGATTATTTTACTTCAATTTTGCCAAAAAAAATTAAATATTAATCAACTATTTTTGCTTTAAAGCCAGGTCCACACGGAAACGCAACAATTATTCGCGTTGTAAGTGTAAGTAGTTACTAAATTAACCAACCAGCGATCAACGTTCGCACTTATAATTGAAATTGAAATTTTGAGGAAGCGCTGGTTGGTTAATTTAGCACTTATATATTAATAATTTGGTAGCTTGATAGTGAACATTCGCTCAACAACCGTCTCTGTGTAAACCTGACTTAATATAAACACGTGTTTTGAATATTTGCTATTTTCTAATGTTATTAATTAATTTTCTTACTTTGTGTAACATAGTTGTTACACCAAATTTGAATAATAATTCCAACTTTTCAGTAACAAAGTTGTATGTCATTTTAATTTTTACAAATAATTACTCCTAAAATAATATTTTTATAATTGTTTTTACTGTTAAGGAATTAAACGTGTCCACATGCAAATATCTAGTAAATATATTAGTAGTAAGCGACCTAATAATATGAATTCCAGACATCAAAATTTTCAAATGCGATTATCTCAGAACTATATATTCTCATCATAGAACCTTGTAATATTGAGGCAACGATTTGGTGAAAAATAAACAAACATTTATTATTGATTGTTGTGTCATGGTTACGGTTGAATATACGCATACTATGTCAATATTCAAAAATATGCACTGGAATAGTTGTTTATATAGAAAATTTTTAGGTTAACTAAATATCCAATGAAATTCTTTTATTTCTGATCACGTGTAAGAAATTGACCAATGAATACAACATTTAACTGAAAGCAACCCATGGGACATTATCACTTATGTCAAATATGTTGCTAGGTTACAATTATTTATGTTCATTTTTATGTATATAATAATAATTGAATAAAAATGTCATTTGCACGTTTTGGTAATGAAAATGATACTTCAATTAATAAAATTTTCTGTACGAATAACCCTCGACCATTGATAAATACTTATAATTTTGTGACAGCTACCTCAAGCACGTTGCTTTTAGGTTAACAGCCCTCCGCCTGCGGCGTCGGGCGGTTACCAAGCAACGTGCTTTCGGAATGTCACAAAATTATTTCGTAATTATCAATGTTCTTGGGTTATTATAGCTGATAGTTTCTATGGTTTTTGTGAAAAATAGTGTATTTTAATTTGTTAAAATATAATGAGGGAAATAGTCAGTTATTATACCACAAGAGCTTCGAAAATAATTGAAAATACTGCCGACTGATGAGACGTATTTCCATAGAAACAACTCGAGACCAGAGGTCGAGAGGTGTTTTGCGGAAATACGTCGAACCAGGAGACAAAAGTATTTTCTATTATTTTTGATGATCGAGTGGTATACGCATTGACTATTTCATAAATAAATCAAATTTAACAATTTTAAATAACACAATTTTATTTATTAGAATAAGTTTTAATTTCATTTTAAATACAGGGTATAACAGAAATAAGTGCTTTAAATTTAACCAGTAATGTAACTCGTCGTGAGGAACAATGTTCCGTAAATTTTTTTTTAGAAATCGCATTTTTAAAAAGCATTTCAACCCCGTAAATTGACGAGTCGTTCCACATAATTATTTACTTCAGTAGCATTACCCATGAAATCATTGTTATTGTCAATTGATTGTTGTGTCACTTGTTCCAATTAAGTTTTGACATAAGTAATATTTTGGTAATAAATCAGATATTACAAATAAAAATCTTTCAAAATGCCTGCGTTTACAAATAACGAATATACAGACATTGTGTTGACCTATGGTGAAGCTCTGGGAAACGGTGCTCAAGCCCAACGAATTTACATGGAACGTTTTCCAAATCGTCGTGTGCCTCATGTGCGCACATTTGTAAATGTTGTACAACATCTCCGTGATTATGGATCGTATAATCCTGCAGCTCAAGAGCATGGTAGGGAACGTCATCATCACATTGAACATGTTGAAGAGGCTATTTTGGATGGCATTGAAGCTCAGCCTGGAACCAGTACACGGAGACTATCATCACAACACGGAGTATCACATACGACATTTTGGAGGATTTTAAAAGAACAACATCTACATCCATACCATGTACAAAAAGTACAACATTTATTACATATAGATCCACCTCGTAGACGTCAATTTTGCGAATGGGCTATTGGTAAAATACAAGAGCAGCAACATTTTTTATCACTTGTATTGTCAACTAATGAGGCGGGATTTACAAGAGAAGGTATTTTCAACATACACAATACACACATTTGGACAAACGAAAACCCGCACGCTATCAAGGAAAACAACTACCAGCAGCGATTTTCTTTAAATGTTTGGGCAGGAATCATAGGTGGACGGACTCATTGGTCCTCATATAATGCCGCAGCGTTTAAATGGACAAGAATACCTGCATTTTTTAGATACTATGCTTTTCGACTTACTTGAGGATTTGCCGCTAGCAATTCTTGGAAATATGTGGTTCACTCACACGCACACGAATCAGCTGATTGCAGCTTGCAGCATTGCGCACAACAAAAATAACTGCGCAACAAATAACAGGCAGTTCCAGCACTATCACTGCGCAGAATAACAAGAACAGCGCAGCATAAATTAAATTAATAGTGAACATGTGGTTTTGTTTTGACAGTCGGTAATTGTTGTTTTTTAATTTGATTGTTGATATGTTCCATAGGCGGGTAATCAAATTTGTGACAAATCTTTGAAGAATTTTAACTCAAAAACTAGAAGAGTTAGGAAAAAATTGATTACGGTACATTATTTCTCTCGTCGAGGGACATTACAGGTTAAAATTAAAGCACTTATTTCTGTTACAACCTGTATTTTGACATTTGGTGAAAAATAAACAAACATTTATTATTGATTGTTGTGTCATGGTTACGGTTGAATATACGCATACTATGTCAATATTCAAAAATATGCACTGGAATAGTTGTTTATATAGATAGTTTCTATGGTTTTTGTGAAAAATAGTGCATTTTAATTTGTTAAAATATAATCAGGGAAATAGTCATAATAATACAATTTTGATCAGTCATGGTTTGCCACATTGACGTGACGTACATTGTTCTTAAAATTTTTTGGTACAATGACTTCCAGCACGGCGGAATAAGGCTGGAATCAAAGCCTTTAATTTTTTAAATCAATTTTTCTGCATCTTGTTTGCGGAGTATAATAATTTTTGAAAAATTTCAAATCTAGCAAACGAGTCAATACTGACTCGTTTGCAATTTTTAACCGGGTGCATATCTTCACTGTTTTTGAGCGAAGTGAGAACATTTTGAAATAATTTACTTTTTTGTAATAAATTGAAAGGTCTCACTTGACGTGTTCTATAAAATGCAGCCCTGTAATCGCACCCAGTATACGCATGAAACCCTGGCAAAGATTTACATAATTCGGAACATAATACAATCGCTAAATTTGTACAGTCAATATACTTTTCGTCGCATGTTTTTGCAGAAGCAGTTGTCATCCAGATTTTCATGTCTTCAAATTTATGCATGTTACCTAGGATTAGTATTAAAATATCAGTATCAGAAGCTTTTATCAGTATTCTTGATTTTAGTTTTGATTTCGAAAGATGAAAAACTATTCTAGTATCTGCTTCCTCGTGATGGCATATTAGTCCAGGCAACGAATGCTAAAAAAAAGTTATAGAGGGAAATGTTTGGAACACAGTTTTTGACATCGTAACTTTGTTTGGACTAGTTAGGAGGTGAACATATCAAAAGTCCCCGCCCGTAGCCCTTAAGCCGTTGGGGGAAGGGAGGATTTTGTCCCGTGGCGCCCGCAATCTTTGTGTTAACGATGTTTAGCCGTGGACGGGTGCCGGCCCCCCACCTTTTGTAGGCCTGTCCCTTCTTTGTCCACGCATGCATATTGCCAGTCGGATGTACGCCATTTTCGCCTAGTCACTCTCAGTGGAGACATAACTCCCCATAAGTGGTAGTCAGTTTAAAAGTGATACACTCGAGGATGGATCGCTCATACTTGTAAAAGAAATATTCTAATTATTTACAAACATTTGGTGTTTTTTTCAGTTCCTGTTTATCCTCAGACGTTTTCTATGCCCTGTCATTGTTTTTAACAATGTTTTTATTATTATGCTAAACCGTTAGAAGTAAACGCCCCCTCCCGTGCCCATTCGGGCACGTTAGGCCAAGTGCTCCCTCAAACGTATTTCTGGTATCGAAGGAATTGTCACATTAGTATTTGTAACTAAAAATTTTTGTTACCAACATCTCTAAATTGTTTAATAACTTGAAAATGATATTGTCAATAACATTTAATTTTTTTCTTTTCATTTTTTTCTGAATTTACGTTGCCAAAATGAGCAAAAAGTATTTTTTTGTCATGAGGAAGTGACTTCATCGAGTCCTGATGTTTCTAAAGTGGGTGAAAAACGGATAAATTCCCTTTAAAAGGCCAGTAAAGAGAGCGATGACGGCAAAATCAGCCAAATAGCCAATGTGACTTCACTTCTCGTCCACACGTTGTGTAGAAAAAATTACACGAGGTCCCAGTCGATCGCGGCTTTCAAGAAACAAGAGGCATCAACATCTGCTGAGCCTGAAACAGCGGTATTACCCAAGTTCGATTTCAAGAAAAATTGTTTCATTTGTGGAGAGTTCATTCAAGATGAAACTAAGAAGAGTAAAGACAAAAGAAAAAAGGTACATCCAGTCCGCACTCTTGATTTCCATAAAGTATGTATGTATATGTATGTCTGCAGCCTTCGTAAGGAATGATACTTGGGGTGAAGAAGTGATCCTTCGACTTGCTCGTGTTAATGACCTTGTCGCAGAAGAGGCAGTTTATAACAATGATTGTCGTTTGAAATTCATCAAGTCCTTATATGCTCATGAGAAAACAGGAAGGTTCTGATTCGAGTACGTAGCAAAAGCTATGGGTGATATTTATGCCTTCATTGATAATAATACAGACTACCAGTTCTCATAGACTGAAATACTCGATGCAATTACTGGGGAGAAACCTGTATGGAAAACTATAAAAGCACATCTTCAAGCCAAGTATGAGTCTCGTTTGATAGTTTCTGACGGTTCTAACAGATTCCATGTTCCAGTGCTGTGTTTTATGGACACCGGCAAACAAATCCTACGCGATGCTTGGTATGAAGAAAAAATGAACAAGGAAAGTGAAGAAAGACTCAGGATTGTGCAAAAAGCCGCCGAAATCATTAGAAATGATATTCAGAGTAAAGTTTGCAATCACAAAGAATACCCCCCAACTGATGACTTCTTTAAAGATGCAGAAGATCTCCCAGAATTCTTACTCACTTTTCTCGAAAGCTTGATGAACAAAACCAAGAGAAAGTGTGTTACGGTCGCCCATGCCATAACCACATTAATCAGACCCCATACTTTTAATTCTTCAGTATTTGGCCTTTCCCTTTTTCTCCACTGGAAATATGGCTCAATACGATTAATTGATCTTTTAGCAAACATGGGATTTTCCGCACGATACCACGAAGCATAAAGGTTGGAAATATCTGCTTAACCAAATGTCAAGTCGAATTCATTCAGTCAATTCGTGTTTGACAACGCCGACTTTAATGTATGTACCATAGACGGAGTCAACTGTTTCCATGCCATGAGTGGCATCAAGTGTATCACACCTGCCACTTCTGTGGAGCGTTCAGGATTAGGCTTCCCTAGACTGACCAAGATGCCTACGTCCCTGGAGACTGGAAAACTCGGAATTATTCCACTTGAAACACTCAAGGAAGTGGGATTGCAGTCCGCCATTGTGCAAGAATTGATGATCCCAGATGAACCAACTCATCCTGATCCTCATGAAATCCTGTGGTACATTGCTAAACAGCAAGGTTTGCAATTGCCCGGGTGGAAAGGGTACATGCAGTCCATAACCACAGAGCAATTCAGCGAAAAGACGAGATTTATAACGCTTCCCTTCACAAACGCTCCTCCATCCAGCTACGATACGGTTTATACAGCGCTACATTACGCTGGAAATTTATGTCAAAAGTCGTTGATAGTAACGTTCGACCAGCCGCTTTACTGGAAAGCGAGAGAAATAGTCGCAGGTGCTCCTGCTGGTTCATTACTATCAAATTTTATCATTCGCTTGGGTGGCTTCCACCTACTAATTTTCTACTTGGGGGCCATTTATGAGGATATATCATGTCTTTAAGTGGCCTAAAATAACTTTTGAGCACAATATATGTCCCTCTGTTATAGTCCTGGACCTGACTATGGTTCTGTAGAAAAAGTTGAGTAGGGAGAATTTTTCTTCAGGAATGGTTAGTAGATGGCTTAGTGAGTATTTTTTACTCGGGTGGCCATCCGCCACCTGGTACATTCTCAGACTATGACGTCATGAAGATGGCGCCCGCTTTAATTCAAAAGAACCCAATATCTCTGCTAATACTTACCCGATTTGCATGGAAATTTCGACAAATTGTTGTAATTATTATTTATAAAGTGAGTAGCAATAAAAATTATTGTTATTAAATTGTAAATAATATAATACAAAATAAAATATCAAGAAAATTTGTTTTTACCTCTCGCCTCATATTCTATAAGATAGATACCTATTATAATTTCGGATTATTAGAGGTCTTTAAAAAATAGTACAATGTATCTTACACAAAAATGTCCAAGGAATCCAATGCTGCAAACCGGAAGTCGATATCTTTATCCGTTCAGAAAGTAGAGTTGGTTAAACACAAAAAATATTTAAAATTCTTAAATTTTGCAATTTTGACTTGAAGATAATAATTAGATTTTGGGTTATCAAGGGCCTAACAAAAAATTTAATATAATGTATCTGAGATACAAATGTCCAAGAAATCCAATGCAGCAAACCGGAAGTCAATATCTTTCTCCGTTCAGAAAGTAGAGGTGATTAAACACAAAAAATATTTAAAATTCTGAAATTTTGCAATTTTCACTTGAAGATAATCATTAAATTTTGGGTTATCAAGGACCTTACAAAAATTTAATATAATGTATCTTACGTAAAATTTACTAAGGAATCCAAATCCGCAAACCGAAAGTCGATATCTTTATCCGTTCAGAAAGTAGAGTTGATTAAACACAAGAAAATATTTAAAATTCTTAAATTTTGCAATTTTCACTTGAAGATAACAGTTAAATTTTGGGTTATCAAGGACCTTACAAAAAATTTAATATACTGTATCGTACGTAAAATTTACTAAGGAATCCATCTCCGCAAACCGGAAGTTGATATCTTTATCCGTTCAGAAAGTAGAGTTGATTAAACACAAAAAAATATTTAAAATTCTTAAATTTTTGCAATTTTCACTTGAAGATAATAATTAAATTTTGGGTTATCAAGTGCCTTACAAAAATTTAATATAATGTATCTTACGTAAAATTTACTGAGGAATCCAACGCTGCAAACCGGAAGTCGATATCTTTATCCGTTTAGAAATTAGAGTTGATTAAACACACAAAAATTTAAAAATAGTAAAAAAAAATTTTTTAATTGTTTTTTTCTGCAAAAAGCTACTCTATAGTCCGTGCTACCATATATATTCTTGATCTAAACACAAAACTGAAAAATAAAAACATTGATAGCATGTGCCACCTTGATTGGTACCTTTTTATAATTTGATGATGTAAAATCACTATTTACTATAAAAATCGTTATTTTGTGCAATAAAGCTACTACTTAGACATTGCTATCACATTTATTCTAGGTCTACACATAAAACTGCATGAACAAAAAAATCATAGTCAGCATTTGCCACCCCAGGTGGTACCAAAAAAGTAATTTGCTCATAGATTATAATAGAAGGCAGTTTGATGCCGAAAAAAAATTTAATAAAATATCCCAGTAATTTTATTGCAGCATGTAATTGTTTAAAATGTGCTTAATCTTCCTGCACTTGCTCTTTTTGTAAATGCAAAAATATTGAGGGGTCTGATTCGACTTGTAAAAATCCTTTTTAGATGAAGTTGAAAATATTTTTGTAATATTATACCAATGTACAAAGTACAATACAGTATAAAAATGTATATAAACATAATAAATTTTTTATTTATGGTACTATCATTGTATTATCTTTTTGTCCAATATTTTTACCGATTTTGTTGCAAGATTATATACATACATTATATACATACATACCTACATTATATTTTGTGAATATATGGAGAACAAATAAAAAAGTGATGTGATGATTTTCTTATTTTATTTCTATTTAAAATATACATAAACAATAATAATTATTGTTGCTACTCACTTTATAAATAATAATCAATTATAATATCACATGTGCATTAATTCTTTCCGGAAATTTTTTTGAGTGCTTTCCAACGTCATAATTATCTCGAGTGGAACACGAGAGCTAATTACGTTGTTGTAATGCACTATAAAAAAATTTCTGGACATGAATTAATGCACGAGTGCATATTCGGTAAGAAAATCGCAATGACACCGCCGCTCTATATTTTTAAATTCTTTTTACAATAGAAACTTGAAATAATTACTAAATTTTTATGTTACATTAATAAATATGTATTAATTACTTTATTTATTGCTTATTTACCCTCAAAATGACAATTTAACCAATTTTTTATTTAATTTCAAACTGACATATGACAGAAAAAATTCCACTTATTAATTTCAGTTCAGTTATTCAAGCTACTAGTAAAAAATTTCCGCAAATTTTTTTATATAACCATGGTTACTATTATTGTAATGAATTCTTCCATTGGCTGTTATTTGTGTCATGCGATTTTCACAATAATTTGTCGAAATTTCCATTCAAATCAGGTAAGTATTAACAGAGATATTTGGTTCTTTTAAATTAAAGCGGGCGCCAGCTTCATGACGTCATAGCTTGAAAATGTACCAGGTGCGGGATGGCCACCCAAGTAAAAAACACTCACTAAGCCATCTACTAACTATTCCTGAAGAAAAATTCTCCCTAATCAACTTTTTCTACAGAACCATAGCCAGGTCCTGGACTATTAGTGGAAAAATTATGTACGGTCATGCTTTTGCGAGGGCAGTAAGAGGCCACCTGCTTGCAACAGCTTCACTGACTACAGTGATTTTGGAAGACGTCTAGTTGACCGAAGATGAAGTGGATTGCATAAAAAACATGACACTGAGTTTTATGAATGAGTTCCCATCTCTGCTTGAATTAAACCAAAACACTCACCTCAAAGCACAAATTTGGAGCCGCCATGGAGCTACTGAGCAGCAAAGGACCTACCGCACATCTGTGAGTACTACAGTACTTCAAAATGGTAAGCCTCATCCGGGGACTTCAATGTCCACCTTGAATGTGTGAGACACATGATTCCGTACTTCCATGCGGCGGGACACTTCCCATATGCAAAGTCTTGTCACCTCTACATACAAGACATGGAGAAGCTAAACGAAAAACTATCACCCGAAGAATACCACAAATTTGTTAACGACAGCTAATTCACGATGCGCCGATCAGACCGATATTGGGCTGGAGTCTGGAAGGTCTTGTGCTGGCGAAATCAGATTTTTTATTTATAAAATTATATTTCATTAAAATTTTTAGAATTTGTGTTCTGTATTTTAACCAAATCTCCTATATTTTAAGCAAACCTGTATTTTTTGTACATTCTCCTATAAAAACACTTTTCAAATCTGGCAACCCTATTAATTTGTAACTACCCAGCACCATTATTTTTTAGTTCGAAAGCAATGACAAATTTTATTTACTTAAATAAATGTATTTATTATTATTATAATATTATTATAATATTATTATTATTACATTACTTGAAGTTTGAAATAATTCTTTCATTTCATCCATACATTTTCGTTTTATAACGGCAAATTTCTTGTAGTAGTCCAAGTGGTAGCCAATATTAGCCAAATTTTCACGAAGCAATGATAAATTACTGTACTTGAAGTTTTTATGTTTTCTATAAGCAATTATATTAGTGCATTTTAAAAACGATGCATCTGTGAAACTACGTAATGCACCACTTTTCTCACATTTAAAACATTTCATTTTGAACGTTATTCATTCCACAAAAATATTTTATAAAACATAACCAAAAATTACACTTAAATTCAACTCGACTTATACTTAGGTTTTCACAAATAACTATGTAGAAATTAATAAATATTAAGCAAATAAATATTAGTTCTTACAATTTTATCACTCTTTCATTAGTAATAATAATTATATCACGCGCAGAAAAACCGGAAAACTGAATTCCGATTTCTGACAGTAAAAAAAATGTTGAAACAATGGCAAATCACAACAATATTCACAGAACAATGCGCAGAAACCAATATTTGTTTGGACGAGTTCAACAAAAAATGGAGGAGTTTGAAACAAGAGTGGCTTTTACAACATTTTATACGAATTTTGTACTAAATAAAATAGCAAAAATAGGAAAATTACTCACTCAAAACATTTTAATTTTTTTTTAAATAATTACAGACTTTATGAAAATTTAATTACAATTGTACAAATTTAATTACTTTACGTAAAAATAATATAAACAAATTTCAAATTCAAAATTAATTCCTGCCCATCTCTGGTAGATAGGTTATAATTTTGTTGTTTTTATATTGTTTATTTGATTGCACTTTTATTGTATCATGAATGCATAAAGATCAAAATTGAAATACCCAGCCTTTTATCGAAAACCAGATAGAATTAGGAATTATTTTTCTGGAGAATAAAAAATGTGTTGGTAATTAAATTACAAACTATATAAATAATTTCAATTCTGAATAAAAAATTATTTCTCATTAAATTATCACTTATAATACTATAAATAGTCTTATTTATGTCGAATATTTGTCTGGTAGTATTACGAATGTTTTTTGTGCTTGGATTTGAATATTACGAGTGCGTAGCACGAGTAATATTCGCAAGCACAAGGTACATGAGTATAATACTACCGGAAAAATAATCTATTTAACTACAATTACGAATGGTATTTATGAGATTATTCATTGAATCAGATCTAGTTTTAAATTAAAATGGTTAAAAATGCAGTTATCTTGGCAACCAGTAAACAAATTGTTGTTGTTATTTCGTAAATTTTGAACGTCGATGTAATTTGTGTGCATAATTTTCATAATTATTATCAATAATATCAAATAGTATAAACTTTATAATGGAAAGTGTGTCAAAGATAAAAATCTGCAGCAGACATCGAGTGCGACTTTGAAAGTAATGTGCTTAAAACTACTCTAAAATCCCGAAATTCGGATGTTAGAAAAAAATTATAAATTTGAAGATTCTACATCACTAAGGGAGTTAAATATTATATCAAAAGGTTGGGCTGCAAATATGAAAAGACAAAATGGAACGGATTATAAAGAAGGTGTGGTGAAACATATGTGGAACATCACTGCTAAAATGATACAAGAAATGTATTTTAATAATTGGAACATAAGAATAGATCTCTTTAATGACTTAATTTTTAAAACATCAAGACAGGCTAGAGATGCTGCAAGGAAGATATTGCAAATTCGTCCAGAAAAAAGAACCAATAGCGCAGAAGAATATAAAAATATACTTTAGACGAAGATACTACTGACGGCCTGCAAAAAAAGTTTTTCCTTGTTATTTCCTATGATCTCGCCTGGCAGGGTGGTGAAGGAGTCATTTGCGTGACATTCTTCTTCAAGGAAGAAATTGATAACCGAGGAATTTCTACAGGACGTATAGAATACAACCAGATTTTCTCTAAACCTGCACAAGGGAGTGGAAAGAAATTAGCAGAAAGTAACTGGCTAACAAAAATGCTGCTTTTTGTCCTATTAGGTACATTTATGTCTTTCTTCTATTTCAATGATTTTATTTATATTAATTTTATTTTATTTAGGCTGTACCATAAGCTTATGTCAAAGAGAGGCAGAAATGTGAAAACTGATCGGATTTTTTTGACACCAAACCCGAATTGGAGTGTAAGCAAAAATTGGTACAAAAATTCACCAGTTGGCATTCATGAAAGAGGAAAATGGTAGAAAACGGCAGCACACAATATTGGATTAGATATTAAAGAAAATTTCTAATTATTCGTTAAGATCCACTGCTGTGTCAGCATTAGCAAAAGTTGGGGTTGGGAAAAATCAACTTATAAAAATTACTGGTCACAGCAATATAAATTAAATTAAATCATATCTACAGCTTGATACCGATCATCACCAGAAAATAGTAGAGAAGATGAGAACCAAGCACCAGCGTCACTACTACGAGTACAAGTACAGAAATTACTAATTTTACTGAAAATGAAGGTACCGTCCTGGCAGCGCGAGCAATTCTTGTTCGGCGATGATCAGAGGTTCACTTTAAATGGATATTTTTCTAAAGTTTTATTATATCAGTCCAATTACGGTGGGATCTCGTACTATAATGGGTTTGCAAATAATAAATAGAAATAAATAAAAGAATGCTAAGCTTAAAACATTTACTTGGCGTCAGACAGACTAACTAAACAATAATTGTAATTTACCGTGGTGAGTCATCTGCCCTGAAGGTGTTAAAAAAAACTTGTATATATTTTAATTAATATCATAGTCTCACGATTGAAATTTTTTATAAAATTATCTTTCAAAAAATAATAACATTCAATTAGGTAATGTTATTATGGTAAAAAAATATTTTACAACTACAGTTAGCAAGGTTCTGTCATCACAAACCAAAGGTCCCCGGTTCAAATCTTAGAGTAGTCCTCCAAATTTGAAAAATATAAATTCTATGGTTTCGGATAGTGTCATCATTCTTTAAGTAAAAAAAGTTTTCAAGTTATAATTTGAAGCTTTTTTTCTATATATTGAAAACAAAATTGGACAGAACAAATCAACGTGGATATGTATATGTATCATAATTATATGCCACAGGGGTGTATTTTGCTCTGTTGGCTGCTCTATTATTTTGATCAACAATGGAGCACATGGCGAGAAATTTGTCCCCGTTTCAGGAGTTCTACATTGTAGCTGATTACTCGCTAAGAGATTATGTAACCGGGAAAAACAATCCGAGTCCTTCCGGAAAGTTAATAAAATGTAAGGTTAGTTTACAGGACGCCAAGCACGATATCAATTATATAATTTTATTCTCCAAATATGGTTAATGTAAAGATTTGTTTACATGGCGCAAAGCACAATGTCAAGCACATTACCAAAAGATGAAATACGACCGCTTGCTTGAGTAACCTCGGTGACCAATTAAAACCCGCCAGCCCGTACACGACAGGCAGGTCATTCTGTATTCTGCTTGGGGTGCGAAGAATTCAGACATATGGTGTTTTGACACGGGATTGTGGGTGCACAAAGACTCCGGAAAACGAGAAATGAATTATACTGCAATGGTGCCGAAACAATTCACACCTGAATCTCAGCATACAGGTAAAGCCTGCCGCCCTGCCAATAACCATGGATGAAGAGATAACGGGTTCTTCACTAATGTCGTCAGCACAAAACTGCGCTAAAACCAATCATTGCAACAAAAGGAGAGATGGTTATTGGCTGAGCTATAGGAAAACCGTGAAAGTGAATCACCGTTCTATAGTAGAATAGTCGAAAAGTGAACGAGGATTGTTTAAATAATTAATCGAAAATTACAGCAACGTTTCGATGTATTTAATATCATCTTCAGGCTACAAGAAAATAACAAAACAGGTAATATAATCATGTAAGTATAAAAGTTTATAATTATATATAAAATAAACATACCGTTGGTATTTTCATGTAAAATACATAAACTGCTTACATAGTAATTGTAATTATTACAGATGGAAATGGACTAAGAAACAGAAGTGGATTGAATGCCGACTTCTAAGGAAGGCCACCGGAGAAGAAGTTACACAGGCACTTCGGGAGTTAGTACTGAGTCGGTATGGCTGCCCCCAAGATATTTATCTCAAATAACGGGACGGAGTTTGATAATTGCGTAATAAATAATTTGCTAGTAGCGTATAGAATCCGGCACCAATTTATGTCTCCTAACACACCTCAAGCAAACCCGACCAAGAGGGTTAACCACGTGCTAAAACCTATGATGGCACAATACTTCACGGCACACAAAAATTGAGACACGTATCTGCCCGATTTCATGCTTGCTTTACATACATGCCGCTATAGTTCAACGGTATTCAGCGACATATTTGAACTTCGGAAGAGAACCTATCGTGCAACTATGACCCAAGAACTGTCCAAGGCCGAGGAGCACATTCACAGGATGAAAGCGTTAAAAGATGCACAGGATTTAGCGCGCGTAAACCAAGCTCATGCCGCTATTCAACAAGAGCATAATTATAATTTACGTAAGTGGAATTGTAAATGTCACATCGGTGACAAGGTGATGCGCCGGCAGCATCCACTCTTCAACACCACGAATGGTTTCTCGAGTAAGCTCGCCCCCCCGGTACTTAGGATCGTGAAATAATATTCTCCCCTTATCTACGACCTGAAGAACGTACAAGACCAACAGGTGCATAGAATAGAGGTAAAATCAAAGAATGATGTGAAGAAATATGCCGGGCTACCGAACAAATTGTAAATACGGTCGTATTTACAGGACAAAAATATTACATACGAGAAAAAGGATTGAAAATAATGTGCGGTGTGCTACAATGCTCCGTACTAGGCCCACTACTGTGAAATATTTTCTACTACGGCATTTTACGCCTTAGAGTGGCCAGAAACACCACATTGATAGCGTTTGCGGATGACCTTGCGGTCCTTTCAAACGCCAAAGATGAACAGGCCATCATGAACTAGGTAAACGCTACGCTGGCGGCCATCAATTACTGGGTGTACGTAAACGGCATACAGATAGCGCCGAAAAAAACGAAGGTTGTTCTCGGGAAGGAAGAAATAGGAGACTTTGCCATTATGATTCAGGATGAAGTAATAACACCGAAGGAAACAGTTAAATACTTAGGGATAAAGTTATCGACTTCCGGTTTCTTTTAACACATTCTGCGAACATTTCTCCACAAGATACATTATTTTAAAAACTTTTTATGGTGTTCACTAAGTCAAAATATCAATTATTTTTCCGAAAGAAAATTAAGAAATTTTTAATTTGTATTGTGTTTAATGCGCTGTAACTTCTGAACAGCTAAAGTTATCGACTTCCGGTTTCTTTTATCACATTCTGCGAACATTTAAAAACTTTTTAGGCTGTTTACTAAGCCAAAATATCAATTGTTTTTCCAAAGAGAAAATTGAGAAAGTTTTAATATTTCCTGTGTTTAATGAGCTATAACTTTTTTTAAAATACATCTGAATCAAAAATAGTCCTCTGTTCTGTAGATAAATAGATAATTATTAAATGATAATGAAACAAAACAATAGCTACCTATTTATTCCGTCACTAGTTGACAGATTTAAAATTGTTGCTCTTATTGTTATTATAAACGGATGCGTTTCAATACAAAGTGGTTTTGTATTGCAAATTCAGTGTGTATAAATTCTACAACCTACATGCTGTCGTGTTTTGAAGGTATTTTGTAATTAATTATATTATAAATCTGAAATAAGAATGAGATAAAATAAATTCATTTAGTTGACATTAAATGTCAATACGGATGATACGTTCTGTATGCAAACGAATGTCCGTTTTTTCATGTATGTCATTTCGCGTGTTATTGTGTCTCCACAGTTAAGGGGCTTTTAATACAGTAAAATAAAGTATTTAACAACTTATTCCCAACCTATTTATCCTATTAATCTAAAAAAAATAC
The DNA here is from genome assembly GCA_947534325.1 of Agonum fuliginosum. Taxonomy (NCBI): domain Eukaryota; kingdom Metazoa; phylum Arthropoda; class Insecta; order Coleoptera; family Carabidae; genus Agonum; species Agonum fuliginosum. The sequence continues at coordinate 17,435,779 of OX384045.1, read as the reverse complement.
CATATAAAAACAAAGGCAGTAAAAAATTAGCTATTGTGTCGAATTTTTTAAATTGTTATTATTTTTATTTATAAACAATTAAAAATTAATAATTCTGAGAAAAACTCTTCGTAACAAACTCTTATTGCATTGTAAATAAAAATGTTTGGGAAACAAACACTGGATATTCACTAGTTTTGAATTATCTTGTTTTAATAAACACATTTTCATCAGACATGAGAGAATGGAATGTACAGTAATGTTCAGAAATAATGCCCAGAAGCCCCACTCCAGAGCCGACAGTTTATGAAAAATTCGATATACGTTCGATTGAGTGAGGGTGATGAGAGATAAGTAGCAAAGGAAAGGTATATTGCTTCTATTCCAAGAAAATAGAACCAAATTTAGAAGTATCCTCTTTACCTGAGAGGCAAGAAAATACCTTGACTTAGAATTTCGTTAAGTGTATGAAATCCAAATGAATTTTGAATCAGAGTTAAACTGTAACCTACTATGTAAGAAATAAAAATGTTTAGATTTTTGTTTCAGTTTTAACCCTTTGAGGACGGTATTATTATTTTTTTAAACAAAAGTTTTTTATTATGAAAAACTATTTATTTGATACAAAATAATACGTATTTTACAAAAATTAAAAAATAAATATTTATAATAAACGAGGCAGGAGGTGGTTAGTTGAAATAACCACTAGGAACCTTGTTGTTCTGTTTTATGATGTACAGTTTTGTTTTATTTGGTGTTAAACATTAAAAAACAGTTTCTTTTATCATTTATACAAAGACCAACATTACATGTGGAACATTTCCACAAGGTTCTATGTGATTCCTCTTTAGAACAACACTGAGCACACCGTAGAAACGTTGATCGCGTAGGCATATGGGCGTTTTTATCATAGCGTAATTAAAAAATTATCACTTCCGGTGAAGATATTTGTACCAAAATCTAATGAGCTCTTCCAATTTATATACAAACGTTAAATACCAAATATCAAAAATATTGGGTAATTCGTATTTGAGTTATCCGACATACAGAAATCCGACCCTGACCACATACCTACACACACACATACAACATACAGACATCATCATGAAACTATCAAAAATGAGTTGTAAGGACCCTAATTCGTGCTCATCCACTTAAAACTCAAACAAATCCGATGTTTAGCATGATTCCAATACCTCCCTTACAGGTAAGCGGGAGGTAGAAAAATTGTTAGTATGTTCCTAGTGGTTAGCGTATAAAACCGCATAAATAAATTGCCCATAAATAAATATTATGAATAAATATAATGAAATATTTAGTGAATAATGCAAATATATATTTATATGTAACCTGCCATTGTGTGCAGAGTTTGGTAAAACACAATAAAATAACACAGGTAAAAACGTAACCTCAAAAACTGAACACTACATGCTTAACCCACAGAGCAAGAAGTGATGGAAGTGAACGCAATCGCGTTTCTGCATAGGCAACAATATATGCAACCATGTGTACATAGGGGTTTCGCTGCAAAACCGACAGGAAAATAAAGAAAAAATATATTATGTGTGGTTACCTCAGGTGACCGGTAGTCCTCAAAGGGTTTTAATCTGATTTAATTAACAAATCTAATTCAATAAATTATTTTTTCAATACCTGCACCGAAAACGCCACCTTACGTCCCTATTATTAGGGACGAAAGTGAGGTATTTCTGACCGGTCAGTATTATTCCTCCCTGGGCAGTAAAAGTAGTTTTCCTCCCGCTTTATGCGGGTATCCACTTTATTTTTTCTCCTTAGGGAGGAAAAGTACTTTTTCTCTCGCCTTATGCGGAAATCCACTTTCTTTTCCTCCCTAGAGAGAAAAAATACTTTTGCTCCCGCTTTATGCAGGATTCCAAAATATATTATTTAGATTATTTTTAATTATTATTAGAGATATAACGAATAGTAAATGTGCCGAATAACGAATATAATGTATGATTGTCTGTCGAATAACCGAATATTTAGCTAATATTCTGCACACTTATGGCGCCAAAAAAAAGATAAACTTACATGGAATGCAGAGAATCTTATTTTTTACTCTATAATTTTACGCTTTTAAATTTTAATAACGAATAGTTAATCATTTTTATTCGAAATGAATTTTGAACCAGAGAGTTAAACTGTAACGACCATTTTTTGTGATTTTTTGTTGATACACCTTTGTTTATAAATATTTTTTTACATTTATTTTATTTTAAGTTCTTTTTACTTCCTTGTACGGAGTAATAAGGAAGTATTGTAATCGCGAAAAATTTCGGTTTTCAGATTTTGATGGAAATATCCGTTTTGACCTTTTCTGAATCCATTATGACTAGTTTCGTCGTGACGTCTGTACGTACGTGCGTACGTACGTACGGACGTATGTGTGTCGCATAACTCAAATACGGTTAGACGTAGAAAGTTGAAATTTTGTATTTAGGACTTTTATAGCATCTAGTTGTGCACCTCCTACTTTTGGTTTCAATCTATAAACCGGAAGTAGTACTTTTAAAAAATATTTTGATAAATAATTAATTTTAGACAATTTTTTTTATTTTAAATGAAAGATTATGTGATTATTATCTACAATCGGTATTTTATAAATTTTTCTGTATCTTCTATCATTTAAGAATAATTAAAGTATATACTTATAATTTAGTATTTCTGTATCTTGTAGTCCATGATCGATTAACATTTGTTACTACGTAAAATTTAAATGATTATGACATGACAGTGACAGTAGCAGTGACAATAGTAAAATATCGTTTATATCTTCTTCTGCAGTTTAAATAAAATGACTAAAATATATTTGTGAGTATACTAGTATAATAAGTTAAAAAAATTTTTTATATTATTCTACATTTTAGTTATTAAGAAAAGTATGAACAAACAAGGCGTACAAGGAAGTCATGTGGTGTCCACGTCAGATTTTTTGTTTATTCGACGATCATAACTGTGATATTTCTTTGCATATGGTACTTTTTGTTTTTTACTTCTGACGACCATTTTTTGTAATATTTATTTATTTATTTGAATATAAGATCTATAAAAATAGCTCGTTATAATGTAATTAAATTACATTATTGTTAAATATGTTTTATTATTAAATTACTTATTATTGTCTTTGTATTACAAAGTTTAGAAATAGATATATGTAAATATAAAAAGCATCGTTTAATTATTTTTTATGATAATTCTTAACGCATAATTTAATTTGAGTTACTTCACTACAATATGTTTTATAAATAAATAGATATGAATTAATGAGTTCTAATTTTAATGCAGAATTTTGACAATACTACTGATTCAATAAGAAAGTATCTATCCGAGGTATCATCGAAAGTAGTGAATCCTAATTTACAAAATATTTCAAAATCTGAAGCCTCTGTTTACCGTAGCTAATGTTTTTCCGTTAAAATTGGGAATATAGCTATCTTTTGCTGTGTATCTTCTGCCTCTGTTCATCAACGACTGCAGACGTATTTCGAATTTTTCATAAATCGTCAGCACTGGAGTAGGGAGTCTGGGCATTATTTCTGAACATTACTGTACATCGCGAATTTTTGTTTATTACATTTGTTTGTTGTTAAATAAATCACAAACTTGTGTGAAGCATGTTTTGGTCATTTAGGTAAACAACACTCTTAAGGATTTATTCGTTTTATTGCGCATGACATTCTGTAAACAGATCAAATATGGAAAATTAAATTTACGTTTATCTCGTGACAAGAACATTTTATATCAGTAATTAAGAGCTCGTTGGATGCCGTTTTTTATTCTGAACATCTTTTGAATTTACATTTTGACTCTAGAAACAATAGGTAAAAACTTGAGCGAAATTAAAATTTTGACATAATTTTTCCTGTAGGTCAAAAATAAGTCTACACCCGGTAAAGTAAAATGTCCGCCGGGATTTTGTTTTATATGTCGACGTACACTTGAGGAGGGTCAAGTCAAGTGGTGAAAAACGTGGTGTTCTTTCGCTAATTGTAGTGAGTTTGAAGCGTAGCCTTAAGGAGAAACAACAGTTTTTACGACTGTTAGATGAAGTCACTGTGCACGATGCGTGCAGAAAGAGATACACCGTTCAAAGTAATGTTGCGGCATCTGTTCGTCGTGGAGGCGATTCAGTTCCTGAACCATCGTCCTTAAGATTATAAACAGGCTCCATGGAACTGCAGAACATTTGTTTCCTTTATAGAGACAATATCACTGAGGATTTTATCAAGCTCCAAAAGAAACTGCCTCAATCACGAAGGAATAATACGCCCCTAGTAGAATCACTGAGTGCAACGTTTCTTGAAGTGGCAAATAGGCTATGTGATGAATGGGGACAGCAGATTATAGATCGCCCTGCATCCTGCATCTGTAACTGACCTCGTCGCTGCTGATGTCAGGTACCACACATTATGTCACAAAAAGTTGTACAGCATGTCATGAACTTTTAAACTAAAAAAGAACATTCAGGGCCGACGAATATCGCGAAAAACAGGGAAGAATGTCAATTCTCGTTAAATGACCTCATGGATCAGATCAAGGGCGATTACAAACCTGATATCAGAACTGTCAAAACTCATCTCAAGAAACGGTACGGCGATAAGATTATTATTGCAGTGGTCGGCCGCGGCCGTTTCATAGATATATCTTCCATCTGATGATTTCTTGCGAGAAACTGATTCTGTCATTCCTGAGTCTCTGAATCTCTTACTTGAAACCATCGTGCTGAAACACAAACACCACACTTTCGGTGGTTGGAAAAAGAAATGTGTTTCAATAGCTCATGCAATAATTTTTGCCGTGAGACCTAGCTCTTTCCTCTCCTTACTCAAGACGAGCTTTGGCTCCTACCTATACAGGAAACTTGGATCAAAACATCTTCTTAACCTCTGCACAGCAATTGGATTTTCCTGCAGTTACAGTGAGGCAATGCTTGTTGAAAGTTCAGCTATTGTGCGGGGAGGTGAATCACCACTCATTAAAAAGATTTGTTCATCCAGTTCGTCTTTGACAACGCCGATGTGAATGTCAACACCTTAGATGGTGAAAACACTTTCCTCGAAATGGGTGGCATCATGATAATTACACCTCACTCAATTCCTCGTTTGCAGAAGAACGTTTCTGCTGCTGACACGATTAGTTCTTATGCTGTCTCACAAATCCAACAATGTAGTATGAGAAAAAATTCTGGGTTGTCTGCTATTCCAATCGCCGATGTGCATAAAAGTCTTCAAGTGACATACTGCCCACGGCCCCATAGTTGCTGTGGTTGTTTGAAAAAACCTTCAACATTCCTGGTATTCCAGGCTGGAATGGATTCATGGAGAAAGTGATCAATGGTCTTGATTTCAATTGTTCAAAAATTATTTTTCTCCCATTCATTCAAGCTCCACCCACAGATTATGACACCGTGCTGACATCTCTTTTTGAGGCCAGTGCAAAAACCAAAGCTCATGGTCAAAATACCTACTTTATAACATATGATCAACTGACGTACATGAAAGCCAGAAACATTGTGGAGAATTGCCAACATTCCGATTTGAGTACCGTGGTGGTGAGGGTAGGTGATTACCACCTACTTATGTCATTTATGGGAGCCATTGGTGCTATAGTGGCAGGAAGTGGTCTGAAAAAACTGCTCGCTACAATATACGCCGAGAACAGTGTCGATAAAATTCTCAATGGGCATGCATACTCTAGGGCTATGCGAGCTCATCTGTTGACAAATCTTGCGTTGGCTCATTAGATTTTTAATAAGGTACAGCTAACTGAGAACGAAAGGGCAGAAACTGAGAGAATGTTAAGTGAAAGTGAGAGGTCACTGATCCTTTTTGCCGAAAAGAATACAACTGTCCAGATTGTTAGTGCCAAACTCAAAACTGCATTGGACAACCTGGAAAAAGAAAGTCCTACATCTAAGCTCTGGATGCAATACTATCGAATGACTGTACTTATGAAGAAATTCATTCAGGCAGAGGATGGAGAATTGGGAGTTGCACTTGAAGACAATAAGCAAAATGCTTCCTTTCTTTCACTCTGTGGGCCATTTTTTCTACGCTAAAAGTTCTCATCTATATTTACAAGACATGAGTAATCTAGAACACCGGGTGGTCCCAAAGGAATTTACTATGTTTACTAAGAGAGATTTCACCGTTCGCAGATCGTATAAATTTTGGTCAGGCCTGTGGACAGATTTGTCTATCGGAAAGTTTCTAATGAGATCAATGAAGAGCCAGGGAGGATTAACCCATGGTCGCGGTATATCCAGCAGTGTGCTTTCTCGGTGGACTGAAGGACTGGTGAACATGCTTAACATTTGCGAAGAGCTGGAACAGTTTTGGGACATTTCTTGTACAACATCAGAACAACACGTCGATATGAGACCAACACAAATCATGCCAGACACTGCTAATTTGGATGAACTTAATATTTGGTTCGGTACTCATCCTCCATTTCCATCTACAGATAAAATACTATCCAATAGCAGTAGAATCGTGGGAGATCCTGAAATAAATTGCCACCTAGCCTAAAAAATAGGCATTAATGATGTCAAACAAATCACTGGAGACTCGTTTGGAAAGGTTAATTTCAAAAGAAAATCAAAAGTATTCAACTATCATTAAAGTGCCCCAGGAGAAACTGTTAGCCAACGACTTTAATAAACGACGGCTCATTGACCAGTTGTGCTCGAGGGCATAGAATCTAAGAAAGCAACAGAAGATGCAGACTGCGGCATTATCCGAACCGCCCTCGACAAAACCACATCCTACGAAAACGTGATCGTGGTTGGAGAGGATGTGGACCTACTCGTTCTTCTCTGCTGCTTGGGCTTGACCATCCGAAATGTTTACTTTCAAAAAAGTGGCATAGGTATTGCACTACTTCTTTCAATCGAGGAGAAATAGGTCCCCCCCCCAGATTTGAACTTTTCCTCCACGAATTCAGCGGATGCGACACCATCTCTGCCCTTTACTGACAAGGAAAAATAAAATTGTGGAGTAATTTTCAAAAGAAGCGGAACCTGATTTAGCTGACCACCGTGTTTCTCCTCCCAGATGTCAGTCATGAGGCTATAGCCGAAGCTAGAGAGAAGTGCTCGGTTGCTCTGTATGGAGGGGACATGACCTGCGCTTCCGCCTGTTCGTCAAATCAGCAGCCCATGCAAAAGTAAATCTGGCACGTCTGCCCCCTACAAAAGAGGCTGCTTCCTTTCATTTGTATCGCACATACCACCAAGTGCAAAAGTGATTGGGAGTGGAGAAGGATGCCACAGAGTGGGGTTGGTCAAAGAGCTCACTTGGTTTAATACCAATAACAACACCATGCGAATCAGCCCCATTAATACTTCTCAAATCTCTCTTATGTACGTGCAAAAAGGGTTGCACGAGTGCTTGCACCTGCCGGAAAGCTGGGATTAAGTGCTCAGCTTTCTGCACTAACGTGCTCTGGCAAGACTTGCCATAACGTCGCTATAATTCAAATCGACGATCCTCCGACTTCAGACGAGCAGCCCGAGATGGAAAAAATACCACAGAAACATCCTTCAGTCCCGGAACACGATCGTGATCAACCAGGACCCTCGAAAAAACCAAAATATTGAGCGTTTTCAATCATTGATTTGTATGATTTTTTAATGAGATGTACATGTAAATAAATACTTTTCCATCTTTAAACATGATTCTATGCATCACTTTTGGATTTATGAATTTTAGTATTTTGTTTAAATATTTTAAGAATTAGTTATTGATTTTGTAATTTGAAACATGTATCCTTCCGTAATCTGTAGGTAAACTTGTGCAAGTGATTAGCCCACAGCAAGCCAGTCCAATAGTGGGGCTACCACTTATTGGTTAAGGACTGAACCAGGTTTTATCTGTAGGGGTTTCCTTCCCTTAGCCGACGGTCCCAGTTTTAAAGCGCCGGGGGTTCGCTTTCGCCCACTTCCATTTGCTACTACCCAGAATGGGTAGCATTGCCCAGGGGCCACGCGACTTAGAGAGTCTTCGTGGACGTGGAAGTTGGATTTGTGAATAATACAAGGGAATAACAGTCAGTGTTCCCTCCTCTGCAGCAATAAGAAAATTACTTTGCCTGAATCAATTTCTCCAGCCAAATTATTTTTTTAAAACATTGCAATGTTTAATGGTGTAACTATGGTGATAGAGAATTGACATTTGAAAATGGCAAAATGTTTGCGTCAGTATTTATTTTATTTACAACCTCTTAACAGGATATCAAGTATACAACTAGAGTACTATTATATCAATCAAAAGCATAATAAATTTTTTAAATTGACAGTATGTTAAGTGAAATATATCAATTTCAAGATTTTCTGTCATAATCATTAAAAATGAAACATAGCCTTTTAAACGGGTCTAAGATTATAATTTTTCTTAATATGTGGAATGTAGAAAGTTTTCTTCGATCTGGATAATAGGCGTGTAATATTTAAATTTATATTATTTAAGCCTATAACATCATCTATGGTGTTTTTAAGTAATTTAAACAAAAAAAGCCATAAGTATAACTTACGTCTGAAATTCAATGTGTACATATTTAAATTAATTATAGATTCAGTGTAGCTGTAATCCTCTCCACCTTAATTGCCCTTCTTCTATGTTTTCTTTCACAGGTCTTACATTTAGGTTGGACCTGTATGTCTCATTTCTGATGTGGTCATATTTTGTTTTTCCTTCGATTCTTCTGAGAAATCTCATTTCTACGTTCCTTATTCTGCTGTGAATTCTATCTGTTGTTGTCCATGGTTCGCATCCGTACGTTATGACTGGAATCGCAACCTTCTTCGACCTTCGTCTGTGTTGGTACTTCTTTCTTTTTTAGAAATTTACTTTTTAGGGCATTGAAGAGTCTTCCACCGTTATTCACTCTTTCTCTCACTTCTTGGTCGAGATTTCCATTTTCATATATGGCCACTTGGACCAGGTACTTGAAGGCATTCACTTGTTCTACAGCTTTATTTGCGATTTTAATGTTGTGTTTGATCCCTGTGTTATTTATTACCATGGTTTTGGTTTTTCCGGTGTTTATTATCATGTTCCAAGTGTCGAATTCCTTCTGTATAGTATTTATGTTATGTTTTAAGTTTATTTCGTTATCTGCTATTAAAACCATGTCGTCTGCGTAGCTTAGTTCTGCTATTGTTATTTTTTCCATATTCCAGTAGCCAACATTGTAGGTCTTTAGTTTGTTTCGGATGTTTTTCATGGCTTCATCCATGTATAGGTTAAACAGCAGGGGGCTCAGTATGCATCCTTGCTTTAGCCCCGTTTTAGTTTCAAACATTTCTGATGCATTATTTCTTACTCTGACATAGCATTTATTTTGTTGATACAGACTTTGAACACTGTTTATTGTAGTTTTATCTACTCCTCTTGTTTCCAAGCACTTCCATAATAGCTCTCTGTTGACTCTATTGAAGGCTTTTTCTAAGTCAATAAAACACAGGTGTATGCTTTTATTCACTGATCTAGCTTTCTCCATTAGTTGGCGTAACGTAAAGATGTGGTCTTGCACGCTGCGCCCAGGTCTGAATCCGGATTGTGTTTCTTCAATCGTGTTTTCTATTTGGTTTCTTATTCTATTTTCAAGGATTCTGGCGTAGAGTTTTGCAGGTACCCTTATCAGAGTGATACCCCCAAATATTTTGCATTCTTTGCTGTCTCCTTTCTTAAAAATCGGAGTTATCATTCCTACTTTCCAGTATTCCGGTGTACCTTGCTGTTCTATTTTATTGAGGATTTCTATCAGACATTCTTGTACCCTTTGGTCCATGTATTTTAACATCTCTGCCGTGATTTTGTCATGTCCTGGGGCTTTTCCTAATTTCATTTTTCTTATTGCCATTGTAAGTTCTTCTTCTGTGATCTGGTTACTGTCCTGCATTGAGCTTTTGTTTCTTTGTATCGGTGCTTCCTTATCTGGGTGTGTCTTCTCTTCTTCTAACAATTCTTCAAAGTACTCCCTCCATCTTGCCATTATTTCCTGCTCCGCCTGTAGTACATTCTCTTTTTATCTTTGATGGCTCCTAGTGTGACTTCTTTCTCTGTTCGCATTCTTTTAATTGCTCCGTAGAACAGTTTCCGGTTCTCGTTGTGCGCTACGGTTAAACGGTATCCAAACTTTATCCATTCTTCTTTCTTTGCCTCCTGAAATATCACACCCAAATCTTTAGTTGACTTAACTCGATTAAGACAATGGTCCCCTATGCGCCATCTAGTACGAAAATTCAGATTAACTATGTTACATTGAAAACGACATAACTTTACATTTTGAAATATTAAAATATAGACGTGAGGCTGAAGACCAAACCAGAAGAATTTCAATGTCTTTTTGAAAATCTAAATGGTCTAAAACAGTGTTAACTACTTTGACCAACTTCAGGTCATCGGTATGCAATAGTTAAAAATATGACTGTAGACACGGAGTAATGTCATTTATAAACAAAATAATTTGTAATGGTCCTAAGTTTGAACCTTGAGGAACACCAGAATGGGAATTAAAATTTTCAGATTTATAGGTATTATAACGATCAAACTGTTTGCGGTCTGTGATATATGTAACGTATGAACTAGAATATATCAGGAGAGAAATCAAAATGATGCTGCAATTTATACAATAAAACATCGTGATTTAGTGTCAAAAGCCTTGGCAAAGTCTATGTAGATAACGTCAACTGGTGAGTTGTTATTGAAAGCATTGATTATAAATTCAGTAAAGTTGGTTAAATTGGTTACTGTCAATCTACCTTTCAAACAACCATGTTGTATGGCAGTAATTTTATTTGTTACTGCTTGATAAATATATTTAAAAATAACATGTTCAAAATTACTAAAAAATATTATAGAGATTAGGGATTAGTATTTATTTTAATAAAATCTTGTATTGTGACGAAGTTATAGCTGTAGTACAGGTAGGAGAATCACACAGCTCCGTGGCTCGGAGGTAGCACGCTTGAATGCTGAGCCAAGGGTCCGCAGTTCAATTCTCAGCCGGTTCAGTTGATATTTTTATTTTATTTACAAGTTTCAATTTCTAACGGTCATTTTTGGTAATTAATTGATCTCTTCATTAAGCCAATTAATATTTGGATATAAATTGAGGCTCCCGGCAGAGCACAGTTGAGAGTCAGTATTCGGCTCTAAGTGTCCACACCGTGGCTACCTGGTCGACACCTAGTGCGAAGGCTGAATCGCTAGAGAACTACCGCTGCAGAAGGTGAGTGCGCTCTGTCTGTTTAATTAGTAGTGAAGCGGTCGTGGTTCCCCCTGGCCGCTCTCTGCTCCTGTCACGCATCTCACCGTTCCTGGGTGTGAGAGTCAGTTGTCGTGGTCTACCTGACAACCGATAATCATTACCGTTACCGCTTTACCTATTTACCGTTTCCTGGTGCTAGCTAACAAACCGTGGCTACCTGGTAGTTAGCAACCACCTCCAGCCGACTGATAGTTGTCGTGGTCTACCTGACAACCGATAATCATTACCGTTACCGCTTTACCGATTTACCGTTTCCTGGTGCTAGCTAACAACCGTGGCTACCTGGTAGTTAGCAACCACCTCCAGCCGACTGATAGTTGCCGTGGTTTACCTGGCGGCTAACCATTTACCGTTTTACCGCTTTACCGATTCAGACCTGTTTCCTATCTCAATTCAAACCGCTTGACAGCCTCAGTGTTTTACCGGTTCGTGCTTTATTGGTCATAGCGGGTTTCTGGGTGGACTTAGAGGCCATTGTGGCATACCAAACCGCCCCTAGGCCCTTCCAGAGTTACCTCCTGATAACCGGTAAAAATTTACCGATTCGGATCTGAGGTCAGATTCGGGTCCTTCAGACCCTAGGGAACACTTTGCACCATACCGCAAGTTTCTCCGACTACCGGTTCGAGTCTGGTCGGCTTAATTTTACCGGACCGCTTTCAGACGGTAGCTGTGGTCTTCCTGGCAACCGCCAACCTCGATTTGACAATTTTCCCGATTACCGGTAAAATTACCGGTTCGCGGGAAAACCGCTATCCAGCTTAGTTTTCATCGTAGAAATCGTCCGACACCACCAGCGTCGTCGTACAGCTATAGCTTCAACCCTGGCATCACACATAATTATCGTTATCAGCGTTTTATTCAATAAACTGCGTTTACGCTCATTGTGGCTTTTATTTTTATCAACGCCCTGACCCTAACCACTGCAGCAACCCCGGGCTCTCTTTTCAGAGTAGCTACGCCGACGGAACGACAGAAGGCGCCCGAGCAACTCAACAGTAAGTAGCTCAACGGAAGGAGGGACACGTTTTGAGATTACAACCCGGCACAAGGCCCGGTTGACGTCACAAATTTCTGGCGCCCGAACAGGGACCTGTTGAAAAGCACCATGGTTGGCACGGAAGAAAAAATAGAGCAGAAGATAATGGAGAAAACAATGAAGAAGATGATGAAGAAGAAGACGACACCGGACAGGTCTTGCGACCAACCCGACCCTCCCCAGCCACCTGTTCAACAGTACGAGGTCAGCTGCGCGGAGAACTGGGACGGGGTACACGAAGAAGGCTACACCCCGAACCCTCAGAACCGCCTCGTCCTGCTGCCCGTGACACCCAAGCTGCCACCCAAACAGAAAAAGGCATTTTATGCGGCCGAACGTCGGCGGTGGGCCGCACTGAAGAGACAACAATAAGTCCGATCTACTGCCCCCAGGTGCGCGAGGCCACGGACCGTGGTGCTTCACCCCAACGTCCGTGACCTGCGGGGCATTGCACCACAGGACGGAGAAGCCACGTAACCACGACATCCACACCTGTCTCCTGTCTTTTCTTTTCCGTCCTGCAATGGCAGCCTCGGCCATAAACCAACCGCAAACAGCCGCGGTTAACTGAAAAAACCCCTGTTACAGAATGGAGACCGTCTCACCCCTGAGGAAAGAGGAAAAGCGGCTTCTCAACCGCTTTCTCCCCTGGAAGTTGCCTGTAGGGGAACCGAAAACGCCGCCCAGGCTATGGGCAGCTCCACCGCCATCTCCCGACCGCCGCCTAATTGGGGTGCACCAGCGACGGCCAATGAGAAGCCCCACCAAATTCTCGCCACCACCAGCAGGCAGGAAGTCGCCAGGCCCGCAGCCCAAGGCCCTGATCGCTGCACGGCGGCCATCTGCACCGCGACTACTGCGCACGAGGGGCGGAATTACAAAGAAGACACGACGAATTCGACCCGTGGGGTCGCCTCTGAAACACGCCCGCCGGCCCGGTGTGCCACCACAGCTGCAGCAGACGGAAAAAACAGCAACGCCACCGCTACAAAAGCCGAGGCCAGAGGCGCCCCCGCAGAAATCGATGCCAGTCTTGGACGACGGCCCCAGGGCGAGGGGCAATAAAGGCATCAGGTCGCCAACATCTGCGACCAGGCCGGTCATACAGCCAGGGCCAATACGAGCCCCAAGACCCAAGATTACAATTTTGGAAAACCGGCTGATAAAACCGGCCACAGTCACGTGCGTCTCACCCACGCCAGCAGCCAGGGCACAGCTGCAGGAAGCGCTGCTACAGCGCTACGGACCAAATCCAGCAGAGGCAAACCCTGTCAATTACATCTGTCTGGATACTTCGCCTCTGCCACAGACACCGGATCGCCCAATCACGCCCCGGACACCAAGGAGTCCGGAGGGCGAACTGCTAGAAATCCTATTCGGCCTGTCACCATCCCCACCAAAGCCGAAAGCGCAGGACCCGCTGAGCTTTATTACCCCGTTGCCGGCTCGGCTTCTGCCGACTCAGTTACCGAATCTGTCGAGCCGGGCAACGGACCGTCGCGAGGGGGTCCAGCCGCCGTCACCGGCCAAACCGGCGCAGAGGGAGGTGCAGTCAATCAGGATGGAACCGCAGCCACCATCGACGTCCCAGCCCCCGGTTCCACAGCGCCGTACCCGGATCTTGGTTCCACGTCCAGGAGGAGGAGTCATGTGGCAAACCGTCATCGACCCCACCGCACCCCGACTGCCGAGACGACGCAAGAAGTCGAAGAAGGCCCAAGATCCGTGTTAAAAACTGTACGTTTTTGGTTTAGTGTGTGATATATTTAGTTTTTGAATTTCCTTAGTTAGTACATGATGTAGATATGTAAGTTCTTTTCTTAGTATTGTAAGTTTTTTTTTAGTCTATAAGATAATGTTTTATTTTCATTTGTTAAAATTTTGTATGGAAAAAAAAGAGGTTTTCAGTTCTTTCTTTTTTTTGGAAAGTCAGGAGAGGGTGTGACGAAGTTATAGCTGTAGTACAGGTAGGAGAATCACACAGCTCCGTGGCTCGGAGGTAGCACGCTTGAATGCTGAGCCAAGGGTCCGCAGTTCAATTCTCAGCCGGTTCAGTTGATATTTTTATTTTATTTACAAGTTTCAATTTCTAACGGTCATTTTTGGTAATTAATTGATCTCTTCATTAAGCCAATTAATATTTGGATATAAATTGAGGCTCCCGGCAGAGCACAGTTGAGAGTCAGTATTCGGCTCTAAGTGTCCACACCGTGGCTACCTGGTCGACACCTAGTGCGAAGGCTGAATCGCTAGAGAACTACCGCTGCAGAAGGTGAGTGCGCTCTGTCTGTTTAATTAGTAGTGAAGCGGTCGTGGTTCCCCCTGGCCGCTCTCTGCTCCTGTCACGCATCTCACCGTTCCTGGGTGTGAGAGTCAGTTGTCGTGGTCTACCTGACAACCGATAATCATTACCGTTACCGCTTTACCTATTTACCGTTTCCTGGTGCTAGCTAACAAACCGTGGCTACCTGGTAGTTAGCAACCACCTCCAGCCGACTGATAGTTGTCGTGGTCTACCTGACAACCGATAATCATTACCGTTACCGCTTTACCGATTTACCGTTTCCTGGTGCTAGCTAACAACCGTGGCTACCTGGTAGTTAGCAACCACCTCCAGCCGACTGATAGTTGCCGTGGTTTACCTGGCGGCTAACCATTTACCGTTTTACCGCTTTACCGATTCAGACCTGTTTCCTATCTCAATTCAAACCGCTTGACAGCCTCAGTGTTTTACCGGTTCGTGCTTTATTGGTCATAGCGGGTTTCTGGGTGGACTTAGAGGCCATTGTGGCATACCAAACCGCCCCTAGGCCCTTCCAGAGTTACCTCCTGATAACCGGTAAAAATTTACCGATTCGGATCTGAGGTCAGATTCGGGTCCTTCAGACCCTAGGGAACACTTTGCACCATACCGCAAGTTTCTCCGACTACCGGTTCGAGTCTGGTCGGCTTAATTTTACCGGACCGCTTTCAGACGGTAGCTGTGGTCTTCCTGGCAACCGCCAACCTCGATTTGACAATTTTCCCGATTACCGGTAAAATTACCGGTTCGCGGGAAAACCGCTATCCAGCTTAGTTTTCATCGTAGAAATCGTCCGACACCACCAGCGTCGTCGTACAGCTATAGCTTCAACCCTGGCATCACACATAATTATCGTTATCAGCGTTTTATTCAATAAACTGCGTTTACGCTCATTGTGGCTTTTATTTTTATCAACGCCCTGACCCTAACCACTGCAGCAACCCCGGGCCCTCTTTTCAGAGTAGCTACGCCGACGGAACGACAGAAGGCGCCCGAGCAACTCAACAGTAAGTAGCTCAACGGAAGGAGGGACACGTTTTGAGATTACAACCCGGCACAAGGCCCGGTTGACGTCACAGTATATAATAATTGAGTCGTAAATAAAATACAGTAAACAACTCGCTATAATGGCTATTGTTCCCTTAGATGATTAAAACTTGTTATAAACTTATGTTATAAACTTCATCTGCAGACAGATTAAAGTTTCATTCAGACCTACTAACTTATAAGTGAAATAATATTTACAATTATAAGTATAAATCAAATGGACCATACAGACCTACCAATTTACTGGATGAACACCTATTGAAAAAATTTAGAACTTATGAAAATATGTATTTAAATTTAAATACATAATTAAGTACAATTTGTTGTATGATTTTTACAATTTGCATATTAAAATATTTTTATCTTATAATATCCGCTATGCTCGTTAATTAGGTTAGAAACGACCTACGGTTTGGAATCTGTGGTTTGTGTTTGGTATTAAAATAAAATGGATTTCCATACACATGGATTTTTGTAGCTAGTACAACAGCAAAGGCTTCTTTGGGATAAAAAATGTAAATTTTAAAAATACCCATCTTAAAAACATAATTTGGGGTCAAATAGGAGAAGTTTTTGGGTTGACAGGTTAGTTTTGTTCATAAGTAAAGTAATCGATTTGTTAATTATTTAATGCATATGTACATTTTTCTAGGAGAACAAGCATCGAATACTTATGTCAACCTACGTCAAAAGTATATACGCGAAAAAGAAAAATTAATTTATCAACCAGAAGTGGAGCACTAGGCGGAAAGCCAACGAAACGTTGGTTTTTAATGAAGATGATGCGTTTTTTAGAAAGCGTTATCGTACCAAAAAGTATGTATAATCAATTTGACACTAATCAATGAGTGATATAATTTTTTGTTGTTTACAGAACACATTCATCACTTAACATTATCAATGAACCCTTGAGCCAACAACCTAGAACAAAACAGTCTCAGAAACAGCCACCTAGCTACACCTACTCGTTGTTCCCATTAACATCGTCACAATCTTTAGAACTACCTTCTCAGCCGTACCAGAATTAGGTCACAATATTACTTTAGAATCAGCTAACTGTACAGCCATACCATCAACATCATTAGCAACAACACAACCACCTAGCTCAAATTCATTACGTATATCAAATATTTTAAAACGACCAGTAACAGAACTAGTAACAGAACAACCATCATATACATCAGTACCTAAAAAAAGAAGGAAGAAGTTGGAAGATAATGTGTGGAAGCACCTTTTAACGTTGCTAAAGAAACGTGGAATGTGAAGGATGACGTCAACTATTTCTGTATGTTCTTGGGGTGGAAATTAGACAAATTGTCTGACGAAGTTCGTCAAAATTTTGAGAAAAAAATAGTGAAAAAACTACGATTTGTAATTTCTTAAAAATGTATTTACATTTTTATTAGCTATTAGGCCTATTCTGTAAAAAAAAATTTGAACGACATTTTTAATAACGCTATCGTTATTACTTGCTTCGCAACTACTTTCGTAGAGACGTTAAAAAACGTTATTCTGTAAGAGGTATCGTTATACTTAGTCGTTGAAAATATCGCATAACGACTATGCAAATGTTTTTAAGCTATGTAATATGTACAATTTTAATGAACGATATTCACGTTGGTAAATCTGTCATCTTTATTTTACTTTAATTTAGTTTCCTTTTATATTTTATATTGTTTAGTTATGTACATAACAACTAGAAAATATAATGTTTGACTTTTACAATTGGTGACCTCGGCGTGTTCCGCTACAAGTATAAGTTAACAATTAAAAAATAAGAAGATAAGGGCTGTGAAAACATCTTCCCAACAATATGAATTGTTTATTCATGAACTTCGACACAGTATAGCGTTTAGGACGAACAAAAATATACCGGAATTTCCAAATGCGCTTCAAAATACGTGGACAAAGTTAACAGAAAAGCTAAATTTCATTGGTAGCCCTACCAGAACATTAACAGAATGGAAAAGGGTAAATTATATACATGTATGCATATGTTGTAATGTTGATATTCAAATTGTACTATTATAATCGTAGGTATACGTTGATTGGAAGAGTCATGTGAAACGCAAAGCAAGATTAATAAGACGAGAAGAAATAGAAACTGGGAACAAATCTCGAACTGAAAAACTATTAACAACTTTAGAGTCGCAATTAATAGATTGCATCGGTATTGTTGCTATAGTACCTAAGAGTAGCAGAAATGAAAGAAACTACTCGTACAAATACATCACCAACAGCGAAGAAGAGAATTAAATTTCGTAATACCATGGCTTCTAATACTCCAAAAAGAAGTCAAAAAAACGGATTAAACGCAGCAGTTGATGCTTTTATTTCTCAAGGTACAAATTACCAACAATTATGTAATATTGTCGTAGATGAAATAAAAGAATAAAACGGGTTATTGAAAGAAGCCAACAATTTAAAACAAAAAAGAAATAAAATAGAATTAGCTAAATATGAAGCAAAATACAATATTGAAAAATCCGGATTAACAGATTCTGATTGAATTTATTTATTAACGTTTTATTTTAAGTGGCAATGTTCAGCATAAGCTGTTCTTACACATAACCAGTAATAAACAGTACATTTATTAACAAAAAAAGCCAAATAATAAATTTTAGAAGTAATACAACAAATCAAAAAAGATATACAAGATCTACTAGCAAACAATCATCGTATTATAAATTAGTTGATAGTAATAAAGCCCCCTTCATTTGCTAACTTTGTAAATGTCTGATAACATAGTTAATATGTTTCTTGAATTGTGCAAATGACATGTTACGGTAGTTGAGTGTAGATATAAGTTCATTAAACAACTTAGGTGACCAATAGGAAAAAGACGACTTCAAACGTGAAGTTAGAAATTTAGGGACATGAAGCTGATTTTTAAAGCGAGTGTTTCGAGAATGAATAGTCTGGCGAGGAATTAATTTGTTAAAAAGATAAACTGGGACTTCTTGTTTGATAATCTTAAACACAAGGCAAACAGAATGCAAATAACGTCAATTTTCCATGTTTAGTCAATTAGTTTCATTCAGTTTCTGAGGGATGGAGTCGAATTTGCGCATATTGAAAATAAAGCAAACACAGGCATTTTGTATTTTTTGAATACGGCCTCTGGTGATTCTATCCATACATGATCCATATAACATATCGCAGTAATTGAACCTTGAGAGAATGAGTGTATCAGTTAGTAGCTTACGTAAATGAGAATTTAATAAATACTTATTCAACCATAATTGCTTGAATATACCATATGATGTTTAATCAGGAGATTAATTTATTGTATGAAACGAAGATCAGAATCAATGAGAACACCTAAATTTTTACATTGGTTCGAAATAGGTATTCTCGTATTATCTACAGCAATGTCCCTCCCGATGGGTGCTACCTTGTCGTGGTGGGGGGACTTAGTACGGCGGGCCGGAACTCACCGGTGGCCGGAAGACCGAGAGCATCCAGCAGGTGTAGCGTCTGACCCGGAGCAGGCGGCTTACACCTAAGAGAGGGAACTCTGATTTCAAACCCGGGAGGACAAATCTCGATAGTCGTGGTGAAGACACCCAGCTTTAATGAAAGGGTTCTCGATTCAATAGGACAAGCCTCGGATGCTTCGGGCGCAGGGGGTTGCGCTGTCGCGGAACAACAACCCCAAACGGAGACGACTCTAGCGATGGAAACGGATACGAGAGAAGCAGTAGAAGAACAAGGTACACCAAATATAGTAAAAGTGAAGCAAGTCAACCCCTTTGCCGGTAGAGGACTACAGCGCTCCCCGGCAAGGACGCGTGCTCTTTCTACCTGCTCATATGAGGAGGCTATAAAGGCTGCAACGAGCGCAGCAGTGATAGAGCTGGCGGAGCAAGGTAACCAGAAGAGGAAGAAATACGGAGAGGAGCATGGCAATCCTATCATTAAGAGGATCAACTCACTTACTGGAATAGGCACTGATATGGCTATGAAAGATGGAGACACAACAACTAGCAGGGATACAACAACCACAGGAGACCCAGTACCATCGGGGAGTAAACAAGACACGAAACTGTACGACATATTCTTGAGGAATACCGGAACGGACAAGGTCAAGACACAAGTAAACGATGGCGTAAATGCGAGGGGGGTACCTGGAGAAGGGATAGACAATTCATCCAACGAGGAGAAAGAGAAAAGGATGAGGGAACTAGGTGACCTCCTATGCAACCTCGAAACACTGGTAGAAAGAGAGTTTCCAACCACTGCGAGATTAATCAAAGCAAATACAAGAGAAGTACATAGCTCATTCTACTCGCTGGTTAAAGTAATGAAGGTATCAGCCAAGAGATCCAAAGGCGTATCTGGAGCACAGCAACTAGAAGAAGTAAAGAGGAAACTCTTTGAAAAACAGGAAGAAGAGATGATGAGTTTCAAAAATGATCTCGAAGAAAGGAAAGTAAGAGACATAGAGGAAATAAAAAATATACTAATGAAAAAACAAGAAGAAGACCTATGTATTATCAAAAAAGAGCTAGAAGACATGAAAGAAAGAGACATTCAAGTGATGAGAATGAAGATAGAGGCGGAGAATAGGGCTACAATTGCAGCCCTAGAGAAGAAAATAGAAGAAATGAAGAACACAAGTGAACATAAAAGCTACACCCAGGCAACGAAAACAAATGCAGTAGACGATTGGATGACTAGATATGCGTCCAAAATCGATCAAGAAGAACAGACTTTTGCCAACACCTGGCAGGTAATGCAAGAAGATTGGCCAAATAGGGCATACTTACCGATTAAGATGGCAAACGGGAACCCGTGCACGCAGGGAAAAGAAAATGTTCTTCTGATACAGTGGGAGGCTGATAAAACTGATCACGGTATACTAAAGTACATAAGAGAATACATACCTTCAGGGAAAAAACTGGTAGACAGAAAGGTAGACTCAACTAACTCTGCTACATTGAATTGTAACAGCAACCTGAACATGGAAGGAGAAGACGAAAAGAATGAGAAACTTATGATCATAAGTATAAAGAGACCAAAGGGCATAATGATGGTAAAGGAGTGGGAAAGCATGTTCACCTCACTCAACGAAAGTATCGAGAAAATGAGATCAAAGGGGGTAGTAGAATTGGCCGTCGTAGCGTGCAACCCAACATACGAACTCCAAATAAAGAAAACGTTAAGATGTATCCTGAAAACGAATGGCATCCAGGAATGCTACTATTATAATATGAAGAAAGCAAGAAGAGGCAGTAGGGTTGCCTTTAGAGAAGGGTCAAGCCAGGATTGGAACGAAGAAGAGAGAAGCAACGACACGCAGCCACAGGACAGGGACAAACCAGGCACCAAAAAAGGCCCACAAAAAACAAGAAGTAGACAGTTAAACACAGATGCAGTAATCATTGCAAAAAAAGAAGGGAAATCTTACGCGGACACCCTCAGGCGTATGAGGGATATAAAAATGGACCTCATACGGAAGAACATAGAGATCGAGACAATAAGGCAGACAAAACAAGACGACGCAGTGATTGTAATGAAGGAAGGATGCAACAAACTAGTAGAATTTAAAGAAGTAGTAGAGGAGAAAATAGGTGGTAAAATTACAGCGCTGCCGGCCAGCGGCGAAGCTAAGGTCATCCTGATAATATCAGGTATGGACGCCCTTACCACGGAAGAGGAAGTAAGGGAAGCCATCACACTGGCCTTAAGCCCACAAAGCGTCGAGGGAGTAGAAACCTCCCCACCCCGAGAAAGCTATGGGGGGAAAAGAGCCATAACAGTCAAGGCACCAAAAACCCTTGCAGAAAACCTACTAAACCTAGGTATGATCCAGATAGCACTAAATGTATGCTACATAAGGGAGCGAGTTAAGGTGATCCGCTGTAATAAGTGCTATGAGATGGGCCACAAAGAGGCTAAATGCAATGGCACCGACAGAAGGAATAAGTGCAGTACATGCGGCGAGGATAGACATTCAGGACCCTGCCCGAAGGCACCCATATGCTTCTCGTGCGGAAATAAGAATGTTAACAGTCACAAAACGGGAACCATGGGTTGCCCCAAGTTTAGGAAAATCGTCAGGGAAAAGAGAAACAGGGCGCAGGGCGGACGGAGGCCGTCAATTACTTCACTCCAAACGGATAATGAAGATTCTGCAAGCGAATCTAAATAGAAGCAGGGACGCCCACAATGCTGCCACGTGGGTAAAAATAGTTCGTCTATAGATACTGCTATATATATATATATATATATATATATATATATATATATATATATATATATATATATATATATATATATATATATATATATATATATATATATATATATATATATAATTAGAGTTAAAAAATCTCGGGAATCGGTCAGATTTTTTAACTCTAATTATACTACAAACGGTCGATAACATTTTTTCTATTATATATATATATATATATATATATATATATAGGTAGAGTTAAAAATCTTGGGAATCGGTCTTGACCGATTCCCAAGATTTTTAACTCTACCTATACTACAAACGGTCGATAACTTTTTTCCTCTATATATATATATATATATATATATATATATATATATATATATATATATATATATATATATATATATATATATATATATATACCGGGAGTTTTTTTTATTAGTAAACATAGGGCAGGTCATTACCATAGTTACAGTGTTACAGAATGACAGCAATGTATTGGAGCGTCTTTTTTATCAGTAAACATAGGGATAATTACATACTAAAATAAATATAAATTAAAGAAATGATAAATTATTTATTTATATTTTCTACACTTAAGAACTAAATGCTCAAAATTGGAGCCATTATCTTCTAAACAATATCCTAAACGATTATAAAAATAATTTATAGCATTTGCTGGGGAGTAATATTTTGGAAGCAGCACTAATTCGATTTTTTAATTGTTCAACATTCATTCTGTCACCATTGTACACATTATTTTTTAAGTGTCTACCTAGTTCTGAAATTCTCATTAGTTTAATGTATCTCCCTAGTTCTTAAGTGTGGAAAACATAAATAAATAATTTATCATTTCTTTAACTTATATTTCATATTTATTTTCGTATGTTAATTATTATCCCTATGTTTAATGATAAAAAACGCTCTAATGCATTGCTGTCATTCTGTAACACTGTAACTATGGTAATGACATGCCCTATGTTTACTTATAAAAAAACTCTCTGTATATATATATATATATATATATATATATATATATATATATATATATATATATATATATATATATATATAAATCAGCAACCTACAATCAGCAAAGAACATTACGGCAATAGAAACACAGATAGTACGAATTCTGGTATGTTACATAAGCCCAAACAGCACCAAACAAGAATATGAAGATTTCTTACAAAACCTGGACGATACGTTGAATCAAACCCAGAAAGACACAATACTCACAGGAGACTTCAACGCCAAACACGAAGACTGGGGATCTCCAATAAGAAATAACAGAGGACTCCTGCTTGCCGAAACTCTACACCGACATGACCTCTATGTATGTAATACGGGAAACACTCCTACCTTCTCAAATGCAAATGGCACTTCATTTATAGATCTGACTGCCTGTTCAGAGAGGTTGGCAAATAGAGTGCAAAACTGGAGGGTAGCCGTAGAGGAAGAGTGCTTCAGCCCACATAGACATATAATGTTTGAAGTGGTGAACTGTGACCCAGACCCAAACAATAAGAATAAAAATAAAATTAGATGGAACACCAAGACTCTAGATAAGACGAAGGCAGTAGAAGCAGCAGCTCTATTGCCAGAAATTGGATCTAGCAGCGACCTGAATGATAAGCTTCAAGCATTTTGCCAACAAATAATGAAAAAAGTCAATATTGGAGGTGTCAGGAAGCCAGTTTATTGGTGGACACCCGAAATAGCCAAGATGCGAAATATATGTATACACAGTAGAAGAAACTACCAGCGGGTCAAAGCAAGGATATCAGCAAATGATAGACCAGAAGTGATGGAGGCAAAATCTACCTACGACGTCTGGGGAAGGCCGTATCAGCTTATAGCCAAAAGAACAGGCATGACAGTACCTATCTGTCCAGAGCAGACAACAGTGGACAAAATAGTCAACCATCTATTTCCAACCCATGCCACAAAAGAATGGAAATCAAAACAGATACCAAATATAGATCCAATAACAACCGATGAAATAATAACAGCAGGGATAAGAATAAGATGTCATAAGGCACCTGGCCCAGACGGCGTCCCACCGGAAATCATAAAGCTAGTAGCAACTTCGAAGCCGGAGTGGCTACAGAAGACTATGAACAACATTTTAACTACCGGGGTCTACCCGAAGGAGTGGAAAGTCGCGGATCTGATCCAAAACCGGGCAAGACCGACTTAAACGAACCCTCAGCCTACAGGCCAATCTGCCTACTGAACAGCATCAACAAACTTTTCGAGCAGATCATATGTGCAAGAATCAATAAACATATGGAGGAAAACTTGCAACTATCCCGACACCAATATGGATTTAGAGCAGGAAAGTCTGCCCTACAACCGATGAGGGTAGTGTATGAAAGGGCGAAAAGCGAGATGGACAAAAATAGAAGAAAAGGAAGGGGTCTTTGCGCCCTGGTTACGGTTGACATTAAAAATGCATTTAATTCAGTTTCTTGGTAACTCGTAATAACTGCAATGGAGAATAAAATGATCCCAGAGTACCTAATTAACATCGTCGGTTCCTACCTAGATAATAGGTGGATAGTTCACGGTAATAAAAAATACCCCATGACATGTGGAGTACCACAAGGATCCATCCTGGGCCCAACATTGTGGAATATATTCTATGATGGAATTCTGAACATTAAGACTCCACATAATGTTCAACTACTAGCCTTCGCCGACGATCTGGCAGTACTGTCAGTGGGCAAGGATGAGGATCAGCTAGTGGCAAAAACAAACCACGCCCTAGTGCTAATCCAGGAATGGATAGAGAGAAATGGTCTCGAAGTAGTACCTAGTAAGACGGAGGCAATCCTGCTAATAGGTAAAAAAAGATGTGGCCTCGTAAGATTTCTCGTGGGCGATGTAGAGATAGCGCCAAAGCCGACTGTCAAATACCTAGGGATGGTTTTCGATAAAAAATCTAACATTCCTCCCTCATGTAAGACAGGCAACGGCGAAGGCCAACAAGGCGATAAACGCGCTAAGGAGACTTTTCCCGCTTCTCTCTGGACCAAAGGAGGATAAGAGAAGGCTCCTGGCCTCTGCTGCACAAAGTATTATTCTATACGGGGTACCCGTCTGGGGAGTGGCTCTAAGGTTTAAGCAGACCAAGGAAATCTTACGGAGTGCCAACAGGAAACTGGCCCTTGGAATCAGCCAAGGATATAGGACTACCTCCGCCGAGCTATTAGCAAGACTGACACCACTCCACATTATTGTGGAAGAAAGGATGGTAGGCTATGCCTCAACACCGGCAGTGAGGAGAGCCATTAAGGAGACACGGGTACAGAAATGGCAAGTGGAATGGGATAAAAATGAGGGGAACAAGTGGCTGCACGAATTAATGCCAAACATCACTCCATGGGTCACAAGAGCCCATGGGGAAATAACTTTCCATCTAAGCCAGTGCCTGACTGGCCATGGGTGCTACCAGCCGTACCTTAAAAGAATTGGCAAAACACAAAACGACCTGTGCAACTACTGCGAGCAAGTAGATACAGCAGAGCACACAATGTTTGTCTGCCCAAGATGGGAGGACTTAAGACAAAACATAGATATCTCAAAGAGAAACATAATCCAGGAAATGGTCAGCAGCCCCGAAAAGTGGGGAGAATTAAGTGAGATCTTCTGCAGAATAATGCGATGCAAAGAGCAAGATGAGAGGAAGATCGAGTTGACGGTAAGAGTCTGACGAATATAAGATCAACCAAAGAAACAAATAATTGACAACGACAAGGAGATGAAATGGGAAAGCGGTACCACTTCTTGATCGGGCTAGGGGACGGGAGATTTTAGTGGGTAGGCTGGCCTTGACAGAGTCCCACACTACCTATACCTTTCGGGGGATATGCGCTGCTCAGGCATCATATCAGGTGTGCATGAGCATTCTGTCCTACCCAATTAAAAAAAAAAAAAACTACAGCAATTTGGACAGAGTTACGTATAGCTGAAACATGATGGTTGCTACCAAAAATAACTACGGATGATTTATCTGGATTGATACGTAGGGAATGTGAAAGAGAAATCTGGACAAGTGAATTTAAATCTGAATTAATTTTGTCGCAGGCATCCTGAACACAAGAAGGTATAAAAGAGTAATATAACTGTGTATCATCCCCGTAGAAATGATAAGAACAGTGTTGTATATGTTTTTTAAGATCTGAGGTATAAAGGGAAAATAGTAAAGGGCTCAGAATAGATCCTTGAGAAACGCCGGAAGGGATGTTGCAAGGAGAAGAGATTTCACTGTTCAGAATACCGCGTTGATTTCCATTAGATAGATAGGAAGAAAGAAGAGAGATAGAGGCAGGGTCGAAGTTGTAGTAGTGAAGGTTTCAGCGCAACAAATTATGATCAATTGTGTCAAATGCCTTACTATAATCTAACAGAACAAGCACAGTAACAATTCCTACATCAGTAGATTTAAGGATATCGTCACAAATGTTAAGTAAGGCAGACGCAGTGCTATGACAAGTACCAAAACCTGACTGTACAACAGGAAGAATATTTGAAGCTTCAACTTTAATCTTGCCACCAAAATACCGAATCGATTCTCTATGCACCTAAGAGCTCTTATCAACCGGTAGCTGTACACTCGTTTTTCTCTACCAACATTTGCTCCTCCATATGGCCGCAGAAGATGCAGGTGGAGGGAATGCTTCATCGCCCACAAAGTAATATGGGAAATATATATCTGAGTTCGGAATCACTTTGAGAGCCGTATGCTCCAATATCGACATATGTAAATCGGTAATTTGCGTAACAAATACCGAATAATACAATACTAAAATTTTTCTTGTAGTTGTAGTATTGAGACCCGATATTTTTGGGGACTGGATTATCACATGCTTCCCGTCTATTGCGCCCAAGCAGTGTGGAAGATCCCAGGGACCGTCAAAGTCTTCAGCTATATCTATCCATTCATCTTCGGAAGAAAATTTTACATATTCTGGGAACGTTTCCCACATAACATATCACGTTTCTTTGCTAATGGAACAAGCTGTAGATTTCCTGATTCTGAAGGCAAAGAATAAAGACTGAGTGGAATCTCCAGTTGCAAGATGTCTACATTTATTACAAAAAAATTATGTAGATATGGTAATTTTGGTACTGAATTTTACTACTTACCGCAAAGTTAAAGCTAACCTATTCTCAGGGGATATAGGTTCCCTGAAAGTACTGTTATTATTTAGTTTGTCTTTAACTAACGAAAGTAATTTGTTATATTGGGCCAGATTTAATCGAGTGAAATTTAAAAAACGTTCCCCGTCATTTTTTAATTCAACAACTAAATTTAGCCCATCACCCTGTCTCCGCCTTTCTAAATTGATATGATGAACCCACCATCTCCTTTTCTGTTTTCGCATCATTATTAATGCCAATAATGCTAGTCTTCTTAGAAGCGCCCGTCTGCCAATAATTATGTTTAGCATTTTAATTGCTTAACAAAAATCACAAATATACTCAAGCTCAAACTGTCAACCAATTTCTCAGATACAAAATACAAACAGAAAAATGGTAGCAATCATTTGAAAAAAATTACGTTTTTTCATGCGTCAGTTGTAAATTAAAAAGTAGAATTTATATGCTTTTAAATATGTTTACATATTCAGTAATAATATTTTACAACACAAGCATACGGTATTTTCATTAATTACTATTTATAATAATTTAATTAAATTAATATCTATTTTGTATGTCATTAATAAAACGCAGCTGGAAGTGACAGTTTGATAATAAAGATGACATAATATACCTATCACACTATTCACTTAGTGGACTGATTGGAAAATATGGAACTTTTGGAGCTTATCAGATTACACTTATAAGTGAAATTTTGATGAAGTGAACGCTGAGCGCTGGTTGGTCAATTAGGCACTTATACTTATAAGTGGGTCGGTCTGAATGTAGCTTAACTAAACAATAATTGTAATTTACCGGTACTGGTGACTCACCTGCACTGAACGTGTTCAAAATGAAAAAATGGACTATTGAATTTGTAAACCTATGCAAAAAATGTATATATTTTAATTAATAGCATAGTTCCACGATTGAACTTTTTTATTAAATTGTCTTTCAAAAATTATTAACATTTAATTAGATAATGTTAATAGGGTAAACAAATATTTTCCAACTACAGTTAAGCTCAGTCGGCAAGGTTCTATCATCACAACCAGAATTCTCCGGTTCAAATCTTAGAATGGAATATAAATTCTATGGTTTCAACTAATATAAACTATAAAATGTATAACAGCTTGCCAAATTTCAGTAAAAGATTTATTTATTTAAATACATAATAAAAAATTATTACGACTCAGATAGACCCAAAAACACAAGACAATATTTATGTTTTATTTTTAACTACTGGGATATTGCCCCAAGTAGCACACGAAGCTGTAAAAAAGCTGCGATGACGTTGCTGCAGCAAATAATAACAGCAATATAGCTACCGCAGCTGGCATCGCAGCGTAATTATAACGTTGTTAAAGAGTTGCCATAGCCAAAGTGGTAAAAGATTTTCTTGCTTTGAAAATGTTGTCACAGCCATTTAGCTGTGACCACTTGGCCAGTAAAACAGTAAAAATACAGCCATTTAGTTGTTTGGCATTAAAATAACTATTTGGTTGTAGTACGTAGATATAATAGCTGTATTTTGTATGTCTATGTTACATATTTATGCGTGTACCTAAGAAGCTAAACTTACAAATATACATGATACCTATATCAAAATCATAAAGATTATAAGTCAAAATTTGCACCCTACAATACTCAAAATTTACAAGAAACATCATTTGGTCGTTAAATGTAGTTGTGATACTTCGAAATAAAAGATGCGCTTCGAAAATAACAATAATTTAGTTATTTATTTATTAATATGGAAATTAATTTAATTTTTCTTTATGGCTAATTATAGTTTTTATATGTTTACAATGCAAAAATATCAAGTTACAAATGGTTTTCCGTTATGTGTAATGCAGCAATAGTGATTAAATACTTCTTGTTTAAGTAAAAATTTCTTGTTTTCAAAATGGCTGTCTCTCTTCACGGCTACATCGCCTACTTTGATTAAAAAAGATGTCTACTTGTCTGCAATACAGACATATAGCTTTTGTGGAATGAAATATTGCCCAATAATAGCCATTTGGATTATACAGTTATTTGGTTGTAATATGGTTGGCAATGTATATGCAATATACTAGAAAACAACTATTTGGCTGAAAAAAGATGCCAACAGTATTCCGAATTGACATACGTGATCCAAACAAAATTGTGTGGTAAAAAAGCATAGCATTGAAACTTTTTTCGAGGCCAATAAAATTTTGGTCTTCTTCCCGAAAATTATTGGAACACATAGGTTCATCTGAGTTTTCATCCAAACTAGTTTTTCCAAAGTCATTTCATAGCTCACAATACAGGAATAGAGCTTTAGCTGTTATTTTTCTATATAAGTTAGTAATCAAATCTATTTTACAGCTGATATTGTACACAATAAAGCTGTGGCTGTATTTTTGCATTTTTGATGATTGTAAAGCGAACTTTACAGACAGAAAAATGGTTGGATGGTTAATATAGCTGCAATTTAGTTTGCGATAACACTTATTTGGACAAAAAAATAACACAAAATACAGGTAAAAATAAATCTAATATAAAGCTAAAACAAGGCTGCCACAACGTTTTAACAGCCTTGTTTTAGCTGTGGTTGCCAATTTTTCCAGACTGTGCTGCTTGGGTGTCATCATTCTTTAAGTAAAATAAGTTTTCAGGTTATACTTTAAACATTTTATTCTATATGTTGGAATTATATTGCAAACAAAATAGGGCAGAACAAATCAACGTGGATGTGTATTTTGCTCTGTTGGCTTATAAATTAATTTTGGTCAACAATGGAGCACATGGCGAGAAATTTGTCCGTGTACCAGCAGTTCTACATTGCAGCTGATTACTCACTAAGGGATTGCGTAACCGAGATGCTTAATGTAAAGATTTGTTTACATGGCGCAAAGCACAATGTCAAGCACATTACCAAAAGATGAAATGCGACCGCACCGGCTTGCTTGAGTAACCTCGGTGACCAATTAAAACCCGCCAGCCCGGACACGACAGGCGGTTCATACTGTGCTCTACTTGAGGTGCGGGGAATGTAATGGGTGCACAAAGACTCCGGAAAACGAGAAGCGAGTTTTACTGAAAAAGTGCCGACACAATTCACACCTGCATCCCAACACACAGGTGAAGCCCGACGCCCTGCCAATAACCATAGATGGAGAGGTAACCGGTTTTTCACTACTGACAACATCCACGGTCATACATATCAGGCCCAAATAGACGTCAACAATGAAGTTACCGAGTTATGTCGTCAGCACAAAACGGCGCCAAAACCACCGGAGAAGCCGCAAGTGCAGCTGTCACACGGTACAATCATTGAAACAAAAGAAGAGATGATTATTGGCTGCGCTATAGAAAGTTTGAAAGCGAATCACCGTTCTATGTCTCCCTACGTTAACGACGTCCATCATCTTTGGAATTGGTATGTGTGTCCGAAAAGTATCAGACCTTTGTTCATATCTCCGCGTTGGTGCTATTCTTCGTCATCTGGGCCATGGCATCCTTTAAAGTAGTCCCCATTTGATTGAACCACACGCTCCCAGAGGTGCTTCCACATCTTAAAGCAGTCCTCGAACGCAGATTTTGGAATGGCCTTCAGCTCGCGCGTCGCATTACTCTGAATGGCCTCGATGTCGTCGAATCGCTTTCCTTTGAGCGCCATTTTCAATTTTGGAAACATCCAAAAGTCGCTGGAAGCTATATCAGGATTGTACGGAGGCTGGCGAAGCTGTACAATCTTGTGTTTCGCCAAAAATTGCTGCACAACAAAGTTCGATGAATGCGGTGGCGCGATATCGTGGTGAAGAAGCTAGTCATTGCTTGACCAGAAACGCGGTTGTTTTCTTCTCATGACATCACGCAATCTTTTCAGAACTTCAACGTAATATTCTTTGTTGATCGTCTGACCTTTTGGAGCAAATTCGTAGTGCACAACAACCTCACAATCGAAAAAAATAATCAGCATTGACTTGACATGGCTCTGACTTTGACGGATTTTTTTTCGGCGGTGGGTCATCTGGACGCTTCCACTGTGAAGATTGTTGCTTAGTTTCATGATTCACCAGCAGTAATAATCTTCTTAATAGAACAAGTAAATAAATTCCAGTATTTAGGCATATTAATAGAAAATAACAGAATACAAGATAATGATATAAACGACAGAATAAATAAAACAGCCAAGACTTTCCATGCATTAAAAAATAGTTTCATAGGATGATCTTGCGATCCTTTCAAACATCAAAGATGAACAGGCCATCATGAACTAGGCAAACGCTACGTTGGCGGCCATCGATTACTGGGTGTACGTAAACGGCATGCAGATAGCGCCCGAAAAGACAGAGGTTGTTCTCCTAATTGGAAAGAGAAAGTGGTAGACATTACCATTATGATTCAGGACGATGTAACAACACGGAAGGAAATAGTTAAATACTTAGGGGTATTGTTCGATAGAGACAAGACATTCCTTCCCCACATAAGAGAACAGCAAACGCACTACGTAGATTATACAATAGCGGGACGTATTGAAGGTAATAGAAGGTTACTATCGGCAACAGCACAAGCGGTGGTCCTATATACGGCACCAGTGTGGGCTGAAGCACTGTGAAAAGCTTCTAAATACACTGAATAGGAAATGCACTCGAAATCAGTTGATCCTACTGAACGACATCAACACAGGTAGCACAAATTCTGGCAAGATTAACTCCCATGAATATACTAATTCAAGAAAGAACTCTGGGGTATAAGAAAAGGATAAAAGAAAGAGAATCAATTAAAAAGAATAGACATAACAAATGGCAAGAGGAATGGGAGGGCGACAATGGTAATACATGGACACACGAGTTAATGCCAGATAAAAATAATAATAATAATATTTATTCAGTTTCACAAGAGAAATACAAAATGTATATAAACTAAGTCAACAAGAAAATATAATATAATATAATACTTCAAACTTACAATCTAAGATCTATGATCTAAATATTCACTTACACTATAAAAAGCATATAACGGGATGGCTGAAAATAAAGGAGAGCAACATAGACTACCATCTGGGACAATTCATCAGCGGGCACGGATGCTTCCAGCACTATATCTATAGAATTGAAAAGGCAGTTAACAAAATATGTCTGTACTGCATGGATGAAGGGCACACAGCTAAACACAGCATCCTAAAATGCAAACACTGGGATGAAATAAGAGCACGGCATCAGATGATAAATCTAAGAATAGAGCGGGTTATAAACAAAATGAAGAAGAAAATCAAGAAAATGGGGATACCATAAATGGAATGATCAAGGACATCATAAAAAGGTGCATATAATGCACATTAACGTTTTAAAATCATTACCGCTACGGCACGCTCGCCAACTTGGTGTTAACGGACTGCTGAAACCACAGGGGGCCGATACTAGAGTACATCCGAAACCGACGATGAAACCGTCTCTGGAACCGCTTACGACGAAATCCATACCCTGCTAGGAGAATAGTCTGAAGTAATGCGTCATCGTGATTGATAATTCACCCATCCGTGGAGTGCAAGCATTGATTCCCCGACGACCCCACTCCGGATTGTGAATAATTAGATAATACCAATTACATGGCGCAAAGCACAATGTCAAGCAAATTAACAAAAGATGAAATGCAAGCCGTCTGAGTAATCGCGATGAAAAATACAAATCCGCCAGCCCGGACACGACAGGCGGATCATACATACTTTGCTTGAGGTGCGGAGCATGCGGACAGCCTGATGTTTGGACATGGGATTATGGGTGCACAAAGACTCCGGGAAACGAGAGTTGTACTCCAAAGGTGCCAAAACAATTTACACGTACATCGCTCCTAGAACGTTCCAACACACAGGTGAAGATCGCCGGTCTGCCAGTTATCAATAATGCCCATGTCACATCGGCATGGCATAAAAGCACGGTGCTCGATGGAACAAATTAATAACGTGAAAATTGTGGCGCCGCTATTCCATGGAGCATTTCGCCATACGAGAATTTGTTATTTATTTCATAGTGACACTGGCAATTCAAAATAATTTTTATCATTTTGCTAATTAATTTATGATAAAATAATTGCTGTGTTCCTTTATTTTGTTAATATTGTTAAATATATTATTTTAAGTAGTTGATTTTTCTTTAGCTTATAGTAGATTGTAATATGTTTCATTTAATTTATTATTATTAGTTGCAATTCAATAGATGTATATTTTTTCTCTACTTTAGTATAAGATTAAAAAAACAAATTTTACCATATTTTTTTGTAATACTTGCATTCCATTTATAATAAAAGCAGTCAGCTGCTTAATATTTTTTTATTAGTAGTATAGCAGTTATGCTTGGTCATGTTTTTTACTTCCTTGTACGAAGTAAGGAAGTATTGTAATCGCGAAAAATTTCGGTTCTCAGATTTTGACGGAAATATCCGTTTTGACCTTTTCTGAATCCATTATGACTAGTTTCGTCGTGACGTTTGTACGTACGTACGGACGTATGTGTGTCGCATAACTCAAATACGGTTAGACGTAAAAAGTTGAAATTTTGTATTTAGGACTGTTATAGCATCTAGTTGTGCACCTCCTATTTTTGGTTTAAATCTACAAGTAGTACTTTTTTCAAATATTTCGATAAATATTTAATTTAAGACAATTTTTTAAATTTTAAATGAAAGATTATGTGATTATTACCTACAATCGGTATTTTATAAATATTTTTGTATCTGGTATCATTTAGGAATAATTAAAGTATATATTTATAATTTAGTATTTCGGTATCTTGTAGTCCATGATCGATTAAAATTTGTTTCTACGTAAAATTTAAATGATTATGACATGACAGTGACAATAGTAAAATATGCTTTATATCTTCTTCTGCAGTTTAAATAAAATGACTAAAATATATTTGTGAGTATACTAGTATAATAAGTTAAAATAATTTTTTATATTATTCTACATTTTAGTTATTAAGAAAAGTATGAACACACAAGGCGTACAAGGAAGTCATGTGGTGTCCACGTCAGATTTTTTAAATAAATAGTGTGTAAAAATAATAACAAAGGTAAGATTCAATAATATACAACAATTTACGTTATCTACGACTAATGTGTAACATTAGCATTAAATGTGTGAAATTTGCTACATAATGCCATATATAAATTCCGCAGTGAATAATACAAGGGAATAATAATCAGTGTTCTCTCCTTTGCACCAATCAGAAAATTACTTTGCCTGAATCAATTTCTCCGTGCAATTTTTTTTAAACATTGCAATGCTTAATAAACACAGTATTGACATTTGGAAATGACACATTTTTGAGTATTTATTTATTTTATTTACAACCTCTTCACATGATATCAAGTATCCCAATTACAGAGAGATTATGTACATATAATTCACAAAATACATCCCAGGAAACTACAAAATGTTCTTAATCTAAGTACACAACAAGAGTATAATTATACTATCAATCAAAAGCATTGCGCATAATAACACTTTTAAATTGACAGTATGTTAAGTGAAATATATCAATTTCAAGATTGAATTTTCTTTCATAATCATTAATGTTGGCGTCTGAAGCAGTTCAAAAAGTATTGATTCAGCAAAATAAAAAAAAATACAATTTTAAAATGGTATCCAGGGGGCAGATACTATTTACTTGTTTATAAGTTAATAAATGTAAAAGTTATAAACAAAAAAAAAAGAATTATAAAACATACCTGCCCCTGCAATCAATTGTCAGAAATTTAAATGTGTTTACAGTTTCTTAATAACATGTACCAAATTTGAATAATGGAAGAACGGAAATTTATCATAAGAACTAACGTTAAGTTAGTTCAGCGTTTTACCGCTGACGGCATTACGTGTGTGCTTGCACCGCGCTCGCTGCCACTCCCCGGCGGAGCTCCATAGTTCTACTTTTCTGTACGCGAGCGTCAACAATACGTAAAATAATAACAATAGTAAAACTAAAAAGGTATTATATTATTATTTTATCCTATTATGCCAAACTACCCTACTATTCTTTTCCTGATTGTTTCTACGGATTTTTGTAATTGATAATAATGAACAAATAAAATACCTAATATTTATTTCTATATAAAAATATACAGCTCTGTTAAAGTGAAAGAATTATTTCTAAGAAATTGCTTAATTTTTAAAATATTGATAGAAAATAGGTGTTCTAAAAATTTATTTTTATTACCAGAGCGCAATTATTTAGTTTCATAGGTAAAATATTATTCTTTCATTATTGACTACATTAATTACTAAAATTCTCAGAGATAAGTAAGCTGAAAAACAAGTGCTAATACAATCTGGACTACCTACCAATAGAATATTACTATTAGTAGTGCCTTTGTCCGTACTCTTAGTTTATTTAGATACTGTGTCTAAAATTAGCAAGTGTTTACTCTTGTCTTCTAGTGCTTTTACTTATTAGTACATTTTTATTAATCATCATTACTTGATCTCGTCTAGCGTCCAACAATTAATATTTGTAAATAATTTACAAAACGAATATATAAAAATTGAAAATTATAAAAACAGACAATTATTATAATAATACATTTTTGTTTTTGAATATGCCTAAAGGCAAAGGAAATAGAGAAAGATTGCCCTCTAAAACAAGAAAACGTACGAAACGAAGTAATAGAAAAATACTAATAAGTCGCCATGTACTGTAGGAACTGCCCGAGAAAATTTTCAACAATTATTTGAATAAACTTCAAATGAAAAACGTAAAAAATGTATTAGAAAAAAAGGAAAACGAAACAGTTGAATAATAAATATGGAAGAAATGTGCTATTCTGACGACGAGTATGAAAGGTATAACTTTCAGTTAAATTGGAACAATACAAAAATTTTATTATTCTATTTCTGAATTATATATTATTAATATTATTTTTAGTATTGCAAATATGGCATTAATAGTAGAGAGAGAAACAAACCTACCATCGGACTTCGATTTTTCTAAATAATACAAGGTAATAGAATGGTAAATTTAGCATATGTTTTGTAATGGGCAATTAAATTACAATATAATCACTCAAAAAAATGTACTTGTGGAATATTATATCCTTACCAAGAAATAACCATAGGATTAGGACTTGTATCTTACAATTGAATTTAGATTTTAGATGTAAATTGTTCATAGCACACAAGTCTGGGATTCAGAATATGAAATTAATTCAGTGTACGTGTGGGGTACGCTGTCAACAGAAAGTACATATGCTCATTCAGAAGAGTTATTTTCTGTCATGAATATACCTGCAATGAACAAGTATATGTTTTATAAACTTGAAAAGGATATTGAAGTGGTAAATAAACATAAATGTTAATTTTTGCACAAAACTTTAAAAATATAAAATTGAATTTGGAAGGTTTGGCATTCACGAGTATGGGCAGAAATGGAGAAAACAGGAAATAGCTATCCAAAAAAATAATATCGATAGTGATGGTATTCCTTATTACTGTTTATCTTGACTGGGGCTGGAGTAAGAGAAGTTATGGCCACAACTATAGTACTGCTTCTGGTGTATAGCAAACAGTACGTAGTTAATTTTACATTAATTTGAAAATTGTAGGGTGTTATAATAGGAAAAGAAACTGGAAAAGCACTTTACATCGGAGTGAGAAACAAATATTGTTCAATATGTGCACGAGCGGTAAATAAAAATATAGATGCATAAGATCATAAATGTTTCAGAAATTGGTCGCGGTCTTCATCGGCTATGGAAGCCGATATTATAGTTCGAGGCTTTTGCGTAAGTGAAGAAATGCATAATAGTCCAGTCAGTGGAGATTAAAAAAAGTCGTTGCCTTACAAAAGGTGGGGTAGTAATGATTTTTTAATATGTTGTTTGAGTAGTGACTCTGATGAAAATACAAGTTTTCGACCTTGAGGAGGGTGAGCGCGAGCCGCCATCTTGAATGGAAGGTGCAAAAAACAGGTTTTGACAGAATAACTCGATAACGGTTCGTTATATGAGAATAATGTTCAAATAAAGTGGAAAAGGATAAAATTTCGAAACTTTTTTGTATTTATAGTTTTAACAGGGACTGAGATAATTATGGTCCTAAAGCACTACAAGCGCCACTCACAGAAGACGAAGTAAATTTAGAAAAAAAAAAGAATATTGGGTAGATTAAAGGTAATGCAATTAACTTTAATATATTAGGTAGTACCATTGAGTAAATAAGTAATAAGAGACCTAACCTTACGGCCAATAAAGAGGACAGCTGATGTTCTCGAAATGAGATGGCAGCAGGGTCTACTGGAACTTACCGGATTCTGCAATGTTTGCGTACATTTTTTACAGCGCTTCAATCACGCCGTTATAATGCCGGAGTTCAAAATTGCTGGAAAACAAAAGTATTCACGCGACAGTTTGGTCCATAAACAATGATTTTTTATAAATGTTTTATTTTATGTCGTTCTAGAGCAATAATATTATTATGTTAATTTACTGATTTATTTTTAAATTCTACAATGCAAACGATATGAAAGGCTTGTAAATGTTTAATAATGGTGTTTTTACTTTATTTCGAGAACATGTAATAAATTCGTATTGATAAAACTAAAATTATAACAATAACTATTAACTGTTTTAAATTCGGAAAAAACATATTGTAGACATCGCTAAGATAATTACTTTGTATATTTTTAATGAAAATGTTTGCGGTTTCTTTTAAAACACTTTTTTTCCGAAAATATCTTGTATTCTTTACCTTTTTTAGGTAATATAATAATTGATATCTTGATACTGAATAATAACTAACGTCTGTATGTGCCAAGAATAATCACTGATTAAAATAGCAGCATAAAGAAAATTCTTAGAAATTGGAACAATGGTGTATAATTTTTCGTAAAAGCATGCAAAATATTTGGTGGGTAATTTAAAATTATCATACAAAGTAATAAAAAATTTGAAGTAATATAAATGAATACTATATTTAAAGATTTAAACAATAAAAAAATAAATTCATTCGGTTTCTGATGGGCTCCTAATTTTCGTGGGCCTCAGGGATTTTTCCTTCCTTTAAACTAAACTTTATAGTGAAGTATGCACATATCTACTTTATTTTTACCTTCCGCTTACCTATAAAGGAAGGTATTGGAATCATGCAAAAAATCGGGTTGTGAGTTTTAAGTGGATGAGCACGAATTAGGGTCCTTACAACTCATTTTTGATAGTTTCTCAATGATGTCTGTATGTATGTGTGTATGTGTGTGCGTGTGTGTGTGTGTGTATGTGTGTGGTCCGGGCCGATGCCGGATGTCGCATAACTCAAATACGAATTACCCAAAAATGTTGATATTTGGTATTTTACAATTGTATACGAATAGGAAGAGCCCATTAGATTTTGGTAGAAATATCTTCACCGGAAGTGATATTTTTTGAAGATTGAAAAAGATAATTGTCAAAAATTTATATAAATTTGGATAAATATAGTATTTATTTGTAATAAGAATAAGAGGCCAAGTTATTTGCAACTTACGTTATAAAAAAATTGTCTTTATCTGGTAGCATTAAAGAACTGCGGTAAAATTTAAAAAATAAATTTATCAGATAAAACGTTAAAATCTTGTAATCCATGTTCGGTTGATTTTTGTTTTTGTGTAAAAAATATTGACAGGTGAGACGGGTGACAAGTTGACATTAGCGCTATATAAGTCATAAGTAAGCTATTAAATGTAGTAATTGAACGGAGGATTGCTTCAACACAGAAGAGTTTGTCTGTGAACGAATCTTTTGATTCAGGTGATGCAAATTTATGTGTTTGAATATTTTAAATTTTTATTTGTATATTTTAGGGACACCGGATTGTATACTTACGTATACATTTATGTTTATAAGTCTAGATATGGCGGAAGGTTGTGTGCAGGCCACTTCAGATTTTTATATAAGTATTTAGTTCAAATTTTTTAAATTTATTTCTGTAGAAATAACAACAATATGTATAGCAAGACAAGAATGAGCTATGATTTTGACAATATTTAGAATCTGTTAACTTCAATGACGTCTAACAATGTACATCACCAAAAAAAATAGTATTTTGATATAATAATATAATCATCAGCTTTGTTAAGTTATTTGTTAACATAAAATTTTTAAAATGTTTATATTTCGTTTATAATAATCAAAATGAAAATGTAAGATCTTGGTTACTGGTAATCTTATTAGATTCAAATTGGTGTTAACGATGCCTTATAATGTAATTATAAAAATAATTTTTAATAATTTTTATTTAAAAAGTAATATCTAAATTTGAATAATGTTATTTCTAAAAATTTGGATTTTCGCGCTAGACTTTTTAAAGCACTGTTAATAATAATGTAATCGAATGTAATTGTATAAAAATATTTCGGTGTGTACAATTATTTAATATAAAAAACGTGCAGTTAATAATTATGCACTTTCTGCGTGTTGACATTGGATATGCGCATGCGCAAATATAAATTATTAAGCTCAACACCGTAGCACCCCCAGTATACCAGGAACAGTTAGTAACAGCGTTGAGTAAATAAGTTAAAGATTTATATTTGTGGATTTAATAATATTTGAAATTACTTATTACAATTTATTGAAACTATAAACCTTCTGATCTACAAGAAAAGTCTATATTTTACTTTATTTCTGCTATAATAAACAATACTCATACTCATATACTTATACTCATATTTACCCTAATTCATTTCAAAAAATGAATGTAAAACTGGCAACACAAGTTTTTAGCCATACATTATCATCAACAATAGAAACAGCAATTTTAACGAAACAATTAAACTCCCAAACCGCAAAAGGGACAGCAGAATTTTTAGAAATAATAAATAATATATTTGACTGTTTTAATAGTAAAGTTCTTCATGATTCAAACCCATTCAGATGTGCTATTTCAATATATAAACCGGAAATGATAATACAAATTCAGAAATATTTAAAAATAGTTGATACATTTAAAATTCTGAATAAGAATGGAAGTCAAAACCAAAATATACATTGTTTAAATGGATTATCACTCACAATTTATTAAAGCCACATTACTAATATGGGATGATTTAAAAAACGAAAATTTAAAATATTTACTAACAAATAGACTTCAACAAGACCCTTTAGAACATTTATTTTCCGTTATCAGGAGTAGAGGGGGGTACAACTACACACCAACATGCCGTGAATTTAGAATAGCGCTTCAAAACAATATTCACATACGTTTACAATCTGAAACTAATCACAATAGTAATTGTGAAATGGATGATGATGAAGATATAAATATTATATTAAAATCTGATATATCACAAGAAACATGTAACAAATCTATAGATGAGCCTATTGTAGTTTGTGACGCCGATGCCGATACCGATAGTGATTCGAGCCAAGATAATGAGAATGACACAATAAATGAGCACATTATAAATGTTGAACAATGTTCTTTGGAAAACAGTTCTATTGTGTATGTTACTGGCTATATAGTGCACAAATTATTACAAAAATTTAATTGTGACATATGTTTACAAATATTTTGTAAAAGTGATGAATTAAATATTGTTGAAGACGAATATTTCATTTTACAAAAAGATTTTGGAATACAAAAAGATCAGATATCGTATTTAAAAAGACCTACTGAACTTGTCATACATGTTGTGAAACTACTTCTCAAAGTATTTTCGATTCATTTTGATAAAATGAAAGTTGAGTACGGTATTTTACAGAAGATAACTGAATTATGTTATACAAAATTAAGAAATTGTAGTCCCAATTTTTTGCTGGCAACAAATGATCCTTGCTTTGTTCATAGAGAATATATAATTAAATTATTTATAAAATTAAATATATTAAAACATCTAAAATTTGAAACTCAGGTAATACAAAGAAGTAAACAGAGAAATAAAGAAGAACAAAGCAAGCGAAAATTAAATATTTTACAAAATTAGATGTTCACTTATGTCATGCAAATGTATATTTCTGTTACATTAATTACTATTATAATAATAAATAATTTTATTATGGTTTTTGTTTGAAATAAAAAATACATAAATTATATTATGAATTATTTAATAATCATTTAAAGAAAGCAGAAAATACTTGCTTCGCAAACGATAATGCAACAGCAAACGTATACTAGCGCTAGCCCTCTATCCCTACCAAGTTCTACTGTTTTCCGCTTCCCACCTTGTACCCCGCTCCCTAAAGCTAATTCTTTCTCTGTATTCAGCGCCTGATACTATTCTACCCTGCACAACATGTATGAACTCGCAGATTTACGTTGCGGTTGGGACTCTTATCCCAGATAGCAATAAAGTCCTGAGAATATTCTATGGTTGTCCTGACAATGCCCTGGATATTCGAAATATACATGGTATATTCCTACAGCCTGATAATCATCTCAAAATATCCTATTTTGAGTATTCTATGAATATCTAAAATAAATATTTATGGAATATTCCTATAATCTATAAATAATCTGGAAATATTCTGTTAAAATTATTCCTGGAATATGAAATACAAATATTCTAAGATTATCTTATTTTGTATATTCCAAGTCGAATATTTAATAGATATTTTTATAATATTCAATTTTCCCAATGATGATCTTTGTCGACACAAATTTGATCACGGCGATCACAGCATCATAATATAGGTATTATGGCCAAGCCACGGTCAAGCATTGCCGAACACGATTACTAACTTTAATAGGAAGTGAAAACGTGTTTCCATATTCCGGTCTTGAAAAAGTACGTTTGATTTTATATTATCTAAGATTTGTTTTTTTTTCTGTACGTTTCTCGTGGTACAAAATTTTTAATACAAAATTGGGTGGTTCTAAAAAAAAATGTTTGATTTTTTTATATAAATCGAAAATTTATTTCACTATAAACATATCTTCATGTAAATTAAGTTTTAAAAAATTACTTTTCATTTATAATTTTCTTTAAACATTCGCGGGCAAGATTCTGTGACGTAACACTTTCATACACACACAAC
The DNA here is from genome assembly GCA_947534325.1 of Agonum fuliginosum. NCBI lineage: Eukaryota > Metazoa > Arthropoda > Insecta > Coleoptera > Carabidae > Agonum > Agonum fuliginosum. Next base: position 17,393,821 of record OX384045.1, on the reverse strand, counting down.
AACACTACTTATTACGAAGATACTGTCTGTGAAACGTCATTACGATAAGAGCTGTTGCTGTCAACGTAGCTTCTCTTCTAACATAACCCATAATTTTGATAGTGCTATTTATGCGACAAGTGATATTTTTGTTTAAAAGGTATGTATTTACGGAATTTACAAATAATGAAAATAAATATTATTTAAAAAAATACAATATATTATTGATTTAAGTTTTACAATGGTAGTGAAGTATTGTTCTGTTCACAGCTAGTAACTTCTTCAACATTTCGGTCACAACTCCTGTGACAGCGTAACCTCTTGCAGTGACCCGGTGTTCAGGAATAATTTTTGCTTTTATTATTATGCAGGCATCATATTCCCTTTTTATTTGCACCTGACTAACTGCGTTGTCACCGTAATTATCTCGTCCAGCTCTATTATCAATAACAACAAATAAAAACAATGTACAAAATAATTAACTGTATCACAAACCTTTTCATTTTCACTTTCTGAACTTCAGCATTTCGATATTTATACCTACCGAACTTTTCATACAAACAGGCAAATTATTTGAATTTGCTTGTTGGAAACCTATTTCCCTGTTTTTCCATAAAACAAAATTTTAAAATCAGTAAGATAAAATTTAGTATAAAATAACCTGTTGCTTTCAAGAAGACTGTCAAACACAATGCACAAACGTCAAAGTTAGTTACAATTTTCGCCGACAGGAAGAGACAGTCACGAAAGTATACGTCACTGAAATATTTGAAATTTCTTGAAAATTTTAAAAAATTGTATCTTAAAAACCAAAGACTTTTATGACATAAAATATATATTTATGTAGATAGTTTTATTTATAATTTCAGCAAAAAAATGTGGGACGACTTCATTGGGTAGACTGAATTTGTCGAGTAATACACAGGAGACAGAACGTTATATAGAATAATTATAGATCATACAGATATTTAAAATGTAGGCTCAAGTGAAGTATAAATACTAGTATACAGTCTTGTCTTGGAACTCAGCAGCAGTACTCCGGCACACACAATATTATCTATTGTAACTTGTGTCAATCAAGGGATACTCCCCAAATTTGTATCATTTCTTTCATGCGAAATTATAAATTGGTTTAATATGTAAAAATTACTTTTGTAAAATTTTGACCTATGTAGCAGTGAGTAGGTATGTGAAGTTGGTGCAATGCTTTACCAATTGACCTATCCTGTCAGAAGGAGTGAGTGCGATAGATACAAAGTAACATTGTGTTGAGTGAGACGCAAGCTGCTGCGCAGTACGCTGTGCGCATGCTTGTGGCAAAAGGAAGTGACGTCAATTGACCAATCCTGGCGATGCGCGCGTATTTTGTCAAATGTCAAAATTTAATTTCAATTTTTTACACGATTTTATTAATTTATTTCATGCCTGTTGCGTACTAAATTTTTTAAATTGCGCAATGTCATTAAATTGAATTAAACTTTTCCCCTACATTTACAAAATTTAAAATAAGAAATGTCAAACTCGTGTCAAACTTCAACTAACCGCACTTCAGTTTTGCCGTCTCACTCTATGCATGTTACTTTGTATCTATCGTACTCACTTCCTGTAACCGGAAGCCCATTGCCCAAGCATGCGCGCGCAACCGAAGTTCAACAGGATAGGTCTATTTCATGGCAGTGAAGTGCTTTGTTGTGTTGTAATTTGAAGCAAGATGCCAAGATGGCTGTGAATCACTAGCGTTAGCGTCACGTGTTACTAAGTTGTTACTAGTTTCGAATTGTTTTTGTGTTTGTTTACACGGGAATATTTTGGTTTAGTGTTTATTCTGAAAAATGTAAGTATCTTACTTTATTGTCATTAGCTATTAATTAAATCAAGAAGTGAAAAATCTCTTGGGAAGACATTTAGAATATCTAACCTAATATAAACATGATGTTTTAACAAGAGATCTTCACTTCTTGATTGATAATAATAATGAGCAGCACTCTTTTCTAAGTTATAGAAGCAATGTTTTCTTTTTTTGTAAATAAAAAAGAAAATTGTTTCCGTGGTAATAAGAGAAACTCCGCTAGCTTAAAGAAGAGTGCTGAATTCGGCCCATATTATCTATTGGTGTCTTTCATTATTAATAGTGGAGGTAACAATAAAAATATTAACAAGTATTAGTTTGACTTCACTATTATTAATCAAACCTTGGTGTCTAGTTTACACATTTAGCATATTAGGTATGTCCAAATATTTATGTTGGGTTATGTTTCCTTATAGCATGAAAAAAAGTAAAGTCGGACATTTATCTCGTCAGCACTTTAATAGAATCTGCAGAAATAAGACAGATCATATTATATCACTTATCAACAATGATAAAGCTGATGTTACAAGTGAAATTGAGTCCAATAATCCTCAATCCTCTCCAAGATCTTCCCTGAGCATGCCAGAAAGTTCAGCGACTTGCAATTTACAATCATATATTTCTGATAGTTTTGAGAGTTGTAGTGATAGTACTAGCGAGACTTCCGTTGATATTTCTTCAGATGAAAATAAAATAAAGGCCCCTTGTTCTAATTCTGATTCTGAATGCAATATTGATTTTAAAAACACAAACTCGTCTCAAATAAAAAATGAAAAAAATCTTGATAGTGTTGATAAATTGCGAATTTGGGCAACCGACAACAAAATTACTCATACGGCGTTAAAAAGTTTGTTACATATATTATCAGATACATCGGAATTTTGTATGCTTCCGAAAGATCCTAGGACATTCTTAAAAACACCACATAAAATATTAACTAAGACTGTATCACCCGGAAAGTATTGTCATTTGGGAATAGAAAATAGTGTGCAACAATTTTTTTTCAATAATTCATTACCAGAACCTTCCAGTATAGAAATGGCCATAAATATAGACGGTTTACCAATAAGTAAAAGTTCTAGTAGTCAGCTATATCCCATCTTAGGACTGATATTAAATTATAATATTAGTAACAACATTGTATTGATAGGATTATATCATGGTTACGAAAAGCCTGCCGACTTTAATAACTTCTTAACTGAATTCGTAACAGAAGCGACCAATTTAACTATCAATGGTATTACTATAAATAATAGGGTGTGTAGCTTTAAAATTACAATGTTTTTATTAGATGCAGTTGCTAAGGCTAGTGTTTTATGTATCAAAGGCCATTCTGGTTATTCGTCTTGTACCAAGTGTACACAAGATGGTAATTATATAAAGGGTAGAATATGTTTTCCAGAAATGAGTTTCGTTAAACGCACTGACCACGATTTTTTAAGAAAAAGCGACCCTGATTATCATACGGGAACAACAATTTTATCAAATATACCAGGAATTAATTTGGTGACTGGTGTACCCTTAGATTACATGCACTTAATTTGTTTAGGAGTTGTTAAAAAATTATTAGTTGGAACATGGTGTTTTGGTACACCACCTCACAAATTACAAAGTAAAGATATAATTGATATGTCAAAAATATCAGAATCTCTAGCAACTTACATGCCTGCCGAATTTGTAAGAAAACCTCGAACTTTGAAAGAAAGTAAGCGATGGAAAGCTACCGAATTGAGGCAGTTTCTTTTATATACGGGTCCTCTTATTTTAAAAAACTTCTTACATTCTAAAAAATATACACATTTTTTAACATTACATGTAGCTGTTACAATTTTATTAAGTGACAATTGGATAGAAATTTTTTTTGAGTATGCAGATTCTTTATTGAAGCACTTTGTTCAATCTACAAAAAACATATACGGTTCTCATTTTTTAACACATAATTTTCACAATTTATTGCACATATCCGACGATGTTAAAAATTTTGGAAATTTAAATAAATTTAGTAATTTTTCTAGTGAAAATTTTTTGCAACACATAAAAAAATTAATAAGAAAACCCGATAATATACTGCAACAAATAATTCGTCGAATGTCAGAAATTAATTCGAACTGTTTGAAGCATAATAATTATTATACCCAAGAAGACGGAAAAGATTACTCGTATAGTTTTAAAAATGAACATAAGGGAATATTAGTAGACAGTTGTACAGATCCCCAATTTAAGGAAATAATTTTTAAAAATTATAAAATATCTCTGAATAAAAATGATTGTTGTTGTATGTTAAATGATGAAACCGTTATTGAAGTTTATAATGTTGCCTTTTGTGAAACTATTCAAGATTATGTTTTTATTGGAAAAAAATATAAAACAAAAGATAACTTTTATGAGAAACCTTGCCCATCCTCTTTGTTAAAAATTTTTGTAGTTAAAAATCTCACTGATAATTTATATTATTGGCCATTGAAAAATATTGCAGCCAAACTTGTCAGATTTCCTTTACATCAGAATGATTCCTTTCTGGTATTTCCTCTTATTCATACTTTTTAATTATAACATAAATAATTACAGTACACCAATTATTATGACTGGGTGGTACGTTGTCAAATTCCCCGATGAAAATACCATTGAAGTTGTTCCTGCAAATTGGATATGCAATAATAAGAAAACATGTGCGTGGCCACCATATGTTAGAGGGAAGTTGCAAGAAGCAATTAAAACAAAAGAAGAACCAGCTAAAGATTGGACAATTCACAATATAGATTTTCTGTCGAGAAAATTGTATGAAAGATTTTTGCTAGCTAATTCGAGGGCCACTAAAGCGAAATTTACAAGTGACGTATCATCAGCTGCTGATAGTATACAGGAACAGGACAATAGTTCTGAAGAATTAGATACAATTAGCGATAGTGACTCTTCAACAGACTTTCCCGAAGTACCAACCGTATATAAAAGAAATTCATCACAAATATCTACTACTTCCACTTCTGCTAAAAAAAGATGTATTGAACAGGTAAGTTTTAAATCATTTGTTGTAAAAAGTTGTGTATTTACATTTTATATGATTAATTCACAGATTAAAAATTCCGGCTCTTGCATTGAGTTACAAATAGAAAATACTCCATTAAAATTACATAAAACTCCTGCACATAGTGACTCTTCAACAGACTTTCCCGAAGTACCAACCGTATATAAAAGAAATTCATCACAAATATCTACTACTTCCACTTCTGCTAAAAAAAGATGTATTGAACAGGTAAGTTTTAAATCATTTGTTGTAAAAAGTTGTGTATTTACATTTTATATGATTAATTCACAGATTAAAAATTCCGGCTCTTGCATTGAGTTACAAATAGAAAATACTCCATTAAAATTACATAAAACTCCTGCACAAAAAAAAATGATGAGAGAAGTAAGTTCTGATTTAATGTTGAAAATTCGATTTATGTAATCATATTTAATGAAAATTTTTAAATCTAAATATTCTGTAATATATTAACAGATCAGAACTTCACCCGCTTCACCCCTCGTTTCAACTGGACAGACAAGTACATCATTAAAACATGATACTTCTATTGCAAACAATGAATATAGTAACACGTATTCCCGCCAGAATGATAGAGATGAAGACAATAATCAAACAGGTAAACCTTTCTATTATTAGAAAAAAATGTTTACCCATTATAATATACGTAATTTATTTATTTATTCTTTACAGACATTTTTCAAAAACATGTATTAAGACATCTAGTATCAATTAAAATTCAACTGAAGGAAAACGCACAAAATATTGAATCTATCATGGACTGGATTCATGAACAAAAAAATATAGCTGCAACTGAAAAAGAGTTGCAAATCGATCAAAATAAAGAAATTTTAAATGAGTTTCCTATAAATGAAGAGAATAAACTAGCATTGGTGGATGAGCAACTCATGAATAGTGATAATTTCGAAACAGTGGTACGTGTAAATATTCACTTCTTTCTCATACTTAGTGACTTAGGTATAGGTCCTGTGGTAATGTTATAATGAAGTGTGTACGTGTTTTCTTACTTTATAAAAAATCAATTTTAAATTTAAATCATAAATTACTTTAAAATCGAGATCAGTGAATTTTTTAATTTGATTAGATTTTTATATTTACGTTAAATATAATAAGATTATGTTTCAATTTTATTTACTGTAAGTACCTATACTAAATTAATGTGTTTCAAGGTTACTGTAATGGCTCTTATTGGGGGGGAGAATGTGGGCGAATTCATTCGAAGACTAATGGCAAGATTAATGACGAACGAGTTAGCCATTCAATACAGTTGGCAGGGCCATAAAGGGAAGAAAAAATTTTATAAATTAAAACTTGCTACTGCTATTATCGGTAAAGCATTATTATATTACCAAACTTAATATAGTGTTTTAAAAATAATTCGTTTTTTATTGTAGCAATTTCCAAGAGGAGCAAAGTTGGAAGAGAGGCAACAGAAAAACAAATTGAAATTCTTATTGCCAAATAGCTAAGTAAGGCGCCAGAAAGGATAAAAAGAAATCATTGATGCTTTTTGTAAATATCGTACAGTACATATATTGCAGCTATATTTTTTTGTTCATGAATCCAGTCCATGATTGATTCAATATTTTGTGCGTTTTCCTTCAGTTGTATTTTAATTGATACTAGATGTCTTAAAACATGTTTTTGAAAAATGTCTGTACATATATATTATATATATTTTTTTTGTAACAAGATATACAGAGTGTATATTTTTTGTGAATTGTTTACAGAGTGTATATTATTTTTATTTTTTTTTTCTGAATCATACAGAGTGTATATTTTTTTGTTTCTCAATATAAATATATTTATTCCAAATATAATTTATTTTATTTTTCAAACCAATATTCCTTAAATATGATCATACATATACCCAGAATATTTTAAGAATATCATTTTAACATACTGTAAATATTCTAAGAATATTATATTGAATGTTCTTTATAAATATATATAGATTATTCTAAGAATATTATTTTAGATATTCCCTGTATATTTCTGAGTTATTCCTAGTATATTTCTGGAATATTCAATATCGGAACATGGGAATATTCATTTAATATCCCACAAATATATACGGATAAATATAGGATATTCCAACAATAACTGAATATTCGAAATAAATATTCTCTGTGTATTCTTGGAATATTTCTTTGCTATCTGGGATTCCACTTATTTACTCAATGGTAGTACTTAGTACATGGAAAAAATTTGGTGAGTATAAAGTATAAGCTACTTTTTATTTTTTTAGATAACTAAAGCTGAACAAATCAATATTGCTAAACTAACTGTAGGACAATTTAATAATCCCATACGAAGTGGAAAAGATAAACAGGTAAATGCCTTTTTTTGGTAGAATCATAAAAAATGCGTAACTCAACTCCATGTCACAACACTGTGTGACGTATTTTCCCAAATTCGTCGCAAAGAGATGGCGTAGGGGTGCTCGGGCGCCACGACCGGGTAGCGGTTTCGGAGATGAATCAGGGTTTTCGTAAATAAGAAATGGCAACGTACATAAAATATAGTTTTTTATTTTGCAAAAATAAACTGTGATGCAGCAAGCTGCGATGATGGTTGGAAAAGGACAGAAATGAACCGGTAAACGGTGCGAGACGGCGATTTTCCCCTGGACGGTGATTCCCTAACGTGAAGTGTCGGAATCGACGGTTTCTGGGAAAACGACGCTGGGCGTCGCGACAGCGGTGACGGAGTACGGATACAGAGTGAGTACTGACGACGGACGGTGGTGTAGAGCCCGTTTGACGGAGTTCTGGAAAAATGACGCTGGGCGTCGCGACGGCGGTGGCGGGACAATGGTGTGCTAGAGGGGGTTAACAACGGACGGGGGTGGAGAACTGGTTTTCGGGGGGTTTGGAAAAACGACGTCGGGCGTCGCGACGGCGATGACGGTGGAGGATGCTGCGATGGGTCAGAGTTTGATGGACGGGTGAAAACGGGGTTTTGGTACGGCGTGTTGGAAAACGACGCTGATCGTCGCGATGGTGTTGGTGCTGTGGCCACACTCACCGTAGTGACTGGAGAACTCCTGATCACGACAGTAGGATGCCCAACACACACTCACGGTGATACAATTGGAGCGGCGTCGAGAGAAACTCACGGCGTCGCGCCAACGGCGTCTCCGGGGGACTTGGAGAGCTGTTAAGCAGCGGTCGGGGATGATGCCCCAAGTAGCAACCCCGGCAATGACCGTCGAACGCTCAGTCAAGCCGCTGACACTACCTGGTGCACCTAGTGACGGTGATTCAATCTGTGTGACGCCACGAAACTCGTCGCCGGCACACTGACTGAAACTCCGGGTTTTGATTCGAGAACTCGAGAGCTGGAGGAACTGCACCTAGTGTAGCGTTGAGAGAACTCTCTTCGGCTACACTAAATGGCTCTTGATGGTGTGGAGAACTCACAAGTTAGGACGAAGGGGGAAAAGTACCACGATGCAGTTTGAGAACTCACGGCTGCATTCAGAGACTAATTAGAGACTTGGCTCACCTGGTATTTTGAGTTTTACAGTGGACGGCTTCTTCGGCGGATCTTCTCGGCTGGTGTTACTTCACTTCGATGTCGCAAAACTGACTATCTCTTTTGTCTGAATCGGCCGGTTTATATACTGTTTTACTAATTAAACGGGCCTAACTTGGTTTTACTTCGTTGCCCCAATGCTAAAGTATACGGGCGGTTTGTAAAAAATGGAAACAGGGTTGCAGGGTGGAAATACTTGCTCATAGTATTTCTATTCGTCGGGTACAGCATATAAACCGGCGAAGAAAAGTTTTCAGCGTGATCCGAGCTCGCATACTAGAGTTATAAGCGGTTAAAGTTGCAAAATCTACTGTTTCGCGTAACTAGATCGCGAAACACGCATTGTGACAAATTACTTCGTCACAACTGTAAAAGATATGTTATATAAAACATATTTTACTTCACCTACAATTGAAAATGGTAAAGGTAAAGAAACCGTAGTAATAAGCATATTTAAAGAAAAAATAAAATTAGAAGTTGAAGAAAGTGGATTATTTGTAAACATTGAGAATGGATTTTTAGTAGCTTCCCCTGAAAAATGAAAAATCTAGCTACTATAGGCTGGGCCAAATACAAGTTTTTTTTGAAAATGCAATAAAATGAACAAAATTAATTTTTTTTCCATGTATTATGGCTTCATTAGTAAGAGCAAACATTCCCATTTATTATGGAACACAACTTCGTTCAAGTGGTTGCTTCGGCTGGCTTCTGCGCATTCTGTCACCCAATTTTCCAAGACCTGGTTGATTGTTTCGGGCTGTAGCTCACGGATTGCTTGGATGATATTGGCCTGAATCGTTTCTGGATTGTTAGCATAACATCGGTCCTTCACGGTTCCCCACAAAAAAGGGGTCATTGACATCGCCAAGACGGATGATAACATGATTTGGGAATTTAGTGCCGAAAAGATCGATTGTGGCATGGGCTGTATGGCATGGCGCGCCATCCTGCATGAATCAGAGGTAGTCCAAATCCATGTCTTCAATTTCAGTAAAAAAAAAGTCGGATACCATGGCTCTGTAAAAATCTTCTTTTCTACACAGCACTCACTTTGGAAATAAATTTGCAATATTTCCCAACGTTGCTCAAGCGTAAAGCGACTCATTTCGTACCGCGGAGGTATGATACTTACTTTCTATCAAGATTTCGAGTGGGAAAAAGCTGTCAGTGTCAAAATAACCTATGATTTAAAAACAAACCACTAGTTGGCCCACCCTATATGAACAATAGGAATAAGTTGTGGTTATTTTTAAAGGGTTAATAGGAGATAATGCTTTAGTAGAAGTGAAATGTTTAAATAAAGCATTGCAAAAGGAATGGACACTACAACAAGCGGCAGACTCTAAGCAATGAAATCAAATTGAACAGAAATCATGTTTATTATTTCCAAGTAATCGCTTTTTTTCCGTAAAATATGATAATAATTAATATCATATTTCAAATACAAGGCCAACTAAATATAACAAATAGAGATGTGTGTTATTTTATAGTACATATAAATGACAAAAATGATATACATATAGAAAAAATTCAAAAAGATGTGGTTTTATGGAAGGAGAAAATGTTACCAAAATTGAATTTTTTATTTAGAATGTGTTTTGGCCGAAATTATTTATCGAAATATTCCGAGAGGATTAACATGTGTCGAACCTCAATGAGACATTAATTTTCAATTATGTTAAATAAACATTTAAAACATATTTATTTCTTTTCCGTAACTTTTTGGTTCAGAACAAACTGTCTTTCGATAATTTCTATACGTAGCTAGTAGTCTTTGATCGCAATAATTGTAGTCTGCTCATTATTATTCGGTTACTATCGGTTTTCGTTCGCTTCTAGTGCTGTCCCCGCCATTAAAATAGCATCGCATAGTTTAAGACCGGCGGGAACTTTTGTCCCACGTTTCATCGTTTCAAACGCCATCCTTAAAAATGAAACAGCCTTTTAAACGTGTCTTTAAGGTAATAAATTTTCTTAATATGTGGAATGTAGAAAGTTTTCTTAAATTAATTATAGATTCAGTGTAGCTGTAATGAAATGTGTCAAAAAAGCAAAATGTTTTACGTGTACAAAATTTCACAAATTTTCTTTGTACCCACTCAATTTGAATGCTGTATGTGTCATATAAGCACTTGTTGAACGCAATATTGCTGAAATAGAATCAGAATTCACGATTCTGGCTACATTGCTAAAAATAAAATCTGAAATTTACCATAAGTAATTACGAAGCATTATTTAACAATTAGAGAAAATAAGAATTGATTTATGCATTTAATTATTACAAATTATGGCCTTATTATTGCATATTTATTAATTTTATTTTAAATAGTCGAATCCTTGCATTCTTCGTGAGAGTGCTAAAAAAATATTTTTGTCAAGAAAATTACATATCTGACGAACAAAAATAATAAAAATCGGCCAAATTGACTACTTTCACTAATTTATTACTAAAATACCATTAAGTATTTCAAAAATATAATTTCTTGAGACTCTAGAGTCCTCTTTTAACTATCGATATGTAAAATATGAATAGTGTAGGTGTACTAACAAGAGCTCAGTTTGTACAGGGACAGGGACTTTACAGGGCAATCCAGGCATTAAGCAATTCCACATAATAAAAAATATTTCCAGTGAAATAGCGGAACACCTCTTATATTTAATAAACTTAATCTTCTCAACTGGGGAATTCCCAAGTTGCTTAAAAATCACTAAAGTAGTACCATTATTTAAATCCGGCGATAAAAACTCCTTAAATAACTATAGACCAATTTCAATAGTACCTTGGTTTTCTAAAATCATCGAAATAGTATTAAAAGATAGAATCTGTGCTTTTCTAGATAAAAATAATGCAATAACAGAAAAACAGTACGGATTCCGAAAAGGGAAGTCTACAATCAACGCTCTAGCTCATCTCGTACACAACATCACAAATGCCTTGGAAAATAATAAAATTCCTGCCTTGGTACTTTGCGATTTAACCAAAGCATTTGATTGCATTTCTCACGAAATTTTATTACAAAAATTAGAAATGTATGGCATACGAGGCGTGCCGCTTCACCTTATTAAATCATTCCTAATGAACAGAAAACAGTACGTTTCTATTAATGAAGAATGTTCTGATTTTGCGTATTGCAAAAATGGGGTCGCACAAGGGACGGTAATAGGACCGTTATTGTTCATTATATACATCAATGACTTGCCATCATCGATCGCTTCAAACGACATCGTTCTATTTGCGGACGACACAACCTTCTTTATGGAAGACAACAATTTTGATCACTTAAAATCTAAATGTGATACGATTATATCTGCGGCCAAAACATGGTTCTCGGAAAATAAATTAACACTAAACGAAGAAAAAACCAAAACAATTTTCTTGAGCAATAACTTAGAATCTGCCGATAATGAACCAGTAAAACTACTTGGATTAAAAATTGAACCGAAAGGAACATGGATCCCCCATGTTTCAGACCTGGAAACTTAACTATCTAAGCTTGTTTATCTTTTCAGAAATCTTTCTCAGAAAGTCTCTACTCCTGTCATCAGACTAGCTTATTTCGGACTGTTCCAGTCTGTGCTGAATTATGGTCTTATCCTCTGGTATTGGTGCTCTAGCAGCATAAAATTATTTAGATTACAAAAAAAGTAGTTCGCATATTAGATAACAAACCTTATCGGGATCACTGTAGACCAATTTTTATAAAGCACAAAATATTAACATTACCAAGCTTATACATAATGCAATGTCTCACCTACATTAAAACAAATCCACATTTTTTTACAGATTTTCTTTGCAACCACAGTTATGAAACCAGGCATAACAATAATTATAATATCCCGAAACACAAACATGAAAAATTTAAGAAAAGTCTAGTTTATAATTGTATTAAATTATATAACAAGCTACCAGAAAGTATTAGAAATCTATCTGTAAAGCATTTTAAAAATGAAATAAAAACATTATTAATTAATCATGCATTCTATTCCGTAGATGAATTTTTACTTTGCAACTCTTTAAAATAGATTTTTAATCTCTTATCAGTTGTTGTTTTTGTGCTAATTTGCAAATGTTTTTGTCCGCAACAGTTTTTTTTATCATATTTACCTGTATTGTCTTATTTTAACATGTTGTAGTATCTAAGTTCTAAGAATAACCATAGTGTTAAGTTAATTAATTTATTGAGTTAGATCTAATATAGGTAAGAGTTTAATTAATGTGTAACTATTTATGTTTTACAAAAAATATTATCAAAATGAGTTAGTGTAGAATTTTCTGTATTTCCTAAACTTAAATAAATATTATTATTATTATTATTATTAATATAGCAAGGTCCCTTTTTTACTATATTTTTGTCACAAGTGTTGCGCCTTAAGTTTGAATGGGCTTGCAAATGATTTGAGTTTCTTATAATAAATCCTAACGTACTGTAGGAACTTTTAACCATGTACTCACAATGCGGACCAAACTACAGTCTGGGCTGAAATACCACAACCAAATAGTTATTTGACTTAACTCGATTAAGACAATGGTCTTTTTTTAGAAACAGTGTGTCAAGCAATTTTTGACAGAAGTTGAACAAACAAAAATATTAAAGAAAATACAATTAATAATAATAATCAAAATTCAAATCACATCTTTATAAAAAACAACAACAATAAATTAACTATTGCAGCCGCCACGATAGCCAACCGGACTAACATATTTAAAAATCATGGTGGTCCGATCTGCTAGCAAGGTCGTGGGTTTGAATCCTAGTAAAGGTATATGGATGTTGTGTTTGTCTAAAAATTTGTATTTTAATATAAGAATTGTTACTGGCTAAAATCTTTATGAAAGCCGAATTTTTCGAGTGAGGCAAACAAAAATAAAATATGAAATTGGCACCACCACTTATAATAAGTTGTATTGAAATAGTGAAATATTTGAATTTACTTTTTTCAAAAATAATTTTTTTTTAATTACGGCAAATACCGAAATTTATCATTTTAATTTAAGTACCTATCAGAATTATTGCCAAAAAGAGGACAATTGTATTAATAATGAATAAAGATACCGGATCTGGACATCTACCCTAAAAAAGAGTACATGTCCGAGGAAAAGGAAACGTCTGGTAACCCTAACCATCCAGTACGAAAATTCTGAGAAACTGAAGACTTCAAATAAAATCCAAGCTAAGTGCCAAAATTTCAAAAATATATTTTTTTCCTAAATTGCGAGCTACATGCCATCGCCAATAACTTATAAAGTGCGCTATGTGCTAGGTGTAGATTTAGTAGTTCAAAATTAAATCATAAGATGGCCCTAGTAGTATATCCCGGGTATCGAAATATAAATATTGTGGTAAGTGCCTCAGCGCATCTTAACCTTGGATCTTGGATATAAAAGTGAGGGTGGAGTAGAAACTCCACATGCACTTAGGCCGCTCAGACGGGCCCATTGTACATCCTCCGGGTAGCACAGCTCCTTGCTACAGATCCTGAAGCCATTCCACACTCAGGAAGAAAGCCAACAGGTCAGCAGCGGGAGTTGTGCTTAGGGTGGCCATGTCCGGCCTGAATTCCCCTAGTATGGATCCTCTTTTTGAAGACAAAGCAGGGCATTCACATAGGATGTGCTCCACAGTTTCATCTTCTTCTTCGCAGCCTCTACATAAAGGACTGTTGACGATTTTCATGCGGTGCAGGTGTTTGTTTAAACGACTGTGTCCCGTCAAAATGCCGACAAGAAGTTGAAGGTTATTTCGAGAGAGTCGAGTGAGATAGTTTGCCAGTTTAATAGTTGGCCTCGTAATTAGTCTCTTTGCATGTCTGCATTGAGGTGTGGTAGTCCAGTGGACTGAAAATTTTTCAAAGCTTAAGTTTTTGACAAAGTCATGAAGAGTTGAAGTTGCCAACGGAAGTATTGGTTCCGGGCCACAAGGCAGGGAAGACGAGCCTTGCCTAGCAAGTTCATCAGTCTTAGCGTTACCTTCATTACCGCTATGCCCTTTAACCCAAGTGAGTTCTACGGCATTGTTCTTGGATATGACGGACAGTGCTTGTTGACATAGCTCGACAAGCTTTGACGTGACTTTGCAGCCATTGAGACCTTGAAGAGTTGCCTTGCTGTCTGTTGTTATCCTAATTGACTTGTTTTGAACCTGAAGTTCATTCACAAGTATTGCGCTCTGCATAATCCCCATAATCTCAGCCTGGAAGACAGTGGTGTGGACACCAAGGGGTATGCTAACGTTAAGGTTCAGTTCTTCGGAGAAGATTCCCGAGCCTGAGCCTGTGGACGTTTTGGAGCCATCTGTAAAGATGAAGATGTCAGGTCTGGAGGCTCCCTGGCCATCTAGTATAACACGATAGGGTTTATCGAAGTTAAATTTGGGAGGTATGCAGTCCGCATTCATCTGCAAAGGAGGAACAGAACGAAATGCTTCTTGCAGTATAGAGCTGTGTTTTTGCAGCTTACTCCTGATTTTGGTAGGAAACCTGAATGTGAGAGGCGTAGAGCAGTCTTTAGTGCTACCTTCTCTATATAAAGATTAAGAGGAGTGAGACACAGAAGGACTTCCATAGCCGCTGTCGGTGTAGTGCGCATTGCACTAGTAATTGCTAAACATGCCAGTCTCTGTACATGTTCTAATTTCGAAGATGCTGTTGATTGCCTGACTTTAGGCCACCAGACCAGAGCACCATACGTAATCATTGGCCTAATGATCGCTGTGTAGAGCCAAAGTGAGAGCTTGGGAGTTAGCCCCCAAGTTCGACCCATAACACGACGGCATTGCCAGAAGGCAATGCAGGCTTTTTCAACTTTTTGGTTTAGATGTTGACCCCAGGTCAATTTACAGTCAAGTGTAACTCCCAGATACTTAACTGTATCTGAAAAGCCTAGAGTTTCGGCATGTTGAGTCTGCCGATTTTACGTTTTCTGGAAAAAAGGACCATCTCAGTTTTGGTTGGGTTAACTGAAAGAGAGTGTTCCTCGCACCAAGATTCAAGAAGTTTGAGAGCATTGTTGGCCACTTCACAAAGTGTGTTCTCAAATTTGCCATTTAGCAGAATTGTAATATCATCTGCATAACCAACGGTGTAGAAACCATTGCTATTGAGTAGCTGTAAAAGGCTGTCAACTACAATGACCCAAAGGAGAGGTGAAAGGACTCCTCCTTGAGGACAACCTTTGGAAACGTAACCCCTTATGGTTGTGTTTTCTGACAAAAACTTAACGGCTCTATGTTCAAGCATGAACTGAATCCACATAATTAGTGGTTGTTCAACGCCATGTTCACTTAGAGCGTTGACTATGGAGTTAAAAGTCGCTTTGTCAAAAGCTCCTTCTATATCAATGAAAGCACCCAGGTTGGAATTTTTACATCCCATCGATCTCTCGATCCTACTAACTACAGCGTGAAGTGCAGTCTCGGTTGATCTACCCTGGATGTAGGCATGTTGATTAGGGTGAAGAGGATGGCGAGAAAGCGCAGTCTCTCTAATGTATCTGTCGCAGAGTCTTTCCAGAGTTTAAAGAAGAACTGAGGTAAGACTTATTGGGCGATAAGATTTAGGTGATGAGTAGTCTGACCGTCCTGGTTTAGGAATGTACACTACTTTCACTTTCCTCCATTGTAGAGGTACATATGTGAGGGTTAAACACGCCTTAAAAATACAAACCAGAAGAAGGGAAGGTACTATGCCATCCATACCTGGTGATTTATATGGCTTTAAAGAGTTTATTGCCCAGGTTGTACGTTTCTCATTAACAATTTTGGAGGATAGCGTGAAACACACCTCCGCGGAGGTGTGTTCGCGTGCTGCCCAATTGTTGGTTTGAGAAATTACACAGCCTGGGAAATGAGTTTTTAACAGAATTTCATTATTTTCTGTTAAAGAAGAAGCGTATGAGCCGTCCTGGGGGCTGTTCTCCTTCTTTCAAGGCGAACAAGCAGTTGTCAAGACATTTTGACAGCTCAGCCTTGGAGGAGGATATTTTGCCAAGAGTGTTAGTTCGGCAGATGACAGCAACTCGTAGTTGGTTTGTGGCCACCTTCGAATAGCTATCCCCTGCTATCCTGAACACTGTTGGCGGGGGTTTTGATGGTACTTGCTTTCTCACCTGTTTTTTGGTCTGTTGGGGTCTGTTCTTCTTCCTAGCGTTGCCGCTGGGCGAAGGTTCAGACGATCCGTTAGACCGGAGACGTTTGGCACTACCAGAACTGCCAGCCGAAACCACTGGTTTGGACAGTTGTCCTGAACCTGAGGGGTTAGCATTTTTCTGATGCACCGAAGACACGGGAGCAGGCGCCTTGGAAGAGTTAGCTTTCGCCAGCTCAGCCAAACGCGCCTTCCGTCTGCGCTTTTGCTCAGCACCACTGATTCTATGCCTACGAGGCTTAGTCTCAGCGGGTTGAGCTGGAGTTTCCGGGTTTAAAAGCCCACCCGGAGGGGCTGTAGCCGCCTGGATCTCATCCATGGGGACAGAAGACTTCATCCCCCCAGCGCCTCACCCGCCACGGAGCCCCAAGAGGGAACTTCAACGCCAAGGCATACTGAAGGGATATAGCCCCCAGAGGTGGCAAACAACACGCGAAGGTTGCCAGTTGTCAAGCGAGGTGGGCTAGACACTCACCGACGCCTGGGCCCCCTGTGTGCCCACCATCCTCCAAGGACTCACCCTGGCGACGGTCTGACCCGACGCCGCAGCCGATTGATCGAGGTGGGTTAGTCTCGACCGCCCGTCTAGGTGAAATCCAGGCCAAAGTGGAGTGTTGTCTCGCGACTCAGCCACCAGGATCCCTTCATCCAACCGACACGGGTCGCCACGCACGGCACAAACACGTGGGAGGGTGGTCCACGGCAATGACCTTAGCGAAACGCGTGCGAGGGTTTTAAGCCCCGAGCGGCCGCACATAGTTACCACTAACCATAACCAAAGGATATGGCCGTTCCCCTATCCGCCACCTGGGGACGGGCCTGGTAGTTACCCCCAACCCCAGGCTTCTTAACCTCAATAATATCGTTTAGCGGCAGTGTTTGACAGCAGGTGTTCAATGTAGTATTTTTTATTTGAAACTATTATTAACTACTTTTAATTTACAATATGGATCCAAGTGATGATAATAATAAACGAAGGAAATCTGGTGAAGGAAGTAAACACCAAAATAGACAAATTAAAAGAAGTAGGTACAGGATCAGAATTTAGTACACTTGCTGGAAAAACAGTAAAATCTAAAGATATACCAGTAGATAAGGTAATAATATTTATAGTTCGGCTTGATTTTGAGTTATTTACATTAACTATGTTAACCATGTTAACACCACTCGATTGTAGTACCAGCAAAATTAAACCGGAGAAGAAGAAAGATCTTGATGCAATATTGAATTTTGTAAAACCTGAAAACAGAGAATTTTTTGAAAATTTAATTAAATAAGACGTTTTTGAATATGTTGCTTATATTTTTTTGTTTTTCTTGTATTTTTTGTTCTTAAAAAAATAAATGATTTAATTTGGCTAATAAATAAATATGGTACTTACATCCTATTTCATGCCAATAATCCAGGACTTATATCGTTGTTAAGATTATACCCCCTGGTACTTAGCACGTTCCACAATATTATGACTTCCAAATTTTTTTTTCCTTTTCAATAAAATTTTTTCTTTAATCGTAGTCATACGTCAATTAATCAAAACTGCTTTTACCCGTACAAATATTTTGACATTTATATATTTGAAATAATTAAAAGATCATACACAAAACATTGATTATCGCAAATAAGACTTTTTGGCACTTAGTACGGATTTTATTTCAAGTCTTCAACTATGTTTCATTGAAAACTACATTGTATTATATTTTGAAATATTAATGAGGACCAATCCAGAAGATTTCCAATGTCGTTTTGAAGATGTAAATGGCCTAAAACTATTTTGACCAACTTCAGGTCATCGATATACAATAGTGAAAATTAAAACTGTAGACACTTAGTAATGTCATTTTTAAACAATATAAATAGCAAGGGTCCTAAGTTTGAACCTTGAGGAACACCAGAATTTGGAATTAAAATTTTCAGATTTATAGGTAATATAACGAACAAATTGTTTGCGGTCTGTCAAACGCCTTGGCAAAGTGGAGTCTCAGTCCGCAGTGGAGAATTTTTGCTATTATTTTCAAAATTTCAAAACCGTGCGGCGGAGTATCTGCCTTATTTAGTGTGCTCTTCAGTTAGTATACAGTTGCAGGTCCTGCATCATTTTTTGACAACCACGCTTTCGTGCTCTTGTAAAATATTTTGTTAATCTTTAAAGACGATAGATGTTCATCTATATTTTAATGTATTACCCTATTTTTATATTATGCCTATTTAACAGCTTATCAGGTACTTGACATAAAAGTTTGTATTTGTTAGTTTAATTTATTAGGTATATTTTTGTGTTGTAGCTGAGGATGAACCACATCAAAGGTTCGAAACGTCCGAAATATATCTATTAAACAATTATCATGCGTTTAATTTATTAGTGACCTACAAGCAGAAGAACTTATCACATAAAATTTAATTTTTACTTCAGATGTGGTATTATGAAAAAGATCAAGAACGTTTAGAACAATTAATGCAAGAATTACTAGATGAAGAAAATGCCGTGTTCGATGTGCTTTCTGTGATAGAAAAAAATAGGCCTACAGATTTTCATGTGAAAATTACTAAAAGTTTATGTGTCTTGAGCACTCATTGTTCATTTGTCAAGAATGTTTCACCAATAATAGCGAAGAAGAAGAAAACTAGATTTTAATGTAAAACATAATTATAATTATGTATTGTCATATTATATTTTTGATTTATTAATAAATTTTTGTTAAATAATAAAGCAATGTTGAAAAGAAGTAACGCCGACTTCGTTGAATGATAAAATTGGTTAAAGGATTAAGCGGCAAGATGAAAGGGCATGAGATAATTAGGAAATACTCATAAAGTAGTTGTTATTTGTATTTAATTCCAATATTTCGCTACCAATTTTGGTGCTTCATCAGGAAAAAATAATTATAACATATTAAAATTTTGACAAAATTTTCGTAATTTTCAATTTTTGCACGTTCTAAAGTTAAAATAGATCAATTTAAAGCATTTTTTACACCATGCTGTTACATGAGGTTCGTTGTGTTTAAATTTTATCGATTTCTTCTTATTAACTGCTACTGTTCAGTAATTAGATAGCTTAGAAGGCATAATTATAAATTGCGGACTCAGAGTCTGGTGCAAGCAGACATGTTCTATAATAAGTGCGAGCAGTAAAAGGTTAAAAATAATTTGTTAAAATCGCTTAGAAATGTTAGAGAGATTAGGGATTAGTTTTTATTTTATCAAAATTATGTAAGTAATAATTTATTCGTAGATAAAATACAATAAACAATAGTAAGAGAGCTGGAGCAGAGATTTTAACGTCATCCTGAATATGGACAAACTTTACAATATGTTCCGATACTGCGGGTGGTAACTTACCCGCACAGGCGGCTAGCTCGGTGGATACAGGAGGTAGATATAAAGAGTTAAAGTATCATTTTTTTGTGAAATTAACGTTATCGACATAGTGCACGAAAATTTGCAAAATTATAGGTCAAAATATACCTTACTCGAATTCCAAATGGGCGGACACGTAAGTGGAAACAAAATGGGTGGCGGATGGGGGTAAAGTCGTCCAAAATTATTGCAAAAAAAACGTCATTCGGATTATGTCCACTAATTACAATATCTAATCGTCTATATTTGAGAAAGTACATGTCAGAAGGGCGGAAAGCAAGGTGAGGAGATGGGCTGTAAAATGAGATTACCTGAGCCGCATATCCGAGCACGTTCTTTGCGCACCGAGGTAAATGCGGCTATACTTGTGAATAATTAATATAAATTCCATCTTTGCACATTATGAAAACACTTTTGAGTAGCTTTTTAACAGCAAGGGTAGATAAAATAAAATTATAACAGCAAGGGTAGATAAAATACTTTTTTATATATAATTTTTATTTATATTTTCTCATTTCCATGACAACCCGCACACTATACAGATTTTAAAATTATGTTTAGTTAATAATTTAATTTATAATTAGCTTTTCTTTAACATCAGCTATGGAAAAAATATAATTTTATAAAATTAAATTATGGACTGACGAAAAATAATCCCCTCGCTTCTTTGTCACTCGTGAATTAACACTTTCTGTTCATCGATAAAGAAAAATTTTATCGTATTGTATAAAAAATAACTATTTAGTACCTAGTTTTTAATACAATCTCATTTAAGAAACAAAATTAAATATGAAAAATACAGTGTGATATTTTTACTCTAATTTTAAGCATTATTGTCGCTATTGTACAATAATTATCACTATCGTTTTCGCTTTCGTTATACTCATCATCTTCATCGCTTTCACATACCAAATCATCCATTTCATCTTTAGATTCACTCTGGAGTACAACATCTAGAACAAATTCTGGCAATTGAGGACCTTCAAACCATTTAAATCTATATCACTCAAGATTATCCGAAAGAGGTTCTCGAAATTGGAAAAACTTTAAATCCAGCACTAAAAGAAATGCAAGAAAAGGGTATAAAAGGGTACGTAAATTATGATAAAATAATAATCGAAGAAAAAAAACACGCACAGAAATCGAAGAACCGAGCAACAAAAAGCGAAATCACTCCGCGGATGAAGAAGAAACCTTGAAAAAATCTATATACCTTAATACCACTATGTAAAATACAAATACGGTGAGTGCACTTGGCAAAAAAATGCGTTTCTACTTTTTCCACGGATATTGCGGGTTGCATATGTCAACTAGGTGTGCTTAGAGTACCTAAATAGACTAAGAGTACGGACAAGGCACTAGTCATTTTCTATTGGTAGTCCAAATTGTGTTTGCGCTTGTTTTTCATCTTACTTAACTCTCAGAATTTAATTTTTTATGTCAATATTTAGTTACATATTGTTTTCTAATATTGCTCTTTGGTTATTATTTTATAAAATATTTAAGTGAATAATGTTGTCAAAAATGACAGTATAATATTTTACCTGTGGAACTAAATAATTGCGCTCTGGTAATCATAATTAATTATTTAGAACTATGTAGATATATTTTCTAACAATATTTTTAAGTTTAAACCGTCTTAGGAAGAAACATACATCAGATATACAGTTACAACTGAAAACAAAAGTTAAACCATTTTGGACTCCTTGTCCGTACTCTTAGTCTATTTAGGTGTGCTAAATAAATGCAGCACCGTAGCATCACCTAATAATAATTTTTACTGACAGTATGGATGAGCTACTCTTTCTGTCAGTGTCAAATAATTTGAATAGTACCTACCTATATTTTTTCCATGTTGCACATTGCAAAGCAAGTTATATTTATTTACATTAGATTACATATAATCGTATATCGTACTGTTTCAAAATTTATTTTTATTGATGACCTAACTTATCCCTGTCCGCCTGGTTGGTCGAGCGGTCTAACGTGCCGAAAGAAAAATGAACCAAAACTCAAGAAATCGAAATAGAACATGTTTTGTACCCAATTGTTCTTCTGGATATCGCAGTAATTCGGAAAAAGTTAGTTTATTCTCTGCACCAAGAAATTTAAGGAGGTTCGATACCGTTTTTGAAAATATTACCATTCATCTGAAAATTTTACAAGTTGAAGAAGGATGTATTTATCGTTCACTGTTAAAATTTCAGATCAATCGTCCACACCGTTTTTAAAAAATAAATTTTTAAAAATTTATGTTTTACATGGGAGTAAATGAGAATACATTTTTAAAGGGCTGTATAATCTATAAAAATAATACCACCAGAAAGAGATTTACAGTAATTATAAATCAGACATTAATAAATCATGAAACTAAAATTCAGTGGATTCTTCCACACCGTTATTGAGTTATTCAAATAAATAAAATTTAAAACGTGACACATAACTAAAAGAGCGATAACTACGGCAACGTCGCAAATAATAGATTGGCGCGAAATTTAAAATACTGTTGGAAAGTAAGAGTGCGTTTATGTTGAAGCATATTATTTTATAAAGTTTGTAACAAATGATATTATATTTATATTTTCACAACAAATAAAATACACATACACAAGTCATTTTTAGGAAATTGGACACACTTTCGCAATGCGCATACAAACACCGTTACGAAACTATCGAAAATAAGTAGGAAGAACTATTTGAGTAAGAATTATTCGTGTTCATGTACTAAAAACTCTACAAGGGACATGATGGGTCCATGATCACTAAATTTGTTTGCAATTATTTCGTAACTAATTCCAAATGTCGCTAATCTTTTAATCATTCCAGAAGATCTGACTCTTTTTAAAGGCTGTACAGTAGAAATAATAATATCTGTATCTTTTGTATACGTTTGTCATATACTTGATCAAAGCTTTCCCCATTACTAATTATTTCTGAAACAGAAAGATGAATTTCTACCAATTGTCAGGAAATGTTTTTAAATAATTTTAAAGTGTCTTGGAAATAATGAATGACTGGACGAAAACTATCAATTAAGTTCTCATTTATTATAGCTTGCATTAATCTTGGAGCGTCAAAAGAACAATTATTATGAGCTATTGCATTTACTACCTGACAACACTTGACAGTTAGGTTAGAATCACTGCAGCCAACAGTCAACGTAAAGCAGCTAAAATACTAGCGCTGTTGCCGTGTTTTCGATTGATTTTTAAAATTATGAATTTTAAAATATAAAATCTTTAGGACTTCAAAATACAATTTAATTGAAAGATAGTAATAAAATATTTATAAACAAATATATTTCGCTATAAGATTTTTTATATTTTCGGTGTTTTTTACAACAAAATTTAGTGGGTAGAAGTTGTCACTCTGCAGAAATACAATAGATTTTTGTTTAGATCCCCTAGATAGATAATCGGTATCGAAACTCCTTAAGAAACATTTGGAATTCAAAAATACCACGAGGTGGCCGAGAGCGTCGAGAGCTTCACCTCCAAGATGTTATCTGCGAAAAACATTTCAAAGAAGAAAATATTGTTCGTTTTAGAGTTATTGGAAATGTAAGGAAAATATTTACTCAAAGCTGTTTTGCAATTTAATTAAAATACATTGTCTTATAGACAAAAATTGACTATGAACGTCCAAAATTAAAAAATGGAAACGGGTAGTAATTGTATCTCCCTTGCTAAACGACGTAAAATTGAAAGTATGATTGCAATTAATAAGTACCTGATTTAGTTATTTATTTCTATATTTATTGTGAAATTTATTTTGTACCAAATTGTGAGACCCCATTAATTTCTGCTTTAAACTCTTTTGAACCACTCTCACCCTCTAGTGCTATTCTAGTATCTTCTGAAACTTCAAAAACCACTGAAATATCTGAAACGACCGAAATCTGTGAAACCAGCGAAATCTGTGAAACCTCTGAAACAGTTTCACCTGTACCATTAATTTCTGCAGCACTATTATTTTTGGAAAACCCTATAATAGAATTGCACAAACGCTTCAATTATTGAAGATATAACTTTACAAAATTTAAATTTAGAAAATTGGGGTTATAATTATCACGCTTCCATAGTTCTATCAAAAATTAAAATTGTAAATGATTATCCTGAAGAAAGAAATCTATTCCACTTATGTATTTTCATTAAATGATATAAGTCATTTAATACGGTAATAATAATGTAAATACAATACCTATCAGTATTATTTTTAAATAAATTAATGTAAATACAATACCTATCAGTATTTAAATACCTACCTATGTATATTGCAGTCATGCGGATAATAAAGATGTTTGCAAAGGTGGCGTTAAAACGGAACAATTTAAAACTGAAATTTGGAATTCTGCAGTTTCTATTGTGGATACTAAATTTTATCGTTGGAGACATAATAAGTGTACTTTTATTGCCAAGCAAGAAAAACCATGTTGTACATTTTGTGCAAAATTAACGTAATGTTTTTCAAAAAGAAATAAAAATTTAAATCGGAATTCAAAAACTGTAAAATATACATATATTCCAAGAGGACCTGTTAAATTAAAAATGTTAAAGCAAATGAGATTGAAGCAAAAAAAATATGCAGACAGAAGCAAAAAACTAAAATAATGTATTCAGAAAAAATTATTTTTGAAAAATATAACCAAGTTTTAGAGAAAACTTTAACAGAACAACTCGCGAAATTAAATTTACCTGATAGTCAAATATTACTTATGAATGAATGTGTTAAAATTGCGAAAGTTAAATCTAAACTGGGAAGAAGATATCCGAATGACTGTCTTTTACTTTGTTTATTATTACATATTTGAAGTCCTGCAACATATAATTTTCTTTAACGTATAAATTGTGGAATTGACAAATAGTTCTTTAGAGCATTTAAGAAAGTAATGTTACAAAAAAATGATTACCAAAAACATGGTGTTCTTATTTTTGATGAAATTCAGGTTCGAAAAGAATTAACTGTTAATCCACATACATTAAAGTTTGATGGATTTTGTGACTTTCAAAAAAGTGGCAATAAAGAACAGAAAAAAGAGCTAGTTGGCCATGCATTGGTATTTATGTTTTTAAGCCTTGCTGGTTCCTATTCTCAGCCTGTTGCGGTATATGGTGTGAAAGTGTCCGTTCGGGGCACTGTTTTGGCCCAGTTGCTAATTACTGTACTACGTGAGGTCACCAAAGCTGGTGGAATCGTAAAAGCAATAATATGCGATGGGGCAACCACTAATCGCAAAATGTGGAAAGTGTTAGGCATATCTGGAGAAATGCAAAATATTAGAAATAGTTTTTGCCACTTACTTAATGCTAATGAAAAGATATATGTATTTTCTGATGCACCACATCTGATAAAGTGTGTAAGAAATCGACTTTACGAAAAATCACATTTAGTGGTAGGTACCTAAATCACGATAGTGTTGGCTCAGCAGTAGAGCGATCCTGAACCCAACTACCGATAAAATTTCACTGGCTCCAAGAACGCTCGCGAGAACATTTATTATTGTAATTTTTTTTATTAATTTATAATTTTTACATAGACTCCAGATGGAAGCATACACTGGAAATTTTACAGATATTTATACGAAAACGATTTAAGTAATGCGGGAAATTTAAAAATGTGTCTGAAAATATCTACTAATCATATACATCTAACAAATTTTCTGAAGATGCGAGTAAAACTTGCCACTCAGGTATAACGCATTTGATTTGATTTTACATATATGTTTTTAAAACTTTTATATTTTATCTAGATATTTATTAATTCAGTATGTGCTGCTTTAACAGTGCAAAGAAAAAATGAAAGATATAGTTATGTTGATGCCACTATTTTATTTACAAATAGAATGAACGATCTATTCGATTGTTTAAACCGGAAATTTGCAGCTGAAGGAATTCGAAGTGGAAGTCATGATTTTAAGATAAATTATCAGAATATTTTTCAGAATCTAAATTTTAAAATTTTACTGTAGGTTATCAGAGAAAATCTATAATTTTTAGATAAATGGGAATTGCTGTTACGAGAAAAAGTAATAAAATAAATGATGATGAAATTTTAACTAAAAGCACAATGGAAGGATTAAGAGATACATTAACTTCAACTATAGAATTAAGTTTAGATTTATTAAATAATTGTAAATTTTCTTACATACTGACATCTAAAATGAATCAGAACGTTTTAGAGGTAATTTATAATTTTAAATAAAACTAAAATCCTATTATTGGTAAGCAAGTAACTTAGTGTTTTTACTTTTTTATATATAATTGGTACGAAAATTAACACAAACGGAAATTTTTTGGTATAATCCGTCAAATTTCTGTTGGACTCAACAAGGATTTTGTTAGCATAGATTAGTTTATGTCAAAAAAACGGATTTCTGTTGGACTCAAGAAGGGTTTTGTTAGCATAGATTAGTTTATGTAAAAAAAACGGTTCACGCTAGGTTCGCGCTCGTTTTTTGACGAAAATAAAACAGAAGATGCTTCATTTTCACCCAGAGAAAATTTTATCTATCATACGTTTTATGTTATCTGCGATAACATTATTTCCGAAATAAATCGAAGAAATGAAGTATATATACAAATATTGGAGAATTTTGAAATATTTTTTTGTTTGGATTTAGAAGATCATTTAAAAAGAATCTACATAAAAAATTTAATTGAACTATATAATAAAGACTGATCAAATTCATCTGGAAAATGTTTTTGTTAGCATAGATTAGTTTATGTCAAAAAAACGGATTTCTGTTGGACTCAAGAAGGGTTTTGTTAGCATAGATTAGTTTATGTCAAAAAAACGGATTTCCGTTGGACTCAAGAAGGGTTTTGTTAGCATAGATTAGTTTATGTCAAAAAAACGGATTTCTGTTGGACTCAAAAATGGTTTTGTTAGCATAGATTAGTTTATGTCAAAAAAACGGATTTCTGTTGGACTCAAGAAGGGTTTTGTTAGCATAGATTAGTTTATGTCAAAAAAACGGATTTCTGTTGGACTCAAGAAGGGTTTTGTTAGCATAGATTAGTTTATGTCAAAAAAACGGATTTCTGTTGGACTCAAGAAGGGTTTTGTTAGCATAGATTAGTTTATGTCAAAAAAACGGATTTCTGTTGGACTCAAGAAGGGTTTTGTTAGCATAGATTAGTTTATGTAAAAAAAACGCTAGGTGAACGTAGCGTGAACGAGCGTGAACCTAGCGTGAACGAGCGCGAACCTAGCGTGAACCGTTTTTTTTACATAAACTAATCTATGCTAACAAAACCCTTTTTGTGTCCAACAGAAATCCGTTTTTTTGACAAACTAATCTATGCTAACAAAACCCTTCTTGGGTCCAACAGAAATTTTGATTTTGATGGTTCAAAAATGTCCAAAATTAGTAAAAAATTATCGGCCTAAAAAAAATTTTTTTGGTCAAACTGGGGGTACCAGCTTTATTGCTCTGAATATCGAGTTGTCCAATCTCTGAAATGACGATGGGTCAAAATTTGATTTTTATGGTTCAAAAATGTCCAAAATTAGTACAAAATTATCGACCTATAAAAATTTGTTTTGGGTAAAGTGGGGGTACTAGCTTTTTTGACATTCATTAATGCTGTCTCATAATGGTCGAAATTCTTTGCTAATGCTTTAGCTTCTATTTTAGTAACTTGTTTTTCGGTGTTGCTGTCAGATATGTGAATAAGTGCTTCTTTGATTTTACTATATCCTTTTCTAACAGATAATACAGCATCCGCTCTCGCAGACCATCTAGTGTCTGATAACTTTTTAATTACCGGAATATTATGACAGTCTTTAAATTTAGTTTGAAGAATATTCCATCGATGAGTAGACGCAGTGAAAAATACAAACAAATTTTGTAAAAACATAAAATAATGCATAGCAGTCGAGCAGCTCTCAGCCGCAAAGTTACCTATCAAATTTAAAGAATGGCTTGCACACGGTAAATAAAGGGCTGTTGGACTGTATTTTTTTGTTCGCATTTGTAAACCGGAATATTTGCCAGACATGTTTGCTGCGTTGTCGTAAGTTTGGCCCCTGCAACGTTCAATATCGATATCAAGTAATTTTAACGTTTCTATTACTTGTTTTTCTAAATATGTCGCATCATGCCGTTCAATGGGTAAAAAGCATAAAAATCTTTCTTTTATTTCTCCAGAATGTTGTAAATACCGTACTACAAAGGTGAGCTGATCCACATGTGAAATATCTGGAGTGGAATCCAAAATGATGCTATAATAATTAGCAGTTTTAATTTCGTTAACTATATAACTTCTAACATGGTTATGAATAATTGAAATAAACTCGTCACATATCTGGTGTGATAAATAATTTGTTGTTCCTCGACCGCGGTTACCATATTTTTCTAAATGCATTTTCAAAAAACTATCATATTCACTTAAATACTCCAGGCACATTAAATAGTTTCCTTTTCTTGTAGAATTCTTAGACTCATCATGCCCCCTAAAAGCTAAACCCATACTTGCAATTAATTTGATTGTTGAAATAATTCTTCTTAGGACTTCTTTCCAATAGTTTTCTTCTAATTCTCTTTGTTTTAATAAACTTGTATCAATTCTGTTGACTTTTGTTGAGCGTCTGTATAAAATGCACATAGATGATATATGATCCTTTGACAATTCGTGATCTTTTAAAGTAACTACAATGGATTTCCAATTTTGGAATCCACTAACCAATTTAGAATTGGATTTTGAAAATATTTTACATGCAAAACAGTAAATTGCTTTGCTAGTTTCCGAAAAAACGAGCCAATCTCTTTTCTCCTTAATTCCATTTGTTTTTACTCGGTAAAAATGATCATCACAAAGTCCTCTAAAATAAATTTGATCCTTATCATTGTATATTGATTTTAAATTTTTTAATTGTCCTACATTTTTTGGACCGTTTAATATTATATGATCAATCAATTCATCGTTCAAAATCTTAGGCCACAGAGCAATGTCATCAATATTTTCATCAAGCTTTGTACTTAATACATTTATATTTACATTTTCTTTTTCGATGTCCACTACCTCTTCCTCTTGCTCTTCGTTAATTTTGTTGTTTTCATCATCTCCTCCACCTTCTTTTAATTTTTGATTATTTTTGTCTTCACTTTCATGTATATAATCCTTTGACGTAGATGGTTCAGGTTCTTTAGTTACAGTAGTAACAAACTTCAGCATAGAATTTTTTGTTTCTCTGCTCTTTCTTCTAGACGTTTTAGTTTTTTGCGCTTTTCAGACCCTGACTGGTACCTTCTCATTTTTTGTCTACGATAACAATAATATTTTCAAAAAAAAACAAACTATATAATCACTACAGAACTAGCACTAGGTATTCACTTTTACATGCATTTACCATAAAATTTAATTACGTATAAATAATATGTTCTCACTTGTAATTCAATAAATACTAGTACATAAACAGCAATATCTTATATCTAAACTAAATACATACCTCTTTTTATGTATACGTATACTACACAGATCAGAGAAGAATAAAAATTGTCTTCCTATTCAGTGGCACAATCATTTCGTATATTTATTGCTGAAGTAGGTGCAGATCATATACAACCAATTATATTAAAAAGAGTCCTCAACTGGTTAAATAAACTCTTGCTAATGGAGGATGATAGAGTACCTAAGATTTTATTAAATCGTCTCATTTCTCTGGACTGCTCTGAATATAACAAAAAATAATTTAATTGGGTCACTCAAGTAAAAGAGATTGTAGTGACAAAGCTTGATTTGAATGACATTTGGGAATCACAATTGTTTACAAAAAATAACATATTTTCGTTCACCGGACGGACATACCTTAGTTTCTTTATACCATGGTTTAACCCACCCACCGAACCGCAGCTGACGTTCACAGAGCTTCATGATACAACTCTCTGAAGCATTTTACAAGTTATCGCCCGAGAGGAACTTGGTCATGAAAATCTGTTGCTGGTTCGCGGACTATATACTTTAATGTACGCACATTACTGAGGAAAAAAATAATTCTTGCGGATTGGACACCACTAAATTACAAAGACGAAAAGGAAGACAGAAAATAAGAATAACAAGACCAAATTCCAACATAAGACCACAATCAAGTGCAGATGGTCATGGATGGAGGAGGCCCTTGTTCAGAACGACCACACCAAATTAATGACTAATATAAATATGTAGAAATATTAATTAATACGTCATGTATATATGTAAACTAGATATATTTATATATGTAAATTCATGGTTGTTAATAAAGGCTATTATTATTATTATTATCAGAACATTTTATTACAATATTACTGTCTGTTAGCAAATAATTTTCGTGTCAGCTTCTTCGTGAGCAGGACAGCTAAAATCAGAAACAATACATGTGTTGACATTCCCATTTGCATCTACTGAAAATTTGCGACATTCAACAAAATTAACAAAAATTATTTTATTGTGAATGAAAGGTGCAACTTCTACAGGGTGGAGCAAAACAACCTTCCTAGTTTCAATAGAGAATTGTGAAGCGAGCAAAGGTCATAAAAGGTTTGGAATGGCTGGTATAGTGGCCAGTAGATATGCCGTTACAAAAGGTTTCAGTCGTAAACATAATGTGGACGAACGAGCAACGCGCTTTTGCCGTGGAAGCATACACACGCGAAAACGAGTCTGTAATCGCCGCCCAGCGCGCGTTCCGTATTTGATTCCAAATTCCCCGTCGTCAAGCAGTTCCGGAACGAAATTCGATTACGTTGTGGGTCAGTCACTCAATTTTCCAGTCACCTAAACGCTCCGCTCGCAAACGTGCCATCGCACTTCGGCTCTCTAATCGCACTATGCGGCGAATTCTTCATCAAGACCTTCATCTTCATCCATACAAGATGCTCATTGTTCAAGAATTGTTAGATCGTGATTGACATAGCCGAGTTGTGGAATGTGAAGAAATGATTGAAAATTTACCACAGGATGCGATTGTTTACTTCAGTGACAAGGCACATTTTCATCTTTCTGGCTGTGTAAATAAACAAAATTTTCGATATTGGTCCGAAAATAATCCAAGGGTGAATAGGGATCATCGGACCTTACTTTTTTGAGGAAAGAAATCGGGCAGTTAGCGTCAATTCTGAGCGCTATATGAACATGCTCCAGAATTTTTTTTGCCCCTGCTCTTGAAGAACTTGGTCTCGAGAATGTCTGGTTTCAGCAGGACGGGGCCACAGCCCACACAGCGCAATCATCAATGGAAATGTTCCCCGCGCGCTTGGTCTCCCTGAGAGGCGATATTCCGTGGCCCGCGCGCCAGATTTAATTCCGTGCGACTTTTTTCTGTGGGGTTATCTCAAAGCAGAGGTTTATAAACATTGTCCGAGAAACCTGCAAACCCTAAAAGAGGCAATCCGCACGGAAATTCGCCGTATACCTGAAGAAATGGTCGAAAGGGTTATGCGAAACTTCAGAAGTCGCTTGCAGTAGTGTGTAGACAATGAAGGGCAATACTTGGCCGATATAATTTTTAAAACCATATAAGATAAAACTGGTCATGTAACTACTTTATTGTATTGAAATAATTTTTTTGTATCTCGACTCCTTTTTTTAAAATTCACTTTCAAACTAGGGAGATTGTTTTGCCCCTATCTGTATATCTGACCAGTACAATATAAAAATAAAACGAACCAAAGCCTCTTTGCATTTATTGTTGTGCAGTTCCTTTGCAAATTCCACGGTCGCGTTTGATCGAGATCTGTTATGAGGAAGTCACGATCGGCTTCTCTATTTCCTCTTGAGAATCTATCGTAATCCTTTATTGAAGACCTTAACTTCATAAGGGTCTAAGTGTCACAAATTTAAAAAAAATAATGTTTTACTCCAAAATGGTCAGAAGGGTCTATGTGCCAGACATTAGCTGAAAGCTTACAAAAAATCACCATAGATGGCTATAACTGTATATATGCCCGACGCCATTTAAGTCAAAAAGGTCTAAGTTCCAGAGTTGCAGTCTGGTTTTGACAAGTAATGAAGGTTAATAATATTTAAAGCAGTATGAGTGAAGTTATTGATAATGTGCTTAAAAAACGACGTGCACGTGGAACAGAAAGTGTTCGAAACGAAAGAAAACGGCTAAAAACATGTGGTCTCAAGCATACAAATTACAGAAATATAGAAATACAAGGAAAATCACCTCCGACACAAACTGTAAGTTATTCAATTTTATCAATAAAGTCAACTAAGTCTTTGTTTTTACCTTCCGCTTACCTGTAAGGGAGGTATTGGAATCATGCAAAAAATCGGGTAGTGAGTTTTTAGTGGATGAGCACGAATTAGGGTCCTTACAACTCATTTTTGATAGTTTCGCGATGATGTCTGTGTGTATGTGGTCAAGAGGTGTTAGTCTATGCGACTCAAATACGAATTACCCAAAAATTTTGATATTTGGTATTTAACATTTGTATATAAATTGGAAGAGCGCATAGATTTTGGTACAAATATCTTCACCGGAAGTGATATTTTTTAAAGAGTAAAAAGTTAAATTGTCAAAAATTTAAATAAATTTTGATAAATATAGTATTTATTTGTAATAAGAATAAGAAGAAAAGTTATTTGCAACTTGCGTTATAAAAAAATTGTCTTTATCTGGTACCATTAGAGAACTGTAATAAAATTTAAAAATAAAATTTTTCAGGCAAAACTTTAAAATCTTGTAATCCATGATCGGTTGATTTTTATTTTTGCGTAAAAAATATTGACAAGTGACACGTTGACACTAACGCCATATAAGTCATAAGTAAGATATATTAAATGTTGTAGTAATTGAACGGCGGATGGTTTCAACACAGAAGAGTACAAATCTAGACTATTCAAACAGGAAAATAAAATACTAGAAGATGCAAATCTAGAAAATTAATAAGTAATGAACATCCTGCATCAAGAGCATATCATAAGATTCATTCACCGAGTATGTGAGAGTCAAGATTGGTTCTGGGTTGTTCATTTAGTTCATTCGACCTTATTGTGCATACCTTCCCATATGTTTAATGCATTTTAATATAATATAATGTATGATTATTTCATATTATTATATCAAATGTTACGGTTTTGTTCTTGTATTTTATTTAAATTAAAGCTTAATATTTGGTTAAATACGAGGTTAAATAATACTTCAATGTCAAGGCGGGAGGTCTTGTGATGGCCACGTCAGATTTTTTTAGTTGGCATGCAAATGTAAATATAGTTGCACCCAGTTATCCATGACAAAAGATTAGAGTTGTTTAACAAATTCTATAAATGTGATATAAAAACTCAAGGATCATACATAATGGGACTTATTCATATTGGTCCTGTTATACGCAGACGAAACGGACAATACGATGACCCCGCTAAAAGTCGTAGGAAAGCTACTATACTCAAAATCACAAGTTCTGGCAGTATGGCAGAGATAGCAATACAGTGTTGCTAAATGTATCCCATAAGAGTAATGTGTTAGACAAAGATGGAGAATCCAGAGGCGGATTGTTTGTTTTTCGCTTACTTGTACTTTTAATAAATTATGCTGATTATTTCTTGATGTTTCTCAAAACCAATAAAATGTTTAATTAATTGAATACATTAATAAGTAATCAATTGATATGCATCCAATTTAAAATCTTTTACTTAGAGAAAAAACTCTGGTTCCTATAAATTAAATTTGTAAGTCAAAAAATAATCTAATTTAATATAATTCGAGAATTCGATAAATTATACAATAATTCTCCAGTGTTTCAATTTATTCTCACCCTCTTTACTGATAATTTTTCTCGTTTAATATGAAGGATACATAATTAAGTAAAATATTAAATTAATATAAATAATTAATACAATTTTATTTTATTTTTTCGATAACAAATTGATAACAATGTAACAATAAAATAAACACAGCCAAAGACGGCCAAGTCAAAATCACAAATGGCGAGTAATAAAATATATACATGTTGTTTAAAAGACATAACAATTAATTAACAAATGTTGTCAATATATACATAGCATAAAATAGAATTACAAACTTAAAGAAAAATATACTAAGTACATTAAAAATTTGAAGGAAGGTCCTGGACCTGTTTACATTTAAACTTCGTCAGGTAGCTAAGCGTAGCAGCGGTACTCAAACATACAACTCATGCGTTACATCTTCATCGCTTTCAGTATTACTAGCTGTCGTCACGTAAGGTTCGATATCATCTTGCAATTGATAAGCTTCCCAAAATCTTGTTTCTTCATTTACAATGTGCCTATCATAAATTGTCCATTTTGCTCGGAAATTTTTGAATATGCTTCACATATTATGGCACTATGTTAGTTGGGATTACATTAGATGGTAGTTACAAATACATTACAAGAAATGTAATTAGTATATGTCTTGAAATAAGATTACAGGAGTAGGTATAGTTATTATATCATTTCTTAAGTAATGTGAAATCAAGCTTATAATATTTTTAAACTGTTTCATAACTGCTGGCTTCTTTTCCCATCGGCACCACTCCACCGCTATAAGATTTACAACCCTATACTAACATTTCATTATGAAATTTAACACTGCAAACTAAATGTGTTAAAGCATGAAAACTGAATGGTGTACCATGAAACAATGTAAGTGTAAAACTGGCAACAAGGCCGAGTTTATCTCCATAAGAATAACATTGCCTATCTCTACCATACTGCCAAAACTTGTGATTTTCACTATATTTATTACACTATCCCAAATGATGGAGAACATATTAGAGTCTGTCGTCAAACTTTCAGTCAAATAGTTGCTCTAAACCATAAGCAGATACAAGTTTTGGTAGAAAAAAAGAAAGCGGGAGAACAAACTTATGAAGACAAACGAGGTAAAAACACTAAGGAAAGAAAATATAACGAAGATATTAGAAACCAAATTCGAGCCCATATAAATACCTTCCCTATTGAAGAAAATCACTACAGTAGAAAGAAGTCAAATAAAAGATTTCTGAGCCCTGATTTAAATATAAACCGTATGTTCAGAGCATTTGAAGAAAAACATAAAACAACAAAAGTTAACTACAGATATTATTCCGATATATTTCACAAGGAATTTTTCCACTTAAGATTCGGTAGGCCCCGTTCGGATGCATGCAGCTCTTGCAACTTTAATGCAAATAAAAAAAACAAGAACTAAATCTAAGAATAGCCTCGATTCTCCAAGTTATACGTTCGCTTTCGTATGCGTTTCTAAACGTATGGGGTCTAAACCAGCCGGCGGAATCTCAGGTAGCCTTTGCTGAAACACAGTTTGTAGTTTCCCTCGGCAAATATAGATGGGATTCTTTCATAAATTATCGGTAAAAAAGCGAATTATTTTATCAAAAGTGCGAAATAATTGTAAAGTAGGCGTTATAAATTTTGTTCCTTGATTTTGTTCATGTTACATTTTTAATTTTGACATTTTCTTAGTGCAAGTATTTCCTTCACTTGATAATACATTTTGACTACAAATGATACTGTAAGTAATTATTTATTATAAATATCAAAACTGCACATTAACATTTCGTTATTAAATTATAGAATTATTCATATGGATACGATTTACGAAAATATATGAATAAAATAAGAATACGAGATTGAGAAACTGACAACTCGGAAGAAAATTCATAATATATCAGTCTTCGCTACATATGAGTGTGTCAATATCTTAAAATTTTATGTTATTAATTAAAAAATTATCCCGAACGACATTTGGTAAATATACTTTTTTATTATATTTACTTACTTTACATTTGTGTGTCTTATTGTGTGTTATATTTCGAAAGTGCCATGTAGATTATGATTATTTGTTTACTAATAAAACGTTTTTTAAGGTATTATGTGTGTTACTTATTTTTTTGAGAACTACAATAATTTTACAAGTAAAAAATATGAATAACAAATCCAAGCCAGCTATGCCCACGTCAAATTTAGTTCTCCTCGGCAAATATAGGGCGCGCTAAGAACTGTGTTTCAAGCAAAAGCATCTAGATTCCTATCTTTAGCTTGTTTATCGATGGTCTAAACGTATAAGTTTGAAAATTCTTATTCTCCAGTGATATTCGTCTGCATCGCTCGCACGATCATCGCATACGTTAGGATTTTCTAAAGCGCAATCAGGTTCAAATATTTATTATTATTTTTGCAACGTGGCATGTAATCGCAGTCGCACTATTACTTTTTATGTTTGACGTTTAAGTTTTCGTGTTCATTTTGTATTTTTGTGGATGAAAAATGAATAAATCATTAAAAAGAAGTTGTCCATTTTCACAAGCTCAAAAATCAACGATGGTTGAGTTTATGGAACAACATCAAAACTCATTAGTGGTAAATTTGATTTAGATTTCACTTATAAAAAAGCAAGCAGCCTTTGGGAAGAAATAACATTAATGTTAAATGCTATTCCTGGAGCGAAGAAAGATTGGAAAAGCTGGAGGAAGGTAGTTATTAGTTGCTTCATTCAATTATTAGAAACATACCTAAATTACGTATTATGTTCCATAAATTTGTTATTGAACTTTCATTACAGATTTGGCATGATATGCGAACAAGAACAAAAGGAAAGCAGAAACTAAAATTGTAGAATTAATTGGAAACACGGCAATTTCGGGGCATAGAGAAATAACTGAGAGTCAAGTTTTGTCAATAAATTATGCATCATCCGGATCTCATAATACAATGTTGACACAGGAAGAAACAGGAATCTACAATAATTATTGCATTGATTTAAAATCACCAATACCACTCAATAACACTAATATAAATGAGCAGAATGAAGAAATTCCAATTCAAAATCTACCAGCAGAAAGATCACCCATCATAAATTTAAACAGTAGTACTACGCAAAAAAACACTGCGAAGGAAGTGCCCACAGATAAAGTACCTACAAAGAGAAGGATGGCGACGCTGAGATTGAATAGAACAGTTACAGCAACTGAAAAATTAGCAGCACCGTGCGAAATAAAAAACAAAACTAAAAAAGAGTATTACGATAAAAAAATTAAAAGATAATTAATTATAAAAGAAGGAATTGCCATAGCAATTGCAAACAATATGAAATAAGTATGTTTTAGTTAGTTTTATTTTAGTGATTATGTTGATGCTTTATTACTTCCTTGTACGAAGTAAGGAAGTATTGTAATCGCGAAAAATTTCGGTTCTCAGATTTTGACGGAAATATCCGTTTTGACCTTTTCTGAATCCATTATGACTAGTTTCGTCGTGACGTCTGTACGTACGTGCGTACGTGCGTACGTGCGTACGTGCGTACGGACGTATGTGTGTCGCATAACTCAAATACGGTTAGACGTAGAAAGCTGAAATTTTGTATTTAGGACTGTTATAGCATCTAGTTGTGCACCTCCTATTTTTGGTTTCAGTCTACAAACCGGAAGTAGTACTTTTTAAAAATATTTTGATAAATAATTAATTTTAGACAATTTTTTTTATTTTAAATGAAAGATTATGTGATTATTATCTACAATCGGTATTTTATAAAAATTTTCTGTATCTTCTATCATTTAAGAATAATTAAAGTATATAATTATAATTTAGTATTTCGGTATC
This sequence comes from Agonum fuliginosum, assembly GCA_947534325.1. NCBI lineage: Eukaryota > Metazoa > Arthropoda > Insecta > Coleoptera > Carabidae > Agonum > Agonum fuliginosum. Next base: position 17,356,365 of record OX384045.1, on the reverse strand, counting down.
TTGTACTCCATGATCGTTTAACATTTGTTACTACGTAAAATTTAAATGATTATGACATGACAGTGACAATAGTAAAATATGCTTTATATCTTCTTCTGCAGTTTAAATAAAATGACTAAAATATATTTGTGAGTATACTAGTATAATAAGTTAAAAGAATTTTTAATATTATTTTACATTTTAGTTATTAAGAAAAGTATGAACACACAAGGCGTACAAGGAAGTCATGTGGTGTCCACGTCAGATTTTCTTAAGAATAATTTTTTTATCATTATGATAGCTTTTTTCTTTTATCAGTGTGATTTTTTTGTTTGTTACTATTGAGATAATTTATTTTTGATCGTCATTACGATTATAATACTAAAAAAGGTTCTATTGTTATAAAATACCTATATTTATATTTGTGATGCATGTTAAGATTGATTTTATATCTCTATTTGTTGTTGTTGTAGGTAAGTAAAAATATAATATTCTGAATCAAATCCTATTTTATTTAATTACAATACAAATTAAAAGAATAATAATATTTATATTTATTTTTATTGTATTACATTGAAGTGTAGGTAAACAGTAGGTAAATATGTTTCTATATGTTTATTATGTAAAATGGTTACGAATTACACTCTGCCTTATTCTTCGACCTTCAGCCAGTTCCTGATTAACTCTTCTTGCTTCCGGATCATTTTCTACATGTGGATTTCCATCATAAATTCCAAAGTCTAAATCGTCATCATTTCTTCTGGTTCTGGATCAGGTGTACATTATTCACGATGCACATATTGTGCAATACGGCGCATGCCATTATTATTTTTGTATCCTTTTCGGGCGAATAGTGTAGAACCCGATGCTTCAACAAACATCGGAATCGCATTTTAAGGACTCAATTGCATCTTTCTATCTTTCTTTCCATTTCTATCTTTATTCGCGTTGTTTTATGGCATTTGTTGTAATTAGCCTCGGGGGTATGTGGTTCCGGTTCATCATGGATTGGTGTTAATTAATTTGTCTGTCCCTGCATGTGTAGCTCCTGTATATATACATAGGACAAAATAAAATGATGCTTTTATCTTTTATTCTATAGTAGGCAGTTGTCTGTTTACAATTTGGGCATACACATTGCAAATAAAAATGAAGCATTCATGTGCATCTGGGACGAATCTGTAAGTAGCCGAGGCGACAATGAAATTGCGTAATGTCTTTTAAGACTCGTGTTAGAGAACCATCTCTCCCAATATGGACGGAAACTAATTGTATGGACAGACAACTACATAGGACAAAATAAAAATAAAATGATGCTTTTATATTTTTGGTCATGAATAACATGTTTGATGAAAGTGAGCAGAAATTTTTAGTCAGCGGACATTCATACATGCCTTGTGACAGAGACTTTGCGTTGATTGAGAAGCGGAAGAGAGTGGAAAAATGTTTTACTCCGACTTGCATAGAACAGATGATAAAAAAACACACGGCATGTTAAAATACTGTAAGAATACAACAGGTAAACTTTAAAAACCTTCATGCCGCTGCTGACAGTTACCTTAATACCACGAAACTTAATATATCAAAAGCATCTATCTTAAAGATTACCAAAAATGATCCTGGTATCGTCATAATTAAAAAACTTCTCTTAAGCCGAATTATGGGAAGAAGTAAAGGTATTAAAGAAGGGAGTTTCCGAAGAGAAACTAAAGCAACTCAGGATTCATACGCTGACAACTCGACCACAAATTAACAAAGACAAGCTACAAAGTTTGAAGGATATGATTGTATACTTACCTGCCGAGCACCAAGATTTTTACAAATCACTTTTAAAAGATCAGTACCAGCAACCTCAAGCTTCCACCAGTCAAAGTTTTGGTAGATAGACCTTTATGTTCCTTGGACTTTTACCCTTTTGAAGTTTAATATAGTACTGCATTTAGACCTTTTCACAAATAACATAAATTTTTTTAGTTTATATTAAGTTAATATTTGTTTCTTTTATTAGAGATTACCATTTCTTCAGTACTGCATTATTTAAATAAAAATTCAATATTGAAAGATTTTTATTTTTTGAATGAAATTGTTTTTCCTTAATAACTTTCTTATTGGTTTTTGGTACTTAGACCCTTATGAAGTTAAGGTCTTTAATTTTATTAAAAACTGCTTTAGCTATGTTACCGAATGTTATAGGCACATCTCGAATAAAATGTAAAATCCGTCAATTATATCAATGTCCCTATATGACGGTACAGTCCCGTCGTTAATTTTTAAACATTCAACAAGTAACGATTATCTCGTTTTGCAAATGGTTCCGTCAAGTTGACACATTTCCATGAGTACAGGTGTAACAGGATAAGTTAGAATTTTTTGAATATCAGTATTTTCTGTTAATGATATGGCAAGTAAACTCCCGAAAAGATCTCTTTGAAGTCTTACTTCCTGCACTTTAATATTTACAACCACTTTTTTTAACGTTTACTGATGCAAGGTTAAGTATTTTATTTTGCTTGATTGGTTCTGCAAATCGAGTTACTAATAGAGCACATTCGTTAATGAAAGTTTGTCTTAAATTGTCGCCAGGATTACTTACTCGTTCTTTTAATACCGAACATCCCTTCATCAAATTCCTTAGCAAGTTGCGGGTGAGATGTATGAATGTTTATTAAGTTATCATGATATCTGCAAAGCCATCAAGAATAATTTGGCTGATTGAATGAAAAAAATATATTAATTAGTTTTGGAATTATTATGAATTTGATGATCTTGCTTCGTATACCCGCTTTGTAGTTCTTTCATCTGGCATTCTGTGTACATGTCCCCTCCATCTTAGTTGGCTTTCTTCTATTATGTCTCTAATTGGTCTCGTTTGCAAATTATTCCTATATACTACGTTTCTAATTCGGTCTTATTTCTCATTTCTGTACTTTGCATTTTAATCTGTTGTCCAAGACTCACATCCATATGTTAGAACAGGGATTGCTACACTTTTAAAAACTTCCACTTTTGTCTGTTTGGGTACTTCTTTCTTTGCTAGAAATTTGTTCTTCAGGGCATTAAAAAGTCATCCTCCTTTTCCGATCCTATCTGTTATTTCTTTTTCCAGGTTTCCATTTTTCTGTATGGTTACGCCTAAATATTTAAAACTGTCTACTTGCTCTATTTCCGTGTTTTCTATATGTATGCTATGGTTTTTCTCTTTTCCATTTACGATCATGGTCTTGGTTTTCTCTTTGTTGATGCTCATATTCCACTGTTCTAGTTCTGTGTGTAGTACATTAATGTTGTGTTGTAGGTCCTTTTCGCATTCGGTAATTATTACCATGTCATCTGCATAATAACAATAAAGAAACTGATATCCTCTCCATCCTCCAGTACCCTACCTTATATAGTTTTAGATCGTTTTTCACAAGAAAAAAGAGGAAGACCAATAAAAACATGGAATGAAGAAATCAAATCAGCAATAGAACGAAGAGACGTTAAGTGGCAAGAATCAAAGAAAATAATGGAAGATAGAAAAGTATGGAAAGAAATATGCAGGAAAACTCGAAAAGAGGAGGTAACAAAAAGAAGAAAATGAAACACATGAAGCCTTATACCGAAAGGTAGAAAGGCATAGGATTAAATAAAGTAAAGTATGCATTTGTACGAATCAAAATCTCCGGTACGAATACTTCGAGAAAAGATAATAATTTTGTATGAGTTCCATCAAATTCATATAAAACTTTGCAGACTTGCCATATTTTACATTTAAAGTATCGTAATGGTAAGCCAAAATTGTTACAAATGCAACATACAATAAACAAATAATCGATTTACTACAATTTATAAAAGTACAAGTCCGACAATAAACAAAAATCTTTTAACAATAACCCAGATATTAAACCAAAAAATAAACAATTTACAGCGGCTGGATTACTGATTCCATGAAAGAACAGAACACGAAAAAACAGAACATGAAAAAACAGAACATGAAAAAACAGAACACGAAAAAACAGAACAATGACAAAAGAGAACAACGAAAAAACAGAACACTGAAGAAACAGAACAATGAAAAAACAGAACAGTGAAAAAACAGAACAGTGAAAAAACAGAACACTGAAAAAACAGAACATTGATAAAACAGAACATGAAAAAACAGAACACATAAACTAATCTATGCTAACAAAACCCTTCTTGAGTCCAACAGAACTCCGTTTTTTGACATAAATTAATCGATGCTAACAAAACCCTTCTTGAGTCCAACAGAACTCCGTTTTTTTGACATAAACTAATCTATGCTAACAGAACCCTTCTTGAGTCCAACAGAACTCCGTTTTTTTTACATAAACTAATCGATGCTAACAAAACCCTTCTTGAGTCCAACAGAACTCCGTTTTTTGACAAACTAATTAATACTAACAAAACCCTAATTGAGTCCAATAGAACTCCGTTTTTTTGACATAAACTAATTAATACTAACAAAACCCTAATTGAGTCCCACAGAACTCCGTTTTTTTGACATAAACTAATTAAAACTAACAAAACCCTAATTGAGTCCAACAGAACTCCGTTTTTTTGACATATACTAATTAATACCAACAAAACCCTCCTTGAGTTCTGTTTTGTCATTGTTATGTTTTTTTCATATTCTGTTTTTTCATGTTCTGTTTTATCAATGTTCTGTTTTTTCAGTGTTCTGTTTTTTCACTGTTCTCTTTTTTCATTGTTTTGTTTCTTCAGTGTTCTGTTTTTTCACTGTTCTCTTTTTTCATTGTTTTGTTTCTTCAGTGTTCTGTTTTTTCATTGTTCTCTTTTTTCATTGATCTGTTTTTTCACTGTTCTGTTTTTTAAGGTTCTCTTTTTTCATGTTCTGTTTTTTCATGTTCTGTTTTTTCATGTTCTGTTTTTTCATGTTCTGTTTTTTCATTGTTCTGTTTTGTCCGGTCACCGGATTACTTACTATTGCAAGGGACTGTTGTTTATTTCGTCAATCTAAAACGCATTTAACTAAAGATTGCGATGTTCTTTAAACATTAACGAGACGAAAAATATATGATTTCGGTGTACAGAACCAAATCATTATTCAAAGTTTTGTAAAAGTGAAGATATAATGTGTGCTAAATGCAAAAATCGGCATGGTGCAGCTATGTGTGATCCGAAATATCGAGCGCAACAAACAACCTCGACGTCGGTTCCTGATTCATCAAGTAAAACGGACAACAAGGCAACCGGTCTTGTAATGAACGGAAAATTAGATAACGTATATTTGAAAACTGCTTGTGCGTATATTATATCGACTGACTCTCAAGAGAAAACTTTGATTCGCATGCAAATTGACGAAGGCAGTCAACTTACATTCATATCATGCGAAATAGGAATGCCTGTGATTGGAACACACAAAATTGCCATACAAGCTTTTGGACAAAATTCCTCTGCACCTATAAGGTTATGTAATAGAGTCAAGGATAATTACAGTGATAGTCGGGGAGCTGGTGACCTTTTTGATGTTTTCATTTGGCCAAAGCTAAAAACATGTTTTTTCAATAATACTCACCTCCCTTGATAGTGATCTGCGAGTCTGCCAAATCTTCGACGTTTCAGACCTTGGCGATAAGGGTTCAAAGGTCGCAATTTTTTTTTGCAAATGTATCATTTGACCAAACTTGAAACCTACGCACAGGCTAAAGGAACATCCTGGCGATAAAACAGATTCCTGTCCATGTAGACCATTCGCGGCACAATTCAAGTGGTGTTTATCAAGTTTAAAATGTTTTCATAACTTTTGTTAAGATGTTCAGTGTCAGTGCGATGGTTAATGCGTTTTGTTTTTGTGAATGTACACCATTTCGAGGAAGTTCCGTTTTTTTTAGTTGTGTTCTGTGTCTAATATGTTTACATTATTAAAGTCATCTCAAGACAATGTTTGGATAATGCTGTAGCATTATTGTTTTCTTTTTGTACTGTTATCGAATGATTTTCGTATCAACGTCAATAACACAAAAATTAAATTTACACAATTTAACAAGTTATATGTCTAATAGAGGCATGTTTGTATGCAAATATAGTATTCTATAATACACCTGTTTGTGCACGCGCGAAGTTTTATAGCCATACAGATTATTTTTGCTAAAAGATCGTTTTATAACTAAATTTATATTTATACAAATAAGTAAACCAAAGAAACTTAATTTATATAATTAATGTTAATATTTACATGTTTATTAATATTTTTGACGAATTGCTTTAAAAATTTATCATACATTTAACAATTATGACGTTATGACTTATGAGATAAGAGTGTCTTTATCAGTGAAGACAATAATCCTCTTCATCGGTTATGACAACGTCTTCGTGTTCTACCACTTCCGAGTTTTGACATCCTTGACCCTGAGAGTTATTGCACATGGTAGAGCAATGTAAACCTGCTCTGACGCAGCCACACCGTTTACCACATCCTAATTTGCAGGAACATACAAAAATTTTCATCAAAGTTGCCGGGGCTGGCGGCTTAGTTGTATAAATGGGGAACAATTGATTTAGATTTGTTTCCATCCCCATGATTGAGATGGTAACATATTTTCACGCCACGTTTGAACTTGATGAAATACGCGCAATGAATGTTGGCGTGCGGCTGCAGAAGTTGGTGAAAGACTAGATAAAAATACTGAACTATTCGAATTAGCAACAGACTTGTTGAAGACGAGAAATCTATAGTTATTTAAACTTTTTTATGTACCCGGAGCTTTGTATAAACAGAGAATGAAACGTTCGCCGGCGGCTGCAATTTCGTCAGGTGTAGATAATGAATTATTAAATATTGGAGCGATCTCTTCTAACATTTCCTTTTCCTTATTTAGAAGACGTATAGTTTTCATTTTGCCGTGTCCATATAACGATGATGTAGTATCGCAACCACTCATTGCGTGAGCATATAAGATAGTCTCCTTACAGTTTGGAAGAATTTTATAATTATCTTGAGAGCTATAAATTCGATGATTGAAATTTCCTTTGGCTTCTTTTAAAAATCTGGTGTGGTCACCACACAACTTTCTTATACACAACTGTGTGTACTCGTATAAATATTGCACTTGTCACACGTTTGACTTTATAGTATAACTGACATAATTGACTTAGCTTGTTTGTTTTCAAGCAACTATGATTATTGAAATGGAATATATTATTTAGTTTTTGCTTATTCAATCATTTGTTGTCAAGCAACTATGATTATTGAAATGTATTTATTAAATATATTTAATTTAATTTTTCTCAAATTTAGAAGGAGATATAGAAAATTAATTTAACGATATTTATTCCTTATATCATTGTTAACATTTTATATTTGTAAAAAATTTTTGGCTACTTCCATATTTGAAATAAATTGAATTTATTGTTTTTTTAAGAAAACTTCCTCTTCCGGTTTTCGAAATGTGACCAAAATCTTTTCAGCTCTGCACATTATACTAAACTTTATAAACACCAAGTTTCATAATTTTATCTTTTCTCATTCATGAGTTATACATATACATACGGACATACACACACACACACACACAGACATCCATCCATCCACTCACACAGACATCATTGCGAAAATGGTAAAAACTGATTCAGTGAACCAACTTGTCTTTTGGCAAATTTAAACTTGTGTGATCGTCATAACATTTCTGCCGACGTTTGTGTCAATAACCGTTGTTGCCGTTCAATGCATTTTGTGTTGACATCATTCGAGTCGTAACCATAAAAAATTACAGTAGAATTATCCCCATAATGTTTTTTTACAAATTTAATGTAAGCATTACAAATTTCTAAAATAGTTCCTTGCTTTGGCCACATTATACGGTGTAATAAATTACCACCATCAATAATAAACTCACAATTTTGAAATTTTGATATTCGTTGTCCGTGTTGAATATAAAGAAGATTTTTTAGTTTTTCTAGGTAATCCATTTTCATCAAATATAGAAAGTGGTACTGATGCAAGTTTGTGGTTAAAACATTTTTTAAGATCTCCTGGAACTTAACCTGTGCAAATCATACGTTGGTATAATTGAGTTGTATTGACTTGTATTACACCAGATTCGACTTGCATATTGTTTTTCAAAAAAGATATTGGTTTGACTCTGTCGGCTCGTTTTACTTTGTAATCCGCAAAATTTCTTGCGTTTTTAACAACTTCGCTTGCCAATTTCAATTGCTCTATAGCAATTAATATCTGAAGTAGCGACAATACCTGTTGACAGCGAAACTAGGTATTCTGTATCAGTGAATGGAGAGTGTTGTTGAAACCAAATCACAAAATTATTGATGTGTTCTTCGTCTGATTTTATTTTGGTGTCCCTGAGTTCAACATGTTGGAAGTTACTGTTAGAATGAATTCCGCAAAATTTTTCAACGCTGTCACATATGTGATGTGCTATTGGCAAACCAAAGATCCATTTATTAAGAACACTTTCGGTGAATCCTCCGCCATGTGCAATTCCACCGATACTCTTCATATTCTTCATCAATATTTGTTCAATTGTCATATCTGACCAAACTTCACACCAAAACTTATCTGACCGTTTAATTGTGAAAAATCCCTCAGACGTGAATTTATTATACTCTGTGGGTATCATTTTATTATATAGTGCATCTTGGAGGTTAGGTGATAACTCTTTGCATACGAAAAATGCCCGCTTGAATGGAAAATTTGCATCATAGCTGTTACGCAATCTAAATGAAGATTCCAATTTCCCATTCGCTCGGCCTGAATAAAATGCAATAAAATGGTCGTCAAAAGATTAAAGTATTGCAACCACAATTGAATAGTTTTTCCCATTTTCTGTAGTTGTGACATATGTTCAATTAAATTACCCCGAAGATTTTTTTATCAAATTGTTGTTAATTATAGAATCAAATGAAGGAGGTTGATTTTTAAAATCAGCGATAAATTGTAGCCAGTGCCGTATTATCCAATCCAAAATTTGTATAATTGTAAATTTTATTTTTTGTTTATAATGTAAAATTCAGCGGAAATATTTTTGAATAATCTGAAAAGTGAAAATATTTTGTATAGGCATCGAATTTACAGCGTAAAGTACAAACTTCATCCATGCAGGGGTCGGTTGACAACATTTTTATTCCCAACAGCGAGGTTCACTCTATTCCAATATGCCGCACTAACTTACAGTCATAACAAACGTAACAAACTATAGATTTAAAAAAATATATTTTAGTGCTTGTAATTTTATAATTGCATTACATTTTATTTTAGATTTAGTCGAAGGAAAATGATCATTTTCAAATTTGGCACACATCGTATTAATTATGAAAAAAGAAGTAGGTACAATATGATACAAGATCGTCTAAATGTATTAAACTTCATATTGTATTAATAATATATAATAATATAATAATATATCTTTATTACTCAACAAGATCGAAGATCTCAAATACAGAGTGTAGCGTTGCAATGATATAACGCTAACATTTAGTTTTTAATAAAAATACAATTTATTTATGGAGTATTTTTATTCGTGTCTTTTATCAGGGAAAGAAAAAATCGAATGAATCGTGTTTATAAATCGTTACCAAGTCAATTCTATTTTTTCAATCCATAACAACCTTTAACAATGACATCCACATGCTACTACATGTTTTAAAATTTAAATAACAAAATAACAAGAAAATATAAATATATAAATATAAATAACAAGAACAATGGAAAAATTAGCTAAACGAAGTGGTACAAGAGTAAAAAATAAAAAGCAAAAAATGTTAAGTACAAAAAATAATTCATAACAATAAACATGATACTTATATAGTAGTATTTGTTATAAATTTCTTAAACATAAATAATTTAATACCAAAAATATCTAAATCAGTGTTAGCACAAACAAAAGTATTGTAGGTTTTACACATTGAAACAATTGGTGATTCTAAGAGTACATTGGTTCTTGGACAATTATAAGAAAAACATAGACGGTGTCTTGTATTTATAACAGGAACATTTATAATAATTAGAGATAATAAATTTGAGTCATCTATGTTACAGTTAATCAAATTAAACAAAAATAATAGTTGAAAATTATATTTACGTGTAACAAAGTTTACTGCGTTGAAAATGAATTTGCGTCAAAAATTGACTAAGTATTCGGACTTGATAAATAAATTTGCCGATGCGAAAGTAGGAAAATACAAATATAAAAATAGAAAATTGAATTGAGATTTAAAAAATTCTAAATATTTATTTAGTATTTTTGTTTTTCTCATTACTTTTTATTTTACCTATTCATATTCATACTTATGCTATATTTTCGGTAGTATTTAAAATAAATATACCTAATAGAAACAAACCAAAGTTGTTTTTTTAACTTATGTATTTGTTTTTCTGACATGTAATTTACTTGCAGACTAATTGTTTTAAATTTATGTATTGCTGAAGAAGGGCAACATTGTGGGCCCGACACGTCCACAATAATAAATACGACATGACTCTTTGAAGTCGTCAATTTAAATAAATTTATTTTGGGATCCATAAGCCAACCTTTCCTACTTCTGAAGGCATTGTAATACTTTCACAAGAATCATCATTGCAAATGTTTGTTAACTCCGATGCATTTATACCAATTTTTTTGTGCACGGCAAATATGGGTATCTATTTGGCTGGATCTTGCTATTTCTTTAGAAGATGGAAGGTTTCTCAATTTACATATATCTTGATGTGTACCTGGTTTGCCGCTGTGACGCATTTTATTTCCCCCATTGAATGAAATATCAATTTTCCTGTCAAAGTGTTAATGTTAAAATCCGCGTTGTCAAATACAAATTGAAAGAAAGAATTTTCGTCTAAATCGGGTTTCCAAGATTTTACTGCTGATGCCTCAAATAATGCTACGTCATTATAATAGCTGGCACAAAATCCAAAGTTTGAAACAATATTATTAATATTTTTAGAAGCTATTTTTCTAAATAAATAAACTGCTAATCCTAGTAACACTGGTGACATAAAAGAATGTGGCCTTGTTGTAGCAATTATTGAATGAGCAATAGCTGTACACTTCTTTTGTAATTAAATAATAATAATACTATCTAAAAGAGAACGTAAAGTTTTTAGAATTGATTCGACTGCGCCTTTCAAAACTGTGTAACATCTGGATAATCTGTTGTGTTATAAACAGTGGAACGTATATCTTCTCTAATTATTGTCCCTGCAGCATCGACGATCCTTAGACGCTCGTCTTCCTCATTAACTGCTCTATTACTATACCATGAATGTAGAAATTGAAGGTCCGAACCGCGAAAACAAACAACTATAGGTCTTCTACTTACTGTCGCAAACAAAACTCTGTCACCATATGTGTTAACTAGTTTTGATTTCAGCATCTTTTCTGTTACCGATGCACCTTCTGGTAAATGCTCCTCAAATATCCGCATTAAATCTTTTTAAAAATATTGGCAGTAATCCGAACTATCTATAGGCACATAGTTTTTCGAAACCGGAAATAATGGTTTCATCTCGCGGTCGTCCCCTTTTTTTGTGGACGAAGGATTGCTGAAAAATTTCTCAAAACACTTTTTGTGGTAACGTGTTTTTTCTGCTACAAGACACATTGCACTATTCACTCTATTAAGAACTTGTTGTCCCCATTCATCGTTCCGTCTTTCCGAATCTTGTATTATCTTTGATTTAAAATTCAACTTATTAACATTATAAATAATATCGCGTTTTTGTATTTTCTTCTTCTTTTCAGCAGTTATGTCGCACTTTTCAGAGCAAAATAAACATTTTGTTTTAAAATCGAATTTCTGTGCAGAACGTAATTTTTTACCTTTTTTATTTTTACTTACATCTGCTGAGTTTTGCAAGGCTCTTTTACTATATTTATTTTAAATATATTAAAGTCTACACCGTTTATGAACTTCAATCGATTTTACTTCTTTCAATTTGTCATAATTTCCGTCATTTCGAATTTTACTAAAAATTTTATCAACCGATAAACTTTGTTTACAACAAAAACACGTACCCACTGGAGTCCTAATGCTCCCAGAAATGTTTCTAAAATGAGATTGTAGGCTCATATCAGATTGTTATATTATATTAAAACAATGAAAAGAAACTATATAGGTTAATTTGACGTATTATAACTAGATTGTCGATTATCTTTTAGGGACTGCAAACCATAAAACCATGTATTTTGTAAACTTTATAATTATATGTAAATTTGCTTTATTCAGATTAAATAAACAAGTTATTAGATACGTAAGTATACTAGTAGTATACTTTCAGGAAATTGCATCAGACTAGCTAAGATATTTATTTGAAAATGTAGCTTAATGAACAAAGTACCTAGTATAAATAAAAATTTAGCTAACATTTAACAATGTTCTTCTGAGAATATTTTTGAATTGAGTCCAACTAAGCTATATCTGAATATGAAAAGATATTGTATCTAACAGAAAAATGTCCAATTCGTTGAATGCCGCAAACCGGCAGTCGGTATTGTTATCCGTTGAAAAGTTACAGTCGATTAAATATAATCAATAAAATAAAACTTTCAGGAAATTGCATCAGACTAGCTAAGATATTTATTTGAAAACGTAGATTAATGAACAAAGTATAAATAAAAATTTAGCTAACATTTAACAATGTTCTTCTGATAATATTTTTGAATTGAGTCCAACTAAGCAATATCTGAATATGAAAAGATATTGTATCTAACAGAAAAATGACCAAGGCATTGAATGCCGCCATCCGGCAGTCGGTATTGTTATCCGTTAAAAAGTTACAGTCGATTAAATATAATCAATAAAAATTTAACTAACATGTCGCAATGTAGTCCAGTCAGTGGAGATTAAAAAAGGTCGTTGCCTTACAAAAGATGGGGTAGTACTGATTTTTTAATATGTTGTTTGAGTAGTGACTCTGATGAAAAATATAAGTTTTCGACCTTGGGGAGGGTAAGCGCGAGCCGCCATCTTGAATGGAAGTTGCAAAAAACACATTTTGACAGAATAACTCGGTAACGTTTCGTTATATGAGAATAATGTTCAAATATATTGGTAAAGGATAAAATTTCGAAACTTTTTTGTATTTATACTTTTTTTGTAAGTTTAACAGGGACAGAGATACAGTCGAGGAAAGATGAAATTGAGCGAAATTTTTACTCCAAAAAACGCCAAACTTTATTTTGTGATGGAAGCATAAAGTTAGCACTTATATTATAGGTACATGGGCCCTCACCTCTCAAAAAAGTGAAGCCACCCTCGGAGGCCGCACATGGGCTGTGTATTGCGAGTTGCGTAACCAAATTTTCAGTTTTTTTTATTTATCTTGAAAATAGTTAATAATACTGGGAAAACTAAAGCCCTCGTTAGTTATCAAAATATTGTACCTAACAGAAAAATGTTCGTAGAATTTAATGCAGAAAACCGGAAGTCGATATTATTAATCCGTTCAGAAGTTACAGTTCATCAAACACAATAAGTATGAAAAATTTGAAAATTTCTAAATTTTCTCTTGAAGAAAATCTTAAAATTTTGGCTTAACTAAGACATTCAAAAAAAATTATAAAAAACTATCTTATAGAAAATTGTTCGTAGAATTTAATAAAACAAACCGGAAGTCAAAATTTTTATTCTTTCAGAAATTACAAGTCATTAAACACAAAAAATATTTAAAAAGCTAAAATTTATATATTTTCTCTTGAAGAAAATCTTAAAATTCTGGTTTAACCAAGGTCCTTAAAAAAATTAAATTAATCTATCTTATAGAGAATAGTTCGCAAAATTCAAAAAAGAAAACCGGAAGTCTTAATTTTCATTTTTTCAGAAGTTACAGGTCATTTAAACACAAAAAATATGAAAAAAGTTAAAATTTCCCAATTTTGTCTCGAAGAAACTCTTAAAATTTTACGTTAACTAAGGCCTTCCAAAAAAATTAAAGTAATACGTCTTATAGAAAATTGTTCGTAGAATTTTATAAAAGAAACCAGAAGTCAATATTTTTATTCGTTCCGAAGTTATAGGTCGTTAAACACAAAAAATACGAAATAAGATAAAATTACTTAATTTTCTCTCTCTCTACATCTTTCCTCGACTGTATCTCTGTCCCTGTTAAACTTACAAGAAAAGTTTACATACAAAAAAGTTTCGAAATTTTACCCTTTACCACTATATTTGAACAGATTTTTCATATAACGAACCGTTACCGAGTTATTCTGTGAAAACGTGTTTTTTGCACCTTTCATTCAAGATGGTGGCTCGCGCTTATCCTCCTCAAGGTCGAAAACTTGTATTTTTCATCAGAGTCACTACTCTAACAACATATTAAAAAATCATTACTACCCCACCTTTTGTAAGGCAAAATTCTCCACTGACTGGACTAATGTTCTTTCGGAGAATATTTTTGAATTAAGACCAACTAAGCATCGAAAACAGTACAAAAAGAAAACACGATTACCATGTAATGATAGAGAATTTCTTGCTCTATTTTCATGTAGGTACATTTATGAGGTAACCCTTGTTGTTCGTGAGGAATTTACAAAATTCAAGCGCAAGAAACAAATTTTTTGTCGTTCGCCACGATCCCTTTATTTCCCACTGCTCTAGCGCGTGAACTACAATTGATACAGCAACGACTCAGATCATCCCATGTTGTGAATTTATTTCTCTACAATTCGCTTATTATAAAATTTCCTGTGTGATTAAGCGTTTACGAGATAATTGCGAAAAACTAGTGCAATGTACCCGTTTGGGGAAGTTTTTTCAGGATTTTGGGGGGACGCGGCACATTGCGCCGGGGTAACAGGACGGATATTTGATTCTACAATACTCCCAAGTATATATTCAAAATTTCAGGACTATATAAATGTTTTCCGCCAAATGGCGTTTAATTTGACTAGACTATGGAGACAATCAGGATAAACATAAACGAAATACTAAAAGACGATTTCACTCAAGACTTTTTAAAGGAAAAAATAGTGTTTAAAGATATGAAGTGTCTTTACCGTGGAAAACAAATGATAAGTTAGACTCTAATATCGTGGGAGCGCGATTGCGTTTTAAAAATCTTACAAATAAAGTGCTAAGAAATAAAAAAAATTATGAATACGATAGTGTTATGCGAGAATATATAAAAGGAGACTGTGCTGAAGTTGTTTTAAATGATTCGGGAAATGATAAAACTTATTTTAAGTATGCCGCATAGAACCGTGTATAGAGATGATAAAGAGACTACGAAGATACGAGTGATGTACGATGCGTCGGCGCATGCACCGCCATTTAAATCATTAAACGATCATTTATTTGCCGGTACAAATTTAGTTCCAGACCTGCTGAAGATTTTGCTAAATTTCAGAATTGGATCAGTTGCTCTAACAGTGGACTCACATCGGTTTCTGTGGTAAAGTGAACCAATTAATAACAATATCTAGTCAACGTTCGAGCTGCCAGCAACAGCACGTATCGCATGAAGCGAGTTACTTTCGGTGTAACTACAAGTCCGTTTCTTCTATCATCTACTTTAAAGAAACATTTCGCAGAACAACCCAGGCAACTAAGAAATTGCGGACATCTTGAATAGGTCATTCTAAATTGATGATCTAGTGCTAGTTGTAAGTACATCAGAAGAAGCTTTAAAGATTTATACGGAATCGCGGAAAATTCTTAAGTCTGCTAATATGAATTTACGAAAATGTCACTCAAACGATTCAGAAGAGAATAAATATATAAAGCTAGAAGAAGTTATTCTATGAAATGAAGTACAAAAGGTATTAGGAGTTTTATAGCATACTGTAACGGATGAACTAACAATCGATTTGACTTCTATTCTTCAACATAAAGTTAATGATTACCCAACGAAGCGCAGTGTTCTTCAAACCATAGCAAGAATCTTCGATCCAATGGGCATGCTTAAACCATACACAGTAAAAGCAAAGATTCTACTGTAATGTGTGTGGAAAGAAAATCTTAAATGGGATGTGATATTGCCCGAGAAGTTAAAAATTTACTGGCTAAAATATTGCTCTACATGACCGTACAAATGAAGTGGAATTACATGTGTTTGCTGATACCAGTTTGCAAGCATATGGAGCAGTTGCATATTTAAAATGTTTATCTACTAAACAATGTAGATTCTTAATCTCAAAACATCGTGTAGCACCGGTTAATAAAAAGAGAACCACGCAATTAACTTTACTAAAACTAGAGTTAACAGCAGCATTGTGTGCAGCCAGACTTCAAAATTATATCGTAGAAAATTTAAAGTTAAATATAAAGTCGGTAACTATTGCTACGCTCCTGACGAGCGATCCCGTGCAAGGAACGGTTGTACCAAGAGTAGCTTCAGTGAAGATGGGGATGGGTGATAGTATAGCAAAGTTAGATAATTTATTTAAGGCGCCAGCTGATCGAGCCCGTGGTTCAACAAGGTTGATCAGCAAACCGACACAGGGAAGGAACGAAGCAGGCAAATCGCAGCATAAATAAACTGTAAATTAAACTTAACTACTTGGTATATTGAAATGATAAATGATATAAAGTTAATAGAATATTGTAAGTAAATCGTTTCGGAGATTGTATCACAATAAATAAATATATTCTATTATGGAATCTGACCACAAGCGCTGAGCTTAAATTAGCTCGGATTTAGTTCGAGAGACAGCGTGTAGGGGGTGGTGATACGCGACGATCGAGTCGAGGACACAGATTTTGTTTCACCAGTCACAATGATAGTAAAAGCGCAACAATCACGCAAGACGGCCGCGATGGATCCAACGAGACAATAATGCGACGCTTAATTTAAAAAAATAACGTACTTAAATGAGTCCTACAACCTACGGCGGTGTACTACGCCCTACCCGACTTTAGTGCAAGTACAAATATGACTACAAGCGGCGTGGGATCAGACTTAACAGCTTTAACTCAATATATCAATTCGTAAGTGCAAGTAAATAACAAGTGACAATTTTAAATCAATAAACGTAAACTAATAAATAAAGTAAATAATTGTAGGGCTTATCTGGAGTGAACGATTCACCAAGATCGAACAGCTGGCCAGGTTGAGGTTCTGGAATTCAATTGTGGAACGTCAGCTGACTCTCAACGACCAGTGGCGTCACATATGGGCCTTCAGTGTGGAGTAAGAGGTTCGTCAAAATCGTCACTTCGGATTGGAAATTGAGAATAATTGTCCCCACAATTATATTCTCTTTAAGGTTACTCTTAAGGGTTGAAAGCCCCGGGTACCAAAAGCCTACAAAAAGTTGTGGTTGAGTATGGCGGTAAGGAGTGTGGAGTAAGAGGTTCGTCAAAATCGTCACTTCGGATTGGAAATTGAGAATAATTGTCCCCACAATTATATTCTCTTTAAGGTTACTCTTAAGGGTTGAAAGCCCCGAGTACCAAAAGCCTACAAAAAGTTGTGGTTGAGTATTGCGGTAAGGGTGGCCGCGTGGCACAAGTAGATCAAGTTGCTTTTATAATTTAATTTAAATATTTAAGAAATTACACGATACAATAATAATTAATTTAAAGAAATATTTAAAACGTTACCAACGAATAATATTGATTAGAAAATTATAAGATTGGTTTTTATTTTACCTCAGTTCTTGTGTGGCTTTGAAGAATTATGAACAAGTCGTTTATTAAATCCGGGATTCTCCCGCGGAATATATTTCCTTGATGTTGTAGGTCCCAAATCCAAATATAATGTATAAATTTCTCAAAAGGTAGCTGAATCGCCAACAACACAAAAAATTCTGGACCACCAACTTAAAACGACCGTTAGAGAATGAATCGTAAACGAACAGACCAAAATCTCTTAATTTAATTAAATCGCTACGCTGCAAATCGAATACAGGTGCGGAAGGTGACTTGAAGGCGCAATACCAGTATGATACAGGGGTTGTGTCGAAGAGGCGCAACTTTAGATAAAAGTGTTAATAATAAAAGTAGAACGTAACACTATCACTTTACTGGATAAAAGGAGAAACGACAAACAATAAGAAAAAATCTGACGTGGACACCACATGACTTCCTTGTACGCCTATTAAACTGTTCATACTTTTCTAAATAACTAAAATGTAGAATTATATTATACAAATATATTAATATATATAAGTACTACTGCTACTATACTCACAAATATATTTTAGTCATTTTATTTAAACTGCAGAAGAAGATATAAACGATATTTTACTATTGTCACTGGTCACTGCCACTGTCACTGTCATGTTTTATTATTGTACAAGAGGTAGTCTTGCGTCCCTGTACTGCGGCCTTGAGGCCTATTGTACCCTCTGAAATTAATCCTCGTTGAGGAGTCTCGGTTTCTTTGATGAAGTCCAGGATTTCCTTCAATTTGATTCTTTTTGTAGCCTCTAATTGTAGTTTTTTGGCTCCCAGGAGCCTGTGTCTGCTGTTCACAAAAGCTTCACAGTGACATATCAGGTGGAGGGGTATTTCATCCTCTTCTCCACAGCCTCTGCATATTGGTTCTTCGGTGAGTCCTAGTGTATTCATGTGCTTATTTAGTTCACAGTGTCCCGTTATAAGTCCTGTTAATAACCTTGTGTTATTCTTACTCATTGTCAGTAAGTTTACCGTCCTTTTTCTGGAAGGTTCGTCCAGTAAGACCTTAGCATGTCTCTGACCTGGTGACTCTTTCCAATGGACTTTATGCCATTGCCAAAGCAATGTTTTGATCTCCTTGGTCGTTTCGAATGAGACTCCACAAGCTGGTTCTGGTCCTATGTAGGGCAGTTTTGTTCCTTCTTTCGCTAGAAGGTCAGCTCTCCGGTTTCCTTCTATTTCCGAATGCCCGGGTACCCATATTAGTTTTACTTTGTTCCTGGCTCCTAATGCATTTAGCTTATGAATGCAGTTCATGACTAAGCCTGATCCAGCTTCACATGATCCCAATGCCTTTAGTGCAGCTTGACTATCCGTTACTATGGAGATTTTCCTATCTATGTAGTTGCTCTCCAGTAGTACTTGCACACAAGTTAAGATAGCGTATACTTCAGCTTGAAATACTGTTGTATTTGTCCCGAGTCCAACCGACGGGTTGTGTCTCAGTCCTCTTACCCCATGTATTCCAGCTCCAGCTCCTTTGGTTGTCTTGGAGTCGTCCGTGAACATTACTATGTCCTCGTTTTTCACCGAGTTGTTGTCATGTTCCCATGCATCCCTACCAGGAATTAATATCCTGAAGGTTTTGTCAATGATGTACATTATATTTACCCGATCTGGTGTCATCTGTAAGATGGGTTGTTTCTCGATCTCTGTGAAGATTGCAGAGTGTCCTATTCGAGAATTATCTTCCTCTGATAGTATTTTCTGCCTGTATGCTCCACTTATTGCCCTCGTTTTCACCACCAGGTGAAGTGGAGGTAGATTTAGTAAAGTTTCCATGGCAGCTGTTGGTGTAGTTGACATCGCTCCTGTGATTCCTAAACAGGCTAATCGTTGCACCCTGCTTATTTTATCTTTGCAATGTTTTGTTGAAGTTCTTTGCCACCAGGCAAGACTGGCGTATTCTATGACTGGCTTGATCATTACAGTGTAAATCCAGTAAGTCATTGCTGGAGACAGACCCCAGTTTTTTCCAAACATTCGCCTGCAGGCCCATAGGGCCCTGATGGCTTTATTTGTCACATTTTCTACGTGTGATTTAAAAGTCAATCCGCTATCTAGTGTTACGCCTAGATATTTGATCTCTTTCACCATCACTAATGATTTTCCGTACAGGAGTACCTGTTTTAGTCCGTCAAGTTTATGACGTCTTGTGAATGGTACGATTGTGGTTTTTGCTGGATTTACTGACAATCCCTCTTTTTCGCACCACTTTTGGACAAAATTCAGGGCTTCCTGCATCATGTTTGATACGGTTTTCTCGAATTTACCTGTTATCAGGATGGTAACATCGTCTGCATAGCCGATGGTTGTGTAACCTGCTTTATTCAGTCCTCGCAGGAGATCGTCCACAACAAGACACCACAGTACAGGGGATAAAACCCCTCCCTGTGGACATCCTCGCGCGGTTCGACCCCCACGAGCTGATCATTAAGCGAAGTATAGATATCTCTATTTTTCAGCATGTTTGAGATCCATCCACATACTGTGGGATGTATTTTCCTATTCACTGCTGGTCTTTTTATAGACTCAAAAGAGGCATTATCGAACGTCCCTTCTATGTCCAGAAATGCTCCTAGTGCAACTTCTTTGTCTTTCAGTGTTTTTTCCATTCGTTGAACGACTTCGCATATAGCCATTTCGCACGATTTTCCTGATTGATAAGCATACTGGTATTTGTGGAGCGGATTTTCGCTCAGCACGGTATGTGTCTCTCAATCAGTCTTTCCAAAAGTTTGAGAAGGAAAGATGTAAGGCTAATTGACCGAAACGATTTAGCCTGGGCGTAGGATTCTCGTCCCGGCTTGGGTATAAATACCACTTTTACCTGTCTCCACATCTTTGGTATGTACGCCAGTGCTAAACTAGCCCGTAGCATTGTACCTAGGATGGGTGTCAGTTGTTCTATCCCCTGCTGCAACATAGCTGGTATAATTCCGTCCATTCCTGGAGATTTAAATGGTAAGAACTTTCCTATTGCCCATTTAATTTTTGACTGATTGATTACTTGTTTTGCAAGTTTCCAGTCAGTTTTCTTGTTGATTTGTGCTGTCTTGTCCCAGGGTAACTGATTCTGGGAAGTGAGTTTGTAGCAAGAGCTCCATTGTCTCTTTTTCCCCCTCAGTGTACTCCCCTGTGTCTTTTTTAAGAGAGCCAAGTTTGCTCTCTTTGCCTTTTAACAGAGCTTTTTGAAGTCTAGCACTCTCAGGTGTCTGTTCTAGTTCCTGACAATACTTCCTCCACGAATCTGTTTTAGCTTTCCTTATGGATTTGTTATATTCCGTTAGTTTGGCTCTATAAGCCTCCCAATCTCCAGTTTGTCTAGCTTTGTTAAACAACCTCCTCGTATCAGTTCTCAGACGGGATAGTCCCTCGTGCCACCAAGGCACGTTCCTTGAGGTTCTTTTTTCCTTTTCTGGGCAGCTGATTTCGAAGGCTGTTTTTATTGCAGTACGGAAATTGCTTTCCATAATTTCTAATTCCGCTGAGTTTGTCACCTTTCGAGGGCAATACTCTAACTCAATTTCTAATTGTTGTCTGTAAAGATCTCAATTAGTTCTTTTTGGATCTCTGTAGGGTACAGGTTTTGGTTTGTCAGATTCTATGTCGAATCTAATGTATCTATGGTCAGTAAGAGACGGCTCTTCTGAGACATGCCAGTTTTTGACCATACTACATGCGTATACGGTACCAACTGTTATATCAATGACCTCCCTTCTTCGGATGTCCACGAAGGTAGGTTCATTGTCCCTATTGGCTAACTCTAAGTTATTTGTAAACAAATAATGAAGAAGTGTCTCACCCCGTTTATTGGTCCCAGTACTGCCCCAAACTGCGTGATGTGCATTAGCGTCGCATCCCACTAGGATTTGCCACCCTTGTGTCCAAGCGCGCTCCACCAGTTTCTTGAAGCCTTCTGGTGGTGGATTGTCTGGTTGGTCGTAGGGCAGGTATGCGGATCCGAGTACTATCTCCCTCACGCTCCCTGCTATCGACACAACCAGTTTTGTGGCTACTACGTCACTGTAACATAAGTCCCATAGCGGTAATACATTTAGCTCAACTTTGAGTAAGATACAGGCTCTGGGTCTAGGTTCTGAAGTATCATAGATGACCCTTTGCCCCCTTCCCGCGAAGCCTTTGATTTCACCTTTATACGTCCAGGGTTCCTGGACTAAAGCTACATCGATATTGTGTTTAGTCATAAATGCACCAAGGGCAGCTGATGCGGCCCTACAGTGATGTAAGTTAATTTGAACAATGCGCAACATTGTATCTTACCTTTATGTAGATGGATGTTGAGTGTCCTCCGAAGACTCCTCAACTTCCATTTCTCCCTTCTCCTGACCACGTCTTCCTTCTTCAGGTCACGTGTGAGGGTCACATATGGCTTGTGGTTTCACTTGGCCATCTTGTCCCAGGAAGTTTGGTCCAAAAGGATAATCAGTTGTTGCCCTTTGGAATCCTCCTTCCTGTCCACTACCCGCCAGTTGATGGTACTGAGCCCTTCGTTCTGGGTGTTTAATCTTTTCAGGATCTTATCCGGTTCCTTCTTGGGCCCCGGTATCCACACCATTGCTCGCACCGGTTTTGGAAGGTCCTTAGTCTCAACGAATCTTAGCTTCGTCCCTTCCACGGGTGTCTCTTGCTGCAACAGCCCGCCTAAGCAGTCACGAGTGGCCTGGTCACAGCAGGTTATCCGCAGAGTCCCCTCCCGGTGTGTACAATCCGTGAACTTTGGATGGATGTCCTCGGTGCCGATCGCGTCGATCTTTCCTAGGATCCATCCCTTGATTTTCTCCATGACGTCCTCCGACAGAGAGATTTCTGGGTCCTCATGCGCAAACGCCATCTTAAACCCTGCGTCCTTAAAAGAGTGGGTCTCCGTTACGGTGGTCTCCTTTGCTCTTTTCTGCGGCCTGTTCGGTGTACTGCCATCCGACCGGTGTCGCTTGGGCGTCCCAGTCGCGGTAGTACTCTTTACAGAGGTCGTAGCTTTGGCAGATGATTGCTTTACGCCCTCATTGCTTTTAGCTAGCCTCTGTTTCTTCAACTTTCGGCGTGCGGCGCCGGAAAGCTTTGGCCCTATGGGCTTGGATTCTCCGCTCGATGCGGAGGCTCCTGGTTTGTTGGTAGCTCCCAAGTTCGTCGTTGAGTCCTTGGTGCTGTTTTTTGTATTCTGGTCCATAAATGTTCCCACGAGTACCAGGGTTGTGTGGTCACCTGTCCGCTGCCCCGATCTACGCACAGGAAGGCATTCATACAATGGAGTGTGCCCCAAGGTTGGAACCAGTAATAACTGATCTTCTATTCAGCCATGCATCCATTCGGCCTGGCTCACTCCACCTTGAGATTTAGGATTTTTATTGAGGTTTTCTCCTCTCGGTCCGGGCGGTGAAGCCAAGACCCCCCGCATTCCACTGTCCACGAGACATGACCACTGTCAACAGTTGAATACATGGTTTTTCGGATAGGCACACCAGGACTGGTAGTCACTATCCGGCACCGTTAACCCCAGTGCAGGCCCTTAGCCACGATACGACAGCTGGGCTGGGGTGTGTGTTGTCTTTAGTCTGGATTCTCCCCCGTGGTCGTCATAAGTCAGGAGTTCACTCCGCGGAGTTTTTCCTCCCGGTAAACCCCCTGGTTACACCAGGCAGTGCACGCCCCCGGGATTATTGGATCTCTCAAGCCCCCCTACCACGCCAAGGCGCAACAAATGTTAATCGATCATGGACTACAAGATACCGAAATACTAAATTATAAATATATACTTTAATTATTCCTAAATGATACCAGATACAAAAATATTTATAAAATACCGATTGTAGGTAATAATCACATAATCTTTCATTTAAAATAAAAAAATTTGTCTTAAATTAAATATTTATCGAAATATTTGAAAAAAAGTACTACTTCCGGTTTATAGATTGAAACCAAAAATAGGAGGTGCACAACTAGATGCTATAACAGTCCTAAATACAAAATTTCAACTTTCTACGTCTAACCGTATTTGAGTTATGCGACACACATACGTACGTCCGTCCGTACGTACAGACGTCACGACGAAACTAGTCATAATGGATTCAGAAAAAGTCAAAACGGATATTTCCATCAAAATCTGAAAACCGAAATTTTTCGCGATTACAATACTTCCTTATTACTCCGTACAAGGAAGTAAAAAGTGTATGTACGCAATCGAGTTACTGAAATTTGTAATTTAAGTAAAGGAGTATGGAGATATTGCTCGAGCAAAGAAAATCCTGCTGTCTTAGTAACCAGAGATGTACCTGCAAAATTATTATGTGTATCGCAACTATGGCTACAAGGACCAGAATCGCTGAAAACAGAGTCTCAAGATTGCCCTGAAAATGAATTTGAAAACAATGTAGTGGAAGTAGCTAGTGCATTTGTAAATTCAGGCGTAACGGAAGGACAGGAGACGATTTATCCAATTTCCAACTTCGAAAAATATGAGAAACTAAAAAAACGAGTTACTGCGTATATTTCAAGATTCGGTCATAACTGCAAAGCAAATCAAACAAATAAAGTAGTCGGACCGTTAGGTGTTGAAGAATTAAGAAGAGGTGAAATTTATTGGATAAAATTAACACAACAAATGGAATTCGCAACTGAAATATCCGCGTTAATGAATTCAAAGGAAATAAGCAATCGTTCGCCAATTTTAACGCTTAGTCCATTTGTTGATGATGACGGTATTTTAAGATTGGGAGGTATACTACAGGAAGTTTCATTGCCCTTTGAAATAAAACACCCAATCATCCTATCTCAAAAATCAAGAAAAATATTCGTCAGCTGTCATGAATAGGTTATGCATTCTGGGGTAAATATCACAATGAATGAAATAAGAAAAAGGTATTGAATTTTGCGTGGAAGGCAACAAGTCAAATCCATCTGTGGAAAATGCCTGAAATGTAAGCGATTCAAAGGTGAAGCAGGGAATTAACCTTTTGCTCCTTTATCAAAAAATAGAATAATTATGGCAAACCCATTCAAATATACCGGCGTCGACTTTGCTGGCTCATAATAAACAATGCTACTAATATGTGCTGTAACGAGAGTTATCCACTTGGAATTGGTTCCGGATTTAACAACGGAGAGTTGTGTTAGAGCCTTTCGAAGTCACATCTCGCGGCGAAGTGTGCCAACTGTAATCTATTCCGATAACGCTAAAACATTTTGACGAACTTCGCAAGAAATTCAGGAGCTGTTCCGCATTTTAGAATCTGAATCAGTTCAATAATTGGGTAAGAAACATCGTATCGAATGGTGTTTCATAGTAGAATGAGCTGCTTGGTAAGGTGGATTCTGGGAAAGGCTGGTAAAAACGGTAAAGCGTGCGTGAAAACTAACATTGGAAAAAGCGCACGTAAATTATGATGAACTCCAAACAAGTAGAAGCCAACGTAAACTCTCGTCCACTAACTTACATAGATGACGATCCAACGAAGCTATTAATTCTGTCACCTTCACATTTCTTAATCGGCTTGAAGGACGGTGTATTTAGTATGGATCTTAAAAATTCAGAAATAAATAAAGATGCAATACTGAAGCAATGAAAGAAGCGAGAAATACCAATAGTGCGTTCTGTTAGTCATTTGATAGTTCATATTTGGATACCAGCATGAAATTTTGCACAAACTATCTACACAATGACCTTTATCAAAAACCGTCGAGACACAACTCATATCCCCCCAGGGGGGAAACAGTCACCAGAAAACGGTTTTTTGCTTTATATTGAAAACTGTACATTATATTAAAAAATAATTTTTGACAAAAAATGTTCCTCGTACAATTATCTACGAGTATAACAAAATATTGTTATAGTTTTTTTGATAGGATGAGCCGTTAGACCAATAATAATATTTTTATATTGAAGAAATATTAGTACGGGAGCATAGGGCATTCCGTGGCAGGTTTCGTACCAAAATTGCGGAGGTGGTATTGTTCGTTCACAAACTACCTATATATAATTAATTTTCATGGTGTCATTCCATTTTCTAAAGCAGACAGATTTGATGACGTCATAAAGATGGCGGACGTGAAGAATGGTAAAATCTTTATTTTTCATCCGATTTCGGATAAATAATTAGAAAAATATCGAAATTTTATCGATTTTTGCAAATTTTTCATGTCTGCATTATATCCATTTTGGATTTGTTGGTGAAAGGTTTAATCGAATTTATTTTGTTAAAATATATTTAAGATGAAACATAAATTGCAGGAGAATCCTTTTTTAGAGCTGTATCCCATTTTAGGGGGTTATTAATATAGCATTAGTAATTAAATTTTAAAAAATTAGTTTTACAACTTTAAAAACCGTCCAAATTACACAAAATGGAACGGATACAGACGTAAATATAGAGGACGAGGATTATATTGTAAGATATAAGAGTTTAATTGTGAAATTAAAGCATTTTAACGCACAAGTACCTATGAGCTATGACAGCAAGTCTATGTATCAAAGATATGGGAGATAACAGAAAGAAACTATTACCTATTGATAACCACGTAAAATGGGGTACAGCCTTAAAAATGGATTCTCCTGCAATATATGTTCCTTCTAACATATATTTTAACAAAATAAATTCTATTAACCCTTTCATCAACAAATCCACCATGGGTATAATGCAAACATGAAGAATCTGCAAAAATCGATAAAATTTCGACATTTTTTCAATTATTTTGGGAAAAATCAACTTTACGGAGAAATTTCTAACAACCTCTTTGTACAGAAAAAAATTTCTCTATCGAATGAGCTCGTGTAACGCTGAAATCGGTTGAAAAATTAAGATTTTACACATTCTTCATGTCCGCCGACTTTGTGACGTCACCAAATCTGTCTGCATTAGGACACAGAATAACACCATGGAAATTATTAATCTGTAGGTAGTAGTAGGTAGAATGCCCTATGCTCCCGTACTAATATTTCTTCAATATAATAGTTATTTGTCTAACTAGGCAAAAAAATATTAGATTTGCTGCCGCGGCTAGAGTTTCATAGACGAGGCGCAGCCGAGGCTATGGATCTAGCTTAGGCAGCAAATCTGTATTTTTTGCCGTGTTAAACACATTATTTTTTCGGTGATTGTTATTCATTAATATTTATTTAGTGATTCTTTTAAATATATTGATAGGTACCGAAATGCGTATGTTGACAGTTGCTATGAAAGAACAAAATATAAATAAAATGGCATTCTTGGAATTCCATTCTGATGCCTTCAGAGAGTTTGTATTGCGATCTACACATACGTTATTAGCAACGACATTGTCTAGAGTATTGTTGTAATCACAGAGTGTTTGATTCCGTACGTCGACACTGGAAGAATATAGTATCAAATGATGATCTGCATTCCTCCAAGCAGAAAAAATATAGGTACAGGTTCCTTGTCGATTCCCTTTTTCGCTCTGTTGGTCTAATAAATATGTAAATATCGATTATGACAATACCAGCGATAATAATTAAAATATACGGTAATGTTGATGTTCGACCTGGAATTATTGAATTCAAAGTCCGAAAAGCTGATCTTTATTTGGTACAACTTCTAAGAAATATCCTACAGATGATACAGTGATAAAAAAAATGGGCTTTAATAATTCGCAACAAAACTAACATACTTCAAAATAAATTCTGCAACAATTTGGTACTGCGATGAATTCCAGCTTCAGCTCTGTGATTGCTATTCTAGTGTTCGATAGGTTAATCGTTACTCGACGATAAACGTTGAAAATAACAATCACTCCTTAACATGTTACTAATTCGCACCAAAGGCGGAAACATTTTATCAAAATGGTATCATACTTCAGACATCTACGATGTCTACTCTATTATGTACAAGTACAACAATCATCAACAAAGCAAAACTCAATCAGAGTACAATACGCATGCGTAGCCTATAATCAGAGTCTGAACTACTGCGCACTGCATGTAGACATGCGCTGATAACCTTGGCGGAATATTTGAAAAATCACGCCTTGAAGCTCGCGTCAGAATTATTATTTTATTTTTATGATTAACAAAATAACAATATTACAAACAAAGCTTTAACCTAAGCTAAAATAGGTTAGGTATGTGATGAATTTTATAAATGTCAAATTTGTTGATTCACCATAGTAACAATTACTTTTGCTGCCTAGGCTTTTTTTACTATTTTTGCTGCCTAGGCAGCAAAAGTGACACTTTGTTGACTGTCTGCTGTCAAAAAAACAGCACTTTTAATGTCAATCGCCGAAAAAAATATTATTATTGGTCTACCGGCTCATCCTATCAAAAAAACTGTAACAATATTTTGTTATACTCGTAGATAATTGTACGAGGAACATTTTTTGTTAAAAATTATGTTTTAATATAATGTACAGTTTTCAATATAAAGCAAAAAGCCGTTTTCTGGTGAGTGTTTCCCCCCCTACTTTCTCCCCTGGGGGATATGAGTTGTGTCTCGCCGGTTTTTGACAAAGGTCATTGTGTAGATAGTCTGTGTAAAATTTCATGCTGGTATCCAAATATGAACTATCTTTGAAAAATTATAGACTAATAGAACGCACTATAACGACGAAATTATTTACTTCATTCTGTGCATCACGAGCAGAGCGTTAAGTCGAGACCTCTAAAGGAAGGAGATGTCGTAGTCGTACTAATTCATGAACAGCAAGACTACAGTGGAAGATGGCGAGAGTTCTTAATTTGTTTCAGGGTCGTGATGAAAGGGTGCGAGGTCCAAACCGGAAACAGGACGTGGTTGCGTAGACTTCTGTTTCCACTTGAAGTTGACCATTTTCCCTCCCCATCTTACTCAGAATCCAGTATCTAGACGACAAGACAAATTTTTAATGCTATTTTTGTCACATCAATAATAAACTTATTTTTCTTTATGTTGATACTTTTTCAATCACTAAAATTTGAAATTTTTTTAGTTTTGAATGATTCTTAAGGCAACATAACAATAAATAAAAGGTATATGAAGAAGAAAAAACAACTTCACGCTTTGTGAACAATGTGAAAATATTTACATATTTTGCTGCAATTGTAACTCAGTTAAATGTAAATAATATTTATTATATGTTGAATTATAACATATAGTGATTTTTATGATTAATGAAGCGATGATGATGAAGATAAATACTTAGAAACTTCCCGTTATGATCTTATTCATTCGGAGAGTAGTGAAGACTTCGATAGTGATAGTGGAATAAGACAAAAAGCTTAAGAAAATATTACTAAGAATACCAAGTAACAAGAATGGAAAAGAAAGAAATTTAATCCAAATTGTTTTGAAGTTGAAGATATATCTTGGCAAGCAAAACTGGAACAAGAAATTTGGAGTTTTTGAGTTTCATAATTAATTTTAAGTTAATTTTAAGATCTCTAACATAAATCATATTTTGTTATTTAATTTGTGAGATGTTTTACTACAAATTTTATAAGATGGGCATGCTGTATATTAATTATTAATAAAATAGGAAAAATTTCTACATTATTTGTACCCAAAATAGCAAAAACCAATTTTGGTGACACTAGCTTCAAAACTAATATATCGTCAGGACCTGAGAGGATAAGGAACATTTTTTTAAATTATCTTGGAGCCTTTTTTTAAGATAAAATTTGCATATTTTCTAGGGCAGAACAAAAGAAATTTTAGACATTTTTTATTTTTTATGTTTATTCAATTGGATTCCTTGGACATTTTTCAATCAGATCCATTGTTTTCTTATAACCTTGTTTGAGCAAAAATTTTAATATTTTCTCGGATACAACATATTACAACTCTCTATTACGGTTGGATTTTACGCTTCGGATCGCCAGCGGCAGCGACTATTACAGCAGAGGACTTCAGGTCGAACCTCAGCTCTTCGTAGCACTCACTCATCTTATTTGCATGGTAGAACGTTGATATCGGTTCTTAAAGCCTGCGATTATGTGCCACTCTTCTAAAAACTGGGTGGAAAGCCTTCCAACTGTTCTATTAGGATTACGGATGAGTCTAGAGAAGGACACGAACGCGTCTGCAGCTAAAATGAACTACGGTACAACATTACAATTATCTGTTAAATTATTTATCGACGGGCAAGTACATTCCAAACCAACGATTTGCTTAAAAAAAGAACAGGATGTTCAACTCATCATGTGTTTGTTAGAGTCAACCATATGTAAAACATTGAAATCTCCGTATGACATAAAACATTGCAGAGAATAACCGACCGTGTTTTTAAAATTAACTTTAAAGTTACCTACACCGACCGTTATCTCAACAAAAATACTTATCTCAGCCTTCTTCGAGATAAAATAATTGATCACCGACAACTATCGTTCATCTCCCAAGGTGGTTCCACTAGAAGGGAATAATATGGTACTCGCAATACAGATACCATTGAATTGCTTGTCAAAAATATAATAAACGAAGTGAAGAATAAAAACGTCATGAATGTCCGTCCAATTTATATGGCGCTAAGCATAATGTCAAGCTTATTAAAAATAGATGGTAAAAATTTTGCAGAGATATCAACAGATTTCAAAGGTTACAGTGTGAAGTGCGACCACACTGGATTGCCCGAGTTACCGTTGTGATTCATACAAACCCGTCAGCACACACTCAGACATGACAGGCAGATCATACTGTGCTCTGCTGGACAAATGCGGCAAGCAAGAATTGTGGGTTCAAATGTTATAACACAGAAATTGTTTGTGTTGTAATAGAAAAATTGAACAATTCTTCAAATTTCACCTATAATACTGTACCTAATTTATGTGCATTGACAACATTTGAAGACTTATTAAATCAAATAAAATAATATTGGGAAATTGAGAGTATTTTACTATCAAGAGTCTCATCAATAGAACAAAAACAATTTGAACAAAATTTCCGTAAAACTTACCGTCGAAAAGAAGATGGTAGGTATGTTATTCAATTACCTTTTAAAATTACTAGGCAATGACACTAAAGCCGACGAATTTGCCAAATAGAGGTTCGTCGTCTTCGTCATGTAGTCCAGAGCCAATTCTCCTACTAACCCTGCGTGATATTGTCAAAAAGTAATTCATCTTGTTTAAATTTAATAAGATATATAGATATTATGAGTGAAGGTAGTAACAATAATCAAAAAATGGGCATACATAACCGAGATGAACAGTCCGCCCAGTTTACATGGCGCAAAGCACAATGTCAAGCTTATTCACAAGAGATGGTAAATATTTTGCAAATATATCAACAGATGGAAGAGTTACAGTGTGAAGTGCGACAGCACTGGCTATTAAATCGTCGCCAAAAGGTTTAAAACCCCAGAGGCACCACAAATATTACCAAAAGAGCAGACGAAGCAAGTGGTAAAAACACTCTTTCCTAGGAATCCCGTCGTTTTTCTCTTTTTCGACGTGACTGAAAATATGTTCGAGCAGATCATCCTACCGAGATTAAGGGTAGAGCTAGAAATGAAAAGTGATTTCGCAGACAACCAGTTTGGCTTCAGACCTGGCCGGAGCACGGAAGATGCACTGGATAAAGTCCTCCAGGCGGCAAAAGAGGCAATACGAGGTACCTGAAGGAGACAGAGAATCTTAGCCTTGATTACCCTTGACGTGAGGAACGCCTTCAACTCGGCGTCTTGGCGGATCATTGTAAGAGGACTTAAGGCTAGGGGGATAGCAGGTACGTCACGCGCATAGCACAAGCCTACTTCACAGATAGGAAGTTACTAGTAGAAAACGACGAGAGGCATGAAGAGGTGAAATAACATAATCAAGAATAACTGTCCATCCAGTTTACCTGTCGCAAAGCACGATGTCAAGCTTGTTCACAAGAGATGGTAAATATTTTGCAATGATATCAACAGATAGAAGAGTTACAGTGTGAAGTGCGACCGCACTGGCTTACTCGGGTAACCGCGGTAACCCATCTAAATCCGCCAGCCCGGACACGACAGGCGGATCATACTGTGGTCTGGTGGAGGTGCGGAGAACGCGGGCACTATCGAATGTAGGTAATTACCAGTGAAGGAAGTAACAATAATAAAAAAATGGGGATGCATAATTACAAAGAACAGTCCGCCCAGTTTACATGGCGCAAAGCACAATGTCAAGCTTATTCACAAGAGATGGTAAATATTTTGCAATATCAACAAATGGAAAAGTTACAGTGTGAAGTGCGACACATAATCAAGAATGAAAAGTCCGCCCATCTCACATAGCGCAAAGCTTATTCATAAAAGATGGTAAATATTTTGCAGATGGAAGAGTTACAATGTGAAGTTCGACCGCACTGCCCGTCAGCCCGAACACGATAGGCGGATCATACTGCGATCTGGTGAAGGTGCAGAGAACGTGGGCACTATAGAATGAACTGCCAAAACCCACAAAAATTATTTTGCTCAAAATGCGGACTGCATGGTGTTATGACACGGAATTATGGGTTCAAATTGTATAACACTGAATTTGATTTTATTGTAATAGAAAAATTGAACAATTCTTCAGAAATGATCCTATTCTTCTGTATCAAATTCATGCGCATTGGTAACATTTGACGAACAATAAAACGATATAGATACTTATATTTAAATTAAAAGAGAAGGTAGTAACAATAATAATAAAATGGAAATACATAACCGAAAATAAAAGTCCGCCCAGTTTACTGGCGCAAAGCACATTGTCAAGCTTATTCACAAAAGATGGTAAATATTTTGCAAAGATATCCAGATTGAAAAGTTTCAATGTGAAGTGCGACCGCACTGGCTTGCCCAGGTAACCGCGGTGACCCATTCAAACCCGGATACGACAGGCAAATCATACTGTGCTCAGGTAGAGGTGGATTAGAATTCGGGCACTGAACTACCAAAACCCACAAAAAATATTTTGCTTCAAATGCGGGGAGCGTAGTGTTTTGAGACGGGATTATGGGATGATGCGCAATTTTCAAATCTCCCGCGCTCGTCATGGGTGCAGCAAATACAAATTCAAATCTCCCGCGCCCAACATTCGACGCTAGTCGCTATATCTTCCCGCGGTTTTAACTTGGTGAGCACGGAAACGAGCGGCGCGGCATCCGCAATTACCGACTAGCGGCACGGCGACCAATGACAGCACGACATGAGTCCACCAACCAATTGCAGCCTGACACAGCTGCAACTAAGACTGGCCGTGACGAGAACGGCTAGTATAAAAGGGGATCGCTGGAGCAGAGCAATTCACAATTCAGTGCAAACTTACTCCTGAACAAGGAACACTCCTGAACAAGGAACAAGAAGCAGCAACCAACTGACGAGCACACATACCGGACCTGAGTAAGGATCGAGCGGTTTCCAGCAGCGTCATAGATCAGCATCAAGCTGGACGGCGACCGGCCATCAAGAAGTCGATGGAGACGGCCCTCAGATTGCTCCAAGGACAGGCGACGGCAAGGGGACACCCAGCACCCCTCGCTGACGACGTCAGCAGTTCACAGGAGGTCCGAGGTACAGTTGTGGCGCCTGGCCTAGCGGTACTGCTCCCGGGCGGCAGTTTCCATCCGGCCGGTATCACCTTTACCACCGTCCGCAAACAAAGAACACCAGCTCAACATCCCGGCAGGCGTCCCCGGAGAAGCGAGGTCGTCAACGGTCACTCTCACCCAAGAAGCCGCTTCCCAGGGTTTTCCGTAGACCCGTGCAGACGCCAACGTCGCCAGCGCATAGGTCCCAACTACGCAGGGTGGAGATCCCCACCAAGACGTATCACCTGGTGGATCGCAGCCGCATCCACCCTCTAGACCCACGACTGGCTGTGGTAGGGGCGACATATTCCGGCCACACCGATAGGGAACATTTCAGACACATGCAATTCAATTATAACTTGTATTTGTAAATCAATTATGTAAATAAACAAATCGTTATATATTTTAGTACTGTATGATTTACCTACCACTGATCACAAACATAAAAAGTAGAATTCAACCGACAATGTTATTCAATTACCTTTTGAAATTGCTAGGCAATGACGATAACACTAAAGCCGATGAATTGGTCAATTAGAGGGACGTTCTCTTGTCCATGTGGTCCAGAGCCAATGTTCCAACTAGCGAAATCAATCCTGCCTGGTATTGTCAAAACCGTGCTACAATTTGATAAGGGCCTTCTTCCAGTTTAAATTTAATAAGATGATATAGATTTTAATATTTAAATTACGAGTGAAAGTAGTAATGACAATTAAAATATGTGGATACATAACCGAAAAGAACAGCCTTCCAGTTTACATGGCGCAAAGCACAATGTCAAGCTTTTTCACAAAAGATGGTAAATATTTTGCAAAGATATCAACAGA
Organism: Agonum fuliginosum; assembly: GCA_947534325.1. Lineage (NCBI taxonomy): Eukaryota > Metazoa > Arthropoda > Insecta > Coleoptera > Carabidae > Agonum > Agonum fuliginosum. The sequence goes on along the minus strand of OX384045.1, from coordinate 17,322,485 downwards.
TGGAAGAGTTGCAATGTGAAGTGCGACCGAACTGGGTTGCCCGGGTAACCGCGGTGACCCACCCAAACCCACTATCCAGAACACGACAGGCGGATCATACTTTGCTCTTCTGGAGGTGCAGTATGAACTGCCAAACCCACAAAAAATATTTTGCTCCAAATGCGGACAGCATGGTGTTTTGACATGGCATTATAATAATGATAATAATAAAAATCCCAGTACAATATTTACAGTGTATAATACAAAATAGCAAAAATATAAATATTATTACAAGTACAAAACTCTCATAGACAAAATATAAATACAATTAACCAATATTAACATATCGGTGCAAATAATTCGTACCTATAAGGTACCTTTTAAATTGAAACTTATTTAAACAAAAAATATCGAAATCACTGATTTTATTCAAATTATTGATTAAATTTAAAATACAATTCAGTGACTCATTGTATCATTATTGGGTTCAGTATTTAATTTTGTTGTAATAGAAAAATTGATCAATTCTTCAAATATGACCTATACTACTGTATCTAATTTATGTGCATTGACAACATTTAAAAACTTATTAAACCAAATAGAACAATATTGGGAAGTTGAGAGTATTTCACTATCAACAGTCTTATCAATAGAAGAAAAACAAGTTGAAGAAGAGAAGATGGTAGGTATGTTATTTAATTACTTTTTGAAATTGCTAGGCAATGACGGTAACACTAAAGATGATTGGCCAAGTAGGGGGGTTGTTCTCTTCGTCCTGTGCTTCCACTAGCGAAGTCAACGCTGCATGGTATTGTCAAAAACTGTGCTACAATAAGTTATGTGCTTTCTTCAAGTTTAAATTTAGTAAGATGATATAAATTTTAATATTTAAAGTACGACCGAAAGAAGTAACTATAATAAAAAAATGGAGATACATAATTAAATTAATAGTCCGTCCAGTTTACATAGCGCAAAGCACAATGTTAAGCTTATTCACAAGAGATGGTAAATATTTTGCAAAGATATCAACAAATGGAAGAGTTACAGTGTGAAGTGCGACCGCACTGGATTGCCCGGGTAATCGCGGTATTCCATCTAAATCCGCCAGCCCGGACACGACAGGCGGATCATACGATGCTCTGGTGGAGGTGCGGAGAACACGGGCACTATCGAATGAACTGCTCCAAATGCAGAGAGCATGGTGTTTTAACACGGGATTATGGGTTCAAATTATATAACAAAAAATGTGATTGTATTGTAATAGGAAAATTGAACAATTCTTAAAATAATTCTTCAAAATTGTATCTAATTTATGTGCATTGGCAACATTTGAAGACATACTAAACCAAATAAAACAATATTGGGAAATTGAGAGTATTTCACTATCAAAAGTCTTATAAATAGAAGAAAAACAAGTTGAAACACATTTCAGGTAAAACTCACCGTCGAAAAGAAGATGGTAGGTACCTGTTATTCAATTACCTTTTGAAATGACGATAACACTAAAGCCGATGAATTTGCCCTGTGGTCCAGAGGCAATGCTTCCACTACCGAAATCAACCCTGTTATGAGCCTTCTTCCAGTATAAATTAAATAAGATGTTATAGATTTAAATATTTAAATTACCAGTGAAGGTAGTAACAATATTTAAAAAAATGGGGATACATAATCATGGAGAACAGTTTACATGGCGCAAAGCACGATTTCAATATGTTTCACAAAAGATGGGGACAAAAATTGGAAGACTTATTAAACCAAGTAAATCAATATTGGGAAGTTGAGAGTATTTCACAATCAAGAGTCTTTCAATAGAAGAACAAGTTGAATAACATTTCAATAAAACTTATCGCCGAAAAGAAGATGGTAGGTATGTTATTCAATTCCCATTTAAAATTACTAGGCAATGACACTAAAACCGATGAATTTACCAAATAGAGGGTCGTCCTCTTCGCCCTGTGGTCCAGAGCTAATGCTTTCACTAACGAAATCAAGCTTGCATGATATTGTCAAAAACTGTTACAATAGGTAATGGGTCTTCTACTTGTTTAAATTTAATAAGATGATATAGATATTTTTATTTTGAGTGAAGAGTAGGAACAATAATCAAAGAATGTGGATACATAACCGAGATGAACAGTCCAGTTTACATGGCGCAAAGCACAATGTCAATATACACAAAAGACGGTAAATATTTTGCAAAGGCATCAACAGATTAAAAAATTACAATGTGAAGAGCGATCGCACTGGCTTGCCCGGGTAACCGCGGTGACCCATCCAAACTCGCCAACCCGGATACGACAGGCGCATCATACTGCGGTCAGTTGGAGGTGCGGAGAATGCAGGCACTATCTAATGAACTGCCGAAACACAAAAATTATTTTGCTTAAAATGCGTAGATTATGGGTTCAAATTGTATAACACAGAACTTGGTTGTGTTGCAATAGGAAAATTGAACAATTTCAAATATGACCTATATTTCTGTAGCAAATTTATGCGCATTGACAACATTTGAGGACTAAAACTTAATAAGACAATTTTGGAAAGTAGAGAGTATTTCAAATCAATAGAAGATCAACAAGTTGAACAACTTTTCAGTAAAACACACCGTCGAGAAAAAGATGGTAGGTATGTCACTAAATCCGATGAATTGGCCAAATAGGGATCGTCCTATGGTCCAGAGCCAATGCTCCCACTAGCGAAATCAACTCTGCATGGTATTGTCAAAAACAGTTTTCAAGAAAAGTTCACAATTCTCTGGACTACTACATCTCACTGCAAGTATTCAAAAAGATTTATAGCTAAGCCAACTTTCAAGTTGGCCAATTATCTAACTCGGCTCTCTAGAAATAATCTGCACAATGTTGTTGTTTTGACGTGTCACTTTTGTTGAAATAAGTACATGCTTCGCATGAAACAGGTCCAGAGTCCCTTATGCATATGTTGTGAAGAAAAAAGACAAGAAGAAGGGGAAACTGTGGAGCATATTCTAAACGAATGTTCTGCCCTACCTATCTTAATAAAGCTAGAGTTCGGGCCCAACATGGCAATTGGCCAGCCTCAGAACAATTCCCGCTGCAGATCTTTCAGCCATCTTGCTCAGTGTAGAATGGCGCCAGAATCTGTAGCGTTTCAGTGTGCTGAACGGAGAATTGTCCAATGAGCCCAATAGAGCGGATTAAGTGCAAGTTTAGTTTTTACTTTACCCGCCCCATCTTATCCAGTATCCAGACGAGAAGCCAAAATTTGTATGCTATTTTTTTATCACATCAATAATAAACTTATTTTTCATGATATTAATACTTTTTTCAATCACTCTGTACCTATACTAGTCTTTAGAAATTTGAAAATTTCATGGTTTTAAATTTATTATTGTTAAGGTAATGTAACGAGCGGCGCCTGGGTGACGGCGGCCAAGCGACATGCACGGACAAGTTTGCATTGTCTAGCCGGCGCGCTATTGTGTTGATGACGCAAGAGGGGGATGATTCATCGGGTCACGCGATACGGTAATAAAATTTAATTACTTTCTGGAAGGAATTTATGGAATCTACCAGAATTACCGGCTGTGGATATATAAACGCTACCCGAGCGGACGGTGAGTCAGTCTACTTTAGAATTGTGACATAAATAGAAGTCTTCGACCGAATGGTGACATAAATAGAACGAAATATTCATGTATTGTGAAATAAATAGTGTTTAATGTTATTTACTGGTTAAATAAATAATTAGAGTGTATAAATAAATAATCGTAGTAGTGTTAAGTGTGTAAATAAATATTCTTAGTGTATAATTAGTGTTTTAAGTTTAATTAATAGTGCGTGTTTATTTAATTATCATTAACTTTTATCTTTTATTTTTCGATATTAAACTTGTTATATAAATATTCGTGTTTTACTGATTTTACACTTCACCTAAATAAATAAAACCGTTACAATTGGTGTCAGGTGTGGGGTTTAATAAACTGTGAAGTGTAAATTAAAAATAAATAAAATGGCAACAAAGAAAGTAAAATTAAGTGACTTAAAAGTGGCTGAACTCAAGAAGGAACTAGAAGAACGGGATCTAGACACAGCGGGGGTCAAGACGGTACATCAACAGCGTCTACGAAAAGCTCTAGAAGATGTTGGTGAAAATCCGGAGGTACTTGAAGTTGCGTGTAGCGTATCCGAACAACTGCATGAAACTTCTAGAAATTTAAAAGAAGAATTGACCGCAACTTTGAAAGAAGAAATAACAGAGAGTTCTAGAAAGTGTGAAGAGAATTCCAGAATTTTGAAAGAAGAATTAGCTGCAACATCTAGAACATTGGAACAGAAATTAGAGGAGAATTCTAGAAAATCAGAAGAAAGTTCTAGAATGCTAGAAGAGAAAATTTGCGAAACATCCAGAACCTTAGAAGAAAAATTTGTAGAAAATTCTAGAATTTTAGAAGAAAAATTAGACGAGAAGTTAGAAGAGAATTTGAAGAACTTGAAGCAAGAATATGACAAGAAGATAGAACAATTAGAAGAAAATTTATCTAAAATTACGGCATCGCCGATGTCGACAACCGAAGCGACCAAAGGAGACGGGGTTAAAATAGAAAGGTCCATCAAAACAGAACACAATTCGACATCTCACGTGAAAGCTCCAAAATATGACGGAAAATCAGCGTGGCCTAATTATTTGAGGCAATTTGAAATAGCTGCTAAAATAAATGGTTGGTCGTCAGAGGAGAAGGCTAGTAATCTGGCCCTTGCCTTACAAGGAGAAGCCCTCAATATTATCCAAACGGTGAAACCAGAAGAGCAAGAAGACTATGACCTACTAGTCAAACAACTAGATATGCGGTATGGCAACGCACATTTGAAACAGGTGTACCAGACGCAACTGAATAACAAATATCAGGAATCAAAGGAGACACTTCAAGAATTCGAAGCGGACATATCTCGCTTGGTTCACCTCGCATTCCCCGATGCTCCGGAGAGCGTGATACAGACCCTGGCTATTCAACAATTTGTCAACGGAATCCGAGACAGCGAAATCCAAAAATCATTAAGAATAGCTCACACAAAAACTATAAGTGATGCACTGTCAATTGCGTTAGAGCATGAAGCCGCTAAACAAGCTTCACGTAACCAATCCAGAGTGAGGAATATTGACGCCGAGAGAACCGAAGATTTAGACGAGAGAGTGCGACGAATCTTCAAATAAATGCTTCCAGAAAGAAGAAAACTACGTTGCTGGAATTGTGATGAGCTCGGTCATCCACAAAGGCTGTGCAAGAAGTTGAAGAAGACCGAAATGAAGAAAGAAGAAGATGAGTCGACCCGTAAACAAGTAGTTCCACATTCCATCGGCTATGTTGCATCCCTTCATCATCAAGCCAACAGCATCTATGTGGATGGCTGTATTGACGGTAGACCACTTAAAATGTTGCTAGATACGGGTGCGACGAAGACAATTATTCGTCCCGACATAGCAAAAAGAACTGGCAAGACACATCTCCATCCAACCAAGTGGCGATTACGCACAGCTACAGGGGAACAAGCTACCGCATCTGGAGAGCTGGATTTGAACATCACTATCGGGAATACCTCCTTTGAACATCGTGTGCTGATTGCTGACGTAGAAGACGAACTCATTCTAGGTATGGACATCATGAAGAAGCACGGTTTCAAACTGGACCTCAAGAGTGGCGTGATGGTGGTCAATGAAGAAGAACTCGTATTGCAACCACGGGACGACGACGCCGTACGTGTGTTAATAGCCGAAGATGTCACCCTCCCAGAGCGAAGCGAGACTATCGTACAAGGAAGACTGGAAGGTAGTTTCTGCGAAGGGAACATTATCATGCTGGAGCCCAAGAATGATGATACCAAAACTGGACCTGGAGTTGTGATTGGAAAATCGCTAATAAAAGCAAAGAAGACAGTACCGGTTCGAATAATGAACATTAATTTTTATCCCGTTGTTATTAAAAGTGGGACAAACGTAGGGGAATGTTCATCAGTTTCCTCGATTATTCGAACTGTTACGGCCAAGGAAACGACATGCAGTAAAATCCCGGACACAGTAGTCAATCAATTGTCATCATTCCAAGGATTGACCGCCACCCAGAAAACCAAGGCGAAAAATTTAATCGGAAAATACCAGGACGTATTCGAGTATGACAAGAAATCCAAGGGAAGAACCAACGTGGTCCGCCATAAAATAGACACCGGAGACGCAAGACCCATCTGCCAACCAGCAAGAAGATTACCACTGGCAAAGCGAGAAGAAGCAGAGCGAATAGTTGAGGACATGAAGTTGGAAGGTGTGATTGAGCCTTCAAGTAGTCCATGGGCTTCGCCAGTGGTGTTAGTGAAGAAGAAGGATGGATCTACACGATTCTGCGTTGATTATCGTCAACTTAACAACGTGACAAAGAAGGACAGCTACCCGCTACCCCGAATAGACGATACATTGGACACTTTGGCTGGATCGAAGATTTTCTCCACGTTGGATTTAAAAAGCGGTTACTGGCAAGTCGATTTGGAGCCAAAGGATAAAGAAAAGACAGCCTTCACCATCGGCACGGGACTTTGGCAATTTACTGTTATGCCATTCGGGCTCTGCAATGCCCCAGCAACATTCGAACGACTCATGGAAACCGTTTTAGCTGGGCTGTCATGGAAAACCTGTTTGGTTTACCTCGACGATATTATTGTGGTCGGGAAAACGTTTGAGGACCACATGAAGAATTTAGAAGAGGTTTTCCAAAGATTACGAAAGGCCAATCTGAAGCTCAGCCCGAAGAAATGTCACCTGTTCCAGGAGGAAGTTCATTACATGGGACACATAGTTTCTGGTAGAGGGATTGCAGTAGACTCCGAGAAAATAAAATCTGTTGAGGACTGGCCAGTACCTAGAGACAAGCATGAACTTAGAAGCTTTCTAGGTTTATGCACCTATTATCGACGATACGTACCAGGATTTGCCAATATTGCGAAACCGTTGACAAAGCTTACTGAAGAAGGCCGAAGATTCATCTGGGAAACGGACTGTCAAGCCGCATTCACACAACTGAAACATTCCTTGACAAGTGCACCTGTTTAAGTTACCCGTTACCACAAGGAGAGTTCATACTAGACACAGATGCCAGCAACGTTGGAATTGGCGGTGTGCTTTCCCAAATTCAAGACGGACATGAGAAGGTTATTGCCTACTTCAGCAAGACATTGTCAAAACCTGAAAGAAATTATTGTGTCACCAGAAAGGAATTATTAGCAGTCGTTAAGTCCATCGAACATTTCTACAAGTATTTGTACGGTAGAAAATTTCTTATTAGAACCGACCACGCTGCTCTAAAATGGCTACTACAATTTAAGAATCCGGAAGGTCAAGTAGCCAGATGGATTGAACGACTGCAGGAATATGACTTTGTGATTGAACATAGAGCAGGAACGAGCCATCGTAATGCAGACGCATTGTCGAGAAGGCCATGTCAGGAGGAATGTAAACACTGTAGCCGAGTAGAAGAAAAACATTCCATCGTCGCGAGGACAACAGTAGTTGACGATAGATGGCATCCAGACGACCTGCGCCAAGACCAAGAAAATGACCCGGATTTGAAAATCATACTGGATTGGAAGAATAGTGAAGAAAAGCCAGCATGGGAAAATGTTGCACCACATTCCCGGAAAGTAAAATCGTACTGGGCACAATGGGACTCTATTGTGGTTGAAGAAGGTGTCCTGAAACGTGTGATGGAGAACACCGAAGGTACTGAGACGAAAACTCAGCTGATTGTTCCACGGAGCCGAGTACCGGAAGTGTTGAAGGAAATCCATGATGGAACTGGAGGAGGACATTTTGGAGTCAACAGTACCGTGGAAAGATTGCGCCAACGATTTTACTGGGTGAATTGCAAAGAAGATGTTAAAGAGTGGTGCAAGAAGTGTGTTGCTTGCGCTGGAAGTAACGGGCCACATAAGCGACGAAGAGCTCCAATGCGTCAATACAATGTTGGCAGTCCATTTGAGCGCATTGCGATTGATGTAGCCGGACCATTCCCGGAATCCGACGAGGGAAACAAGTACATATTAGTCGTTATGGATTACTTCACCAAGTGGGTTGAACCTTATCCATTACCTAACCAGGAAGCCGTCACTGTTGCTGAAGTTCTGGTAAAAGAATGTATTTGCCGATTTGGAGTCCCTCGTGAACTACACTCCGACCAAGGAAGAAATTTTGAGTCTGCCCTTTTCCAAAACATCTGTAAGATAATGGGAATCAACAAGACTAGGACAACTGCACTACATCCGCAGTCCGACGGCATGGTCGAACGAATGAACAGAACTATCAACCGATATCTATCAAAGGTTGTCTCTAACCATCAAAGAGACTGGGACCGACATCTGCATCTGTTCCTGATGGCTTATCGTTCATCCGTACACGAGACGACAGGACAGACACCTGCTAACATCTTATTCGGACGTGAATTACGTTTGCCATGTGACCTGGTATTCGGCAGCAAACCTGGAGAAGATTTGGCTGGGGAGGATTATGTCACCAACTTGCGAAGAAGAATGGATGACATTCATGAACAAGTCCGTACAAGTATTCAGGTTGCCAGCGACAGGATGAAGGATCATTATGACATCAGGGCTGACGAAAGTGGTTACCAACCTGGAGATCTGGTGTGGTTGTATAGCCCGCAGAGGCGTCGCGGATTATCGCCGAAGCTGCAGAAGAATTGGGAAGGCCATTATGAAATAATCAAGAGAATAAACGACATAATCTACCGGATAAGAAAAATGCCTAATGGGAAGCCGCGAGTAGTACATTTTAATCGTCTAGCTCCTTTCGCCGGCGATAACCATGAAGACCATCGTGGAGCTACGGTTCGAAGAATTGAAGCCCAAGAACCTACATTCGAAGATTTCATGGAAACTTATTCCACTAACCGTAAAGCTCGGTATGGCGTTACCCGAGAGGAACATCTAGACCTGTTCACGGTTTCACCAGACTATTCCCTTGGTCACTGCATAGCCGAAGACACGAAAATGTCCCGCGGAATCGCTACTGTCTTCAAGAAGAAGTTTGGACGACTACAAGAACTGGCCAACCAACGTCCATCCGTCGGGAGAACAGTACGACTTAGGGATAATGACGTGGAACACAAACGATACATTTACTACTTAGTTACGAAGGCAAAATCAAACCAGAAGCCACTGTATCGAAATTTGTGGAATTCATTGTGCGATCTGAGGGACCACCTATTGGACAACGACATCATGAAGCTGGCTTTACCGAAGATAGGCTGTGGACTAGATGGCTTGGATTGGAGGATTGTGAGGAACATGTTAGAGATCCTCTTCCGGTATACTGGAATTGAAATCCTCGTCTGCAGCTTCAACCCAAAGAGACAAGTCAACACAGAACCGACCGTGGACTGTCACTTCTTCCAGACATCCGGGTGCATCAAGGGTGATGCATGTAGATTTCGTCATCGAGGACTGTTCCGGGACGAAACAGTCTTAAGGAGGGAGCAATGTAACGAGCGGCGCCTGGGTGACGGCGGCCAAGCGACATGCACGGACAAGTTTGCATTGTCTAGCCGGAGCGCTATTGTGTTGATGACGCAAGAGGGGGATGATTCATCGGGTCACGAGATACGGTAATAAAATTTAATTACTTTCTGGAAGGAATTTATGGAATCTACCAGAATTACCGGCTGTGGATATATAAACGCTACCCGAGCGGACGGTGAGTCAGTCTACTTTAGAATTGTGACATAAATAGAAGTCTTCGACCGAATGGTGACATAAATAGAACGAAATATTCATGTATTGTGAAATAAATAGTGTTTAATGTTATTTACTGGTTAAATAAATAATTAGAGTGTATAAATAAATAATCGTAGTAGTGTTAAGTGTGTAAATAAATATTCTTAGTGTATAATTAGTGTTTTAAGTTTAATTAATAGTGCGTGTTTATTTAATTATCATTAACTTTTATCTTTTATTTTTCGATATTAAACTTGTTATATAAATATTCGTGTTTTACTGATTTTACACTTCACCTAAATAAATAAAACCGTTACAGTAACATAACAAATTGAATTGAAGATATACAAGAAAAGCAAATTCACGCTTTATTAACTATGTGAAAATATTTAAATTTTTTGACAATTGTCAAATTTTATATATTTGTACTAAATTCGAAAAGTAGAGCTGGGTGTTTTGATTTTGATTTAGATTTTTTAAATAAATTAGTCTCTGTGATTTGAATAAATAGTTTTAACATGAAGATAGTTATTTTTCATTATTGTTAGCAGCCTTTAAAATACGCCGTGTAGGCACGCTTTTGCATATTTTAAACATCCAGTTATCATGTATGTAAAAAAGCAATTTTTTCTCACTCATGGCCGAAATGTCATACTTATCGAATGTCATTTCAGTGTGAAAAGCGTTACTTTGACGCACTAGTGCGAAAAGTAAAAGAAATAATTAAATTTATTACATTAATCATTACAACAAACAAATTACTTATTATAAATAATAACCACCCAGTTTGTATAGTTGTTTTTTTTACTTCTTATTCCAGATGACAACTGATGAGATCAGATTGAGCTTCCGATTATAAATTATCTTCAACTTCTGGTGGTGGTTCAGTGCCGTTATGTGCAGCTTCAGTAAATCCGCTAATCTGGTAACGACTCCGAAAACAATGTCCAGTGCAGCCAGAAAAATCAGGCAATCCAAGAAATACAGCTATATTTTTGTTGTTGTTGTAACATAGCAGAAATCCATGCTCTGGTTTTCGTTTTTCTGAGAAATACAAAGCCAGATATGTGACACAACCCCCGCACATATGCTTCTCGGACCTGAGTCCAAAAACAGGCAGTCCATGGTGAAGGATCGTGAAGTCAGAAAGTAGTCGTTTCGGTAAAGTCATAATTTTAATTTATTTTTGTGTACTTTTAAGTGTTTGTTAATAATATTTTTTAAATAAAATACGTTCGCAATTTGTATTCGTTGGGTCCTACGTATCATTCCTATTCCCAATCCTTCCACTCTCAAGACAACCACTCCAACCCGTCGTAATCCCGTTCTCAAAAAAATCCATGTTACATTATTGTTCGATGCATTGGTCTTTTCTGTAGGCGATAAAAAATTTCCGTAAAAATTAAAACATGTACTTCTCATTGCGTAGTCCCTAGGCCGATACCGAAAAGTTCGGCAAGTCTGAACTTTTTCGATGTGCGTTCTAGGGAAAACCAATAGGAAGGCAGCATTTGACACGTGATGCGAATGACGCAAGGATCGCTTCAGTTTTGTTTGTCGACAAACAACAGCTAACCTAGCTGGTATCGTATGATTTGTGTCTATAAAGAGAAGAAACTATTAAAATGTCAATTTCCCATATTAACCTTATTGAACTTGTGGAAAATTTTTCTAATTTATGGGATAAAGTAAACAAAGATTATAAGGGCAAATTATGTGCAGAAAATTCATGGACATACATTTCAAAAAAATTATGTACACCATGTAAGCATTACTTTTAAGTATATAGATTAATATATTCGGGGGTAATATAACTAGTGCTATGATTATCATAGCCCGAGTTATATTTGGGGAGAATATATTATAATGAATGAGTCCAAAATGTTTGGTTATATTTTTTCAATTGCTGTCAAGAACGATTTAAATTCTGTTTACTTTTCTCAATTTTGTCTTCACTGGAATTTTCACGCCGAATACAATCAGGTTCATTCATTTTAAGTCTTATTTTTGACAAACAGCAATATTTAAATAAGAAACTGACAGTAGGAAATTAATTAACAAAAACAGTTGACATGTAACAGCGGTTATAAAAATATAATCGATTTGATAGCACCTTGCTACCCTATTTCAGTTAATCAAATTAGTCAAATATATACCACGTGATACATGAACTGTATATTCGTTCATATAACTAATAATTTATATAAATTGTTAGTGAAAGATTGTAAACAACGGTGGCAGGCACTTCGAAACGATTTCTTAATCATCCATAAAACGGAGGAAAACGTTCGGAAATTTAGCACAGCCAAGACAAGTGTAGAAATTATTTTCGTATTTTAATCGTAAATGTAATAAAATATTTACTGGTAGAACATCGCCCAGGGCCACAGCCTTCTACTTGATCGAGTAATTATCTAGAAGAAGTAGAAGTAGTAGTTGAAGAAGAAGAAAACCCAGAGTATTCATAGTGAAACTATGTTTGAGTGTGAAGATAGTTCCTCTCTTGAACAATCGAGACCTTCATCAAAATAATCAAGAAGGCAAACTATTAGACCCAAAGAATGTATGCGCGATGTCCCGGATATTGTTAATGTATTTCACGAATACGTTTCTAAACGGAACACAACAGAGAACGAAAATGCGTCTATAAAAACATTCTGCTCTTCATTAGTTGATGATTTTATGACATTAAATCCTCATCTTTTGAAAAAATGCTATTAGATATAATGAAAGTCTTCGATGAATATTGTTCTAAAAACAAGGAATAATAATATGTAGGTTCAAATTATTTAGATTTTTTCTTATTTTCATTTGACCATTTTTTAAAATTTTTGTATTAGTCCAGTCGGCAGAACGAAAAAAAGGCGTCTACCTGGAAAGTATTCCGAACCTAATGAAATTTTGACACGTCATTTAGGGGTACTCTGGGATCTAAGTTTTCGACCTCGAGGGCCCTGTGCTAACTTGGGGAGGGGGAAAAAACTACGATTTTTATTACCTTTTTTCGGTTTTTTGCCTATAACTCAAAAACTATGGGTCTTATGAACTTTTTGTTTCCATTTTTGGAAAGAACATTACATTAATGTTCAAGATACATCCATTAACATTAATTATTTCATTTTTAACAATAACAACTGTTTCTATTTAGTTTTCCATTTTCTTCCCTACATATCTCCTTAAGTATTGATCCTAGCGAAAAAGTGTATGCAACCAATTTTATGTAGATAATTTAATATGTGAACATTTTTTCGCTAGAGACAGTAGTTTTCGAGTCATTAACGAAAAACTGAAAAAATGGACCTTTAGAGACCTCCCCTACCCTTAGCTCCTCCACCAGCCCTCAGTACTTCTAGTATATTGTTAAGGACACCTTCCCCTACAACTGTGCCAAAATTGGCTTCTACATCAATTATTTCCGCTATTTGGTCTTTTTTGGTCTTCGTTGCCTGGACTATAAAATCATTATCAAAACTGACAACACCGGCAGTTCCCTAATTAAAGATAGACAACGGTACAAAAAGAAAAATTATAAGGTGCCCCACGCTGAAGTTTCTAGGGTGACAACCCCAACAATGTTAAAATAAACGCGCTTCCAGTCCATTGTGGTATAGAGGTCACTGCTCTCTACGTTTTCGTTTTTCTAATTTATGTTTTATTAAATTTAACAGTATTTTAAAGTTGCCATGTTCCGGATCAATACTTTTCACGTCATTAAATAAATTGGCGAATTGCCCCTTTCTTTTTGTTTTCTTTATTTATAGGCCGGACACTCCACCTTCATGGCTTTCTCTTTTTATGTTATGTAGTAACATAATGCACGAAACTGCCAAAATGGCAGCAGTAAAAATATCGTCTTATTCCAGCATGATTAAACAACGAACATGGTTTGTGCAACAAACTGTCAAACAAATAAACATACAAAACATCAGTGTTGCTTACCGGCAGTATAGCAACTCTGTTTTACCAACTGTTCTTAAAACTGTGGCATATTATGAACCAAAGCCAATAAAATTGCAGACTACGGTCACGGTCTCAGTTACAGCTATTATAAACGAGACCTTATTTATTTATTTAGGTATATTCGGCCACTCAACATGAATAAATTCACAATAATAGAGTAGCTCTACATACAAAATAATTTGAGTACAAAAATAAAAGAAAACAAAATAGAAATAAGAATAGATTACCATATTACGCATATTATGGCGAATAAAAATACATACTTAATAACATACATTGAATAGTAAATTATCAAAAATATATCTAAGGGAAACAAAATTAGAGTAACAAAAACATCTAAATAAATTTCAATGACATCTTAAATTTAGACAAATTAGTAGAAAACAAGTATCAATTTTAGAGTTCATTTCATTGTATAAATCGGATAATCTAATTATAAATAAATATGGGGCCATTTCGTCTCGTAAGATAACCATAGCTCTCCTTGCAATATTTGATCCTACTCGTCTACGAAGTCTCAACAATTTTGAATCACCTTCTTGTGAATCACCATCTCTAATATCTCCATTTTCACAAATGTAGTCTCCATAATTGAGAGGACAGTACATTTTTTTATTTTTTGGCATATCCATTTCTATTTCCATTTGATCTGTTTTTTTGATCAATAAATATTTTTGAATTTGAATTTGAATATGGTTCTTATGAAATTGTGCAAACAAACAGTGGCGGCAACAATTTTTTTCTACCGTTTCGACTTCAACAATTATATTAGTTCTAAAATTTCTCCATCTAGCAGCCAATATTCCAAATGAACTTTCTATTATTCTTCAAGCCGTGACAAGTGATAGTTAAAAACTTCATTTTTTAATCTAAATTTTTACCCGGGTAGGGTCCCAAAATATAAGATTTAAGAGGAAATGCTTCATCCGCCACAAAATAATATATGAAATTAATATTTTTAATTCGACCCGATTCAAGAGCACTTCCAAAGGCAGATGAACTAAACACACCTCCATCACTTTGAGATCCAAAAGCACCAATATCTGTGTGAATCGATGTGCAACGCATGTAGCCATAAGGACACTACTAAATACACACTGCCAGACTTTTTGGGTGCTTGTATTACGACATGTTTCCCATCTAATGCACCACAACGAATTTGCTATTGAATTTCAAAAAAATTAAAAAACTGTTTCCAGTCCTCAGTAGTTGACTTCCGCAAGTAAATTGAATATAAAACATCCCAAATTGCTTGGCACGTTTCTCTTACAACAACACTTACTGTTGATTTTCCAACTAGAAAAGACCAAGCCACGACTTGCATGCTGCATCCATGAACAAGATAGCTACAAATTATTTCAATGTATAAATATGTGATTATGAATGAATCTATTAGATTTAATACTTACTATAATATCAATTCGATTCGATTCCAAATTCACCGTCGTCAAGCAGTTTCGGACCGACAATCGATTACGTTGTGGATAAAAAACTTTCGGGAAACAGGATCTGTTGTCGAGTGTTCGAGCAGTTCGAGGTCGTCCACCTCTCTTCCTGACAACAGATTCTGTTTCCCGAAAGTTTTTTACCCACAACGTAATCGATTTTCGGTCCGGAACTGCTTGACGACGGGGAATTTGGAATCGAATACGGAACGCGCGCTGGGCGGCGATTACAGACTCGATTCCGCGTATGTATGCTTCTACGGCAAAAGCGCGTTGCTCGTTCGTCCACATTATGTTTACGACTGAAACTTTTTTAACACAAACTATGTTTATACAGGCCGCTATACACGCCATTCCCATCCTTTTACGTCCTCTGCTCGCTTCACAATTATCTATTGAAACTAGGGAGGTTGTTTTGCCCCACCCTGTATAAATAGGAAAGTGTAATGATTGGAGAGTTAAGTACAGAATTTGTTCGATAATGTGAAACAGCAAGAACATAAACAGATCTTGTGCCGTATGATGGGAAACGTAAACGAAAAGCAGATAGTAAATAAAACGATTGAATGACATTGTTAAAAATTTTATGTAGAAATGCAAGATCAAGTAATTTTCTTCTGTTCTCAAGAGTCAAAAATTTAGGTTGAAATGTTGGAAATCTTCTCCGCAAAAATGTAATAAATTTCTTTTTAATACTTTCAACACGAATAATATATTTAGTATAATGAGGATTCCAGCAAACGGAAGCGAACTCTAATTGACTTCTTACAAGAGTTATATACAAGGGTCATCAACGTGGATGGATGTTTAAAATTTGAATTTGCACGAAATAGGAATCCTAATATTTTTGTATGCCTTTTTAACAATATGTATATACTCGTAGTACAAAAATTTGCTATCAAGTACACCGGTACAACATAAATGTCTACCACATAAGCAAGGAGTCCCACATTATTCCCATTCACAAAAGAATCCCACGCAGTACGTTATGCTCCAAAACTAATATATGAATTACCAGTGAAGGTAGTGACGATAATTTAAAAAAATGGGGATACATAATTAAAAAGAACAGCCCGCCGAGTTTATATGGCGCAAAGCACAATGTCAAGCTTATTCACAAGAGATGGTAAATATTTTATATCATTAGATGGACGAGTTACAGTGTGAAGTGCGACACATAATCAAGAACAGTCCGTCCAGTTCACATGGCCCAAAGTACGATGTCAAGCTTATTCATAAAAGATGGTAAATATTTTGCAGATGGAAGAGTTACAATGTGAAGTGCGACCGCACTGCCCGTCAGCCCGAACACGAGAGGCAGATCATACTGTTCTCTGCTGGAGGTGCGGAGATCGCGGGCACTGTCGAATAAACTGCCAAAACCCACAAAAATTATTTTGCTCAAAATGCGGACTGCATGGTGTTATGACACGGAATTATGGGTGTTCAAATTGTATAACACTGAATTTGATTTTATTGTAATAGAAAAATTGAACAATTCTTCAGAAATGATCCTATACTTCTGTATCCAATTCATGCGCATTGATAACATTTGACGAACAATAAAACGATATAGATATTTATATTTAAATTAAAAGTGAAGGTAGTAACAATAATAAAAAAATGGAAATACATAACTGAAAAGAAAAGTCCGCCCAGTTTACATGGCGCAAAGCACAATGTCAAGCTTATTCACAAAAGGTGGTAAATATTTTGCAAAGATATCCAGATTGAAAAGTTTCAATGTGAAGTGCGACCGCACTGGCTTGCCCAGGTAACCGCGGTGACCCATCCAAACCCGCCAACCCGGATACGACAGGCGAATCATACTGTGCTCAGGTAGAGGTGGATGAGAATGCGGGCCCTTATCTACCAAAATCCACAAAAATTATTTTGCTTCAAATGCGGGGAGCGTAGTGTTTTAAAACGGGATTATGTGCTATTTTCAAATCTCCCGCGCTCGTCATGGGTGCAGCAAATACAAATTAAAATCTCCCGCGCCCAACACACGACGCTAGTCGCTATATCTTCCCGCGGTTTTAACTTGGTGCGCACGGAAACGAGCGGCGCGGCATCCGGCATTACCGACTAGCGGCACGGTGACCAATGACAGCACGACACGAGTCCACCAACCAATTGCAGCCTGACACAGCTGCAACTAAGACTGGCCGTGACGAGTACGGCTAGTATAAAAGGGGATCGCTGGAGCAGAGCAATTCACAATTCAGTGCAAACTTACTCCTGAACAAGGAACAAGAAGCAGCAAACAACTGACGAGCACACATACCGGACCTGAGTAAGGATCCAGCGGTTTCCAGCAGCGTCATAGATCAGCATCAAGCTGGACGGCGACCGGCCATCAAGAAGTCGACGGAGAGGGCTCTCAGATTGCTCCAAGGATAGGCGACGGCAAGGCTACACCCAGCACCCCTCGCTGACGACGTCAGCAGTTCACAGGAGGTCCGAGGTACAGTTGTGGCGCCTGGCCTAGCGATACTGCTCCCGGGCGGCAGTTTCCATCCGGCCGGTATCACCTTTACCATCGTCCGCAAACAAAGAACACCAGCTCAACATCCCGGCATGCGTCCCCGGAGAAGCGAGGTCGTCAACGGTCAGTCTCACCCAAGAAGCCGCTTCCCAGGGTTTTCCGTAGACCCGTGCAGACGCCAACATCGCCAGCGCATAGGTACCAGCTACGCAGGATGGAGATCCCCAGCAAGACGTATCACCTGGTGGATCGCAGCCGCATCCACCCTCTAGACCCACGACTGGCTGTGATAAGGGCGGCATATTCCGGCCACACCGATAGGGAACATTTCAGACACATGCAATTTAATTATAACTTGTCTTTGTAAATCAATTATGTAAATAAACAAATCGTTATTTGTTTTAGTACTGCATGATTTACCTACCACTGATCACAAATATAAAAAGTCGAATTCAACCGACAATGTTATTCAATTACCTTTTATAATTGCTAGGCAATGACGATAACACTAAAGCCGATTAATTGGCCAAGTAGAGGGTCGTTCTCTTGTCCATGTGGTCCAGAGCCAATGCTCCAACTAGCGAAATCAATCCTACATGGTATTGTCAAAACCGGGCTACAATTTTTAAGGGCCTTCTTCCAGTTTAAATTTAATAAGATGATATAGATTTTAATATTTAAATTACGAGTGAAGGTAGTAATGACAATTAAAATATGGGGATACATAACCGAAAACGAACAGCCCTCCAGTTTACATGGCGCAAAGCACAATGTCAAGCTTATTCACAAAAGATGGTAAATATTTTGCAAAGATATCAACAGATGAAAGAGTTGCAATGGGAGCTGCGACCGCACTGGCTTGACCGGGTAACCGCGATGACCCACCCAAACCCGCTATCCAGAACACGACAGGCGGATTATACTTGGCTCTTCTGGAGGTGCAGAATGAACTGCCAAACCCACAAAAATATTTTGCTTCAAATGCGGACAGCATGGTGTTTTGACATGGCAATATAATAATGATAATAATAAAAATAATAAATTATATCAGCAATATATACAGGATAAAAAAATCTCAGTACAATATTAACAGTGTATAATACAAAATAGCAATAATATAAATATTATTACAAGTACAAAACTCTCATAGACAAAGTATAAATACAATTAACCAATATTAACACAAATCGGTGCAAATAATTCATACCTATACGGTACCTTCTAAATTGAAACTTATTTAAACAAAAAATATCGAAATCACTAATTTTATTCAAATAATTATTGATTAAATTTAAAATATAATTCAGTGACTCTTTGTATCATTATGGGGTTCAAAATTTAATTGTGTTGAAATAGAAAAATTTACCAATTCTTCAAATATGACCTATACTACTGTATCTAATTTATGTGCATTGACAACATTTAAAAACTTAGTAAACCAAATAGAACAATATTGGTAAGTTGAGAGTATTTCACTATCATCAGTCTTATCAATAGTAGAAAAACAAGTTGAAGAAGATGGTAGGTATGTTATTTAATTACTTTTTGAAATTGCTAGGCAATGACGGTAACACCCTACGGTTGTTCTCGTCGTCCTGTGCTTCCACTAGCGAAATCAACGCTGCATGGTATTGTCAAAAACTGTGCTACAATAAGTTATGGGCTTTCTTCCAGTTTAAATTTAGTAAGATGATATAAATTTTAATATTTAAACTACGACTGAAAGAAGTTACTATAATAAAAAAAAATGGAGATACATAATAAAAAAGAGCAGTCCGTCCAGTTTACATGGCGCAAAGCACAATGTCAAGCTTATTCACAAGAGATGGAGGAGTTACAGTGTGAAGTGCGACCGCACTGGATTGCCCGGGTAACCGCGGTATTCCATCTAAATTCGCCAGCCCGGACACGACAGGCGGATCATACGATGCTCTGATGGAGCTGCGGAGAACACGGGCACTATCGAATGAACTGCTCCGAATGCAGAGAGCATGGTGTTTTAACACGGGATCATGGGTTCAAATTATATAACAAAAAATGTGATTGTATTGTAATAGGAAAATTGAACAATTCTTAAAATAATTCTTCAAAATTGTTTCTAATTTATGTGCACTGGCAACATTTGAGGACTTACTAAACCAAATAAAACAATATTGGGAAGTTGAGAGTATATCACTATCAAAAGTCTTATAAATAGAAGAAAAACAAGTAGAACAATATTACAGGTAAAACTCACCGTCGAAAAGAAGATGGTAGGTACCTATGTTATTCAATTACCTTTTGAAATGACGATAACACTAAAGCCGATGAATTTGTCCTGTGGTCCAGAGCCAATGCTTCCACTAGTGAAATCAACCCTGTTATGGGCCTTCTTCCAGTATAAATTTAATAAGATGATATAGATTTTAATATTTAAATTACCAGTGAAGATAGTAACAATAATCAAAAAAATGGGAATACATAATCAAGAAGAACAGTCCGTCCAGTTTACATGGCGCAAAGCACAATGTCAAGCTTATTCACAAGAGATGGTAAATATTTTGCAAAGATATCAACAGATGGAAGAGTTAGTGTGAAATGCGAGAATGCGACCACACTGGCTTGCCCGGGTAACAGCGGTAACCCATCTAAATCCGCCAGCCCGGACACGACAGGCGGATCATACTGTGCAGGTGCGGAGAACGCGAGCACTATCGAATGTAGGTACTGCCAAAACCCACAAAAATTATTTTGCTCCAAATGCAGAGAGCATGGTGTTTAAACACGGTATTATGGGTTCAAATTGTATAACAAAAAATGTGATTGTATTGTAATAGGAAAATTGAACAATTCTTCAAATAATTCTTCAAAATTGTATCAAATTTATGTGCATTGACAACATTATTAATTCAAATAAAACAATATTGGGAAGTTGAGAGAAAGATATAAACATATGGAAAAGTTTGAATATGTTTGAATAAGTGCGACCGCACTGGCTATGAAATCGTCGCCAAAAGGATTAAAACCCCAGAGGCAAATATTACCAAAAGAGCAGACGAAGCGAGTAGTAAAAACACTCTTTCCTAGGCAATCAATAGTGAACTGGATAATGATAAAGGAGTACCGTAAAACGGGGTGTATAGGATCAGCTGTGCGAATAGGGTTGAAACTTCATATTTGTCAATTATTTTTTATAACTTCAAACTGCGTTAAATGATAATAGTCTTCTTGCTTCACGAGGTTGACAACACTCTAATAAACATATTTTTTATGTTTTTGAACCGAATGAAGTTCAGGGAAATTTATTCGATAACATAACCTCAAACGTGCAACACGTGTTCATTTTCAAGAGCTGCGAAACTTCATATGTACAAGCTAAGTAAGTAGTCATTAAATTTTGTGCATGTCATTTTTACAATCGTTGAACATTATTATATCACAGTGCAAAATAATTTTTAAATTAGTTCATACATTTTTGTGTAATTTAGAAAAATCTATTTTTGCAACCTCGATCTGGAGTTGGCGGGTAAATAGAGTCACCGGTAAAAACAGCTCAGAATGCTAAATTTTGAAGAAAAAAGTGAAGAGACCTCGAATTATGTGATAGAACCTGTGATAAATTTTGTTTGTAAATATGGAAAACAGTTTCAAAACGTTTCTCCTATTCAACGGGATGATATAAAAACAGGAGATTGGTTGCTACTAGCTTTTAGTCAGATTAATAAAAAAGATGGATCAAGCACCAGTCTCCTGTTTTATATCTGCAAAGTAATTGACATAGGAGAAGAATTCCAAGGATCCTTCTTAAGGAGTAAATCCACACACAAATTTTGTGGTTATATTTACACTTTCCCTGAAGTTGTGGATAATTTTCCATTTGCTTTTGATGCCATCATAGGAAAATTGAACCCTCCTGAGATATTCGTAAGAGGAGCATTAAAATTTAAAGTAAATTTATATGATATCTCAACCTAAAAAGAAGCTACAGTGCCTTTTCTTTAATGGTATATATGTATAATTTATTTTTCTATGTTTATATTGTATGATAATATATATTTTGTTAAATTTTGATAGATAAACTTTTTTTTCTATTTAAAAAAATATATTTTGTGACCCTATTCACCGTATATGATTTTAAAGCGAATAATATGTTGAAAAACACACTAGATTCTTTTCACACGGACTTTCGGGTGAATAGGGTCACCCAACATAAAAAATAATAATAAAAAAAGTTATTAATATTTTTTATTTTTAACATGAGCATTTGAAAGTACAAACAAAGACTCAACTTTTGAGTTAAAATTCAAAGCCCTAGTGCTTGCCATTTCAAAGTTACAGAGCCTCAAAGTTCAAAAGTGATCCTATCCACCCCGTTTTACGGTACGATTCAATATCAGAGAAAGAATTGATTTTAGCGGCGAAAAAGATAAAAACGAGGAAAGACCCGGGCCCTGACGGGATTCCGCCGGAGGCTGTTAAAATACTCACAGCAGAACACCCGAAGCAAACGTTAACCATTTTTATGCTAGAGAAGGCAGAGTTCTCGGAACCGTGGAAGAAGGCCAAATTGGTCTTAAGGCTTTTCGACCCTCAACAAAAATTTCGCATCTGGGTTTTCAAATAATCTCCTTTTGGTATACAACCAGAACAACACAGTCGGTATGTTCTTCATAGAAGGATCATAAATCATAACATTTACAACTTAATCCCTCTGGGTAGAATTCTAACATTCAATGTTTTGAAACGAAAACTCCTCAAGAATAAAATCTTTTACTTATGATATGAACAACGCGACTGACGAATATTGAATATGAATGTAAAATTAAAATAAGCCACCTATATGAAATTATTAAATATATTAATAAGGATAGTATATCTATACCATAACCTAGTCAAAAACACCAGTTATTTTTTGTTTATACTTATTTTAATAAATTGTGTGTTAGATATTTTATAACTATTTTGATAACACATAATATCAAATTTAAGATCATAATATATTTTTACTTCTCGTCATATACCTAGAAGGAACCCAAGTAGCATTTGTTGCTGTATTTTGAATATCACAACGTCATGAGAACAGTTTGAATATCTTTTTGGCAATAATTACCATAAATCAAGACCTTTCTAAAACAGTTTGAAAACGTTTTCTTTACGTAAATGGGGAATTATATTTTGGTTATGAAAACGTTGTTGTGTCTTATTTTTTAGCCATTTTATAAATTATTTTGACAGAAATTTTACCACAATATTACCAAAAAGCATAAAGCTACAATTAAGTCTTAAACTGGTTATTACCAATAAATTGCCATATTTTGACTGTTTGGTTATTATTTGGATTGTAGTTAGCAATTTAGTTCTCTAATGTCCGTAATATAACTAAGTGAAAAATGGCTAGCAATACTTTTTACAGATAGTAATTATAAGAATATTATTTGCCGAAATATTAAATTAATCGATATAGAAATTTTACATGCCCAATCATATTTATTGCAGAACTTATAAAGATACTTTGAAAAATTATGTGCGCCGGTCCTATTTGCTTTACTTACATGGTTTAATTTATCAATTAAATATATTGTAAAAATATATTTTTAAAAATTTAATACCAGGTTGTATATAGATGCTAAAAAAGGATATGAGTAATGTTTAAATACTGATTTAAATAAGAAAATCTCTTTAAAAACCTTTTAATCTTCATTTTGTAGTATTTGTAAAACAATGGATGCCTTCACGTATAAAGGAAAAGATGGCGAAAACGCAGGAAAATTAAACAATTGCGATGACTATTTAAAAGCTAAAATGTGGCTAAAATATAACTATTGTTTTTCCAAATGGCTTTTAGAAACCAACAAGATAAAGGTCTAGTTAATTTTAAGTTCTTGTGACCAAATAATAGATTTGTTACATTTCTTCTCATTTTCCAAAGTTTTTTTCGAATTCGTAATGATATAATATCTGCTTAATAACAAAAATATTTTTAAATATTATTTTACATCAATTCAAATACCGATTATTTTTTCAGTATTGTTATTGGTATAGATCTGTTTTAAAATTTATTTATTTTAAAAATATTTTTATAAATTAGTAATTAAAATAATGTTTTAAAGTTGACAGTACCTATGTGCTATAAGTTTGTAATCCCACAACTGTTACGGGTTTTTTTTTACAAGTTGCGCCTTCTAGACGCAACCCCTGTATCGTTACCGTATATAGGTAGAAGACGGTACGAATCTTAGCGCAGTTGTTTAATTTAATTAAGATTTGGTTTTTGCGAGTCATACAATCTTTAACGAACTTTTGAAGTTGCTGGTCGATTGTGAATATTGTGATTGAAGTATTGGAATCTAAGTACAATTTAATTTGGAGTTTACGACCATTCAATTCTATTTGGAATATTATATCCTCGGGAGAATCCCGGATTTGAACAAAAATTCGTTAGAACTACTTTCAAGCCACACATCAACGAAGGCTTGTAATTGTTACGCTGGGTTTTTACAAACCGAGAAAGTAACAGATCGGAGATCATAAATTATATCTCGAGGGAATTTAGACCGAGATACTGCAAAATTTTGACGCTCGTCCACAAGCCAGAAATCTAACGTGTGACGCCACTGCCCGCTGCCTAGTGCCGGAATTTGGAACCACTCCGCGTCAACATCGGTCCAGTTGATGACAATTTGGAATCTTTGGGATTAAATGAGGTCAAAATCAATTTTGCTGGATCGCCGCTCACCGTCAGTGCAGATAAGCCCTCTGAGTTATTTTTCTTATTCTCTAAAAACTTATGATAAGTCATTTTCATTAGTGTTGTTCGTAATTATATATTTATTACTTACTTTCGTGGTTACGTTTACGTTAGGTCGCACTGACGTAGTTTACTTACACATGTAAGACCTGATCCCGCTGCGTGCTTATCTAGTCTACTTTTGTTTCCGGCAATTGCCGTAGATTACATAGGCACCCGAGTAGGGCGTAGTACAGGCCGTCTAGGTTGTAGGACTTGCTAGTTTAGTTTTAAGCGCTCGCATATAGTTCCGTTGGTACCATCGCGACTCCGTGCATTATTGTTGCGCCATTATTATCAATACCTATCTTGGTACGCTCGCGGTCCTCGATACTAATTCGGTGTATGTCACCAACCCCTACGCGGTCGTCTGTCAGTCAAATAATTATTTTAGTAGTGTCACTGTGTGGTCAGGTCAGATTTCGACGACCATATTTTCTGTCTGATGCTTTCATAGTAAACTTGTTAAACGTTACCATAAGATTTATTAATACTTGTATATTGATATCTTCAAGGAAAGTTAAATAATATATCTCTTAGTTAAGATCAACCTGAGCTTTATTTTTTTATATAAGTATTGTGATTGTCTGCTTCGTTCCCGTCCCGAACTTGGTTCTCCGACCAACCTTTTGTTGAACGTTTGGCGTTTGGTCGGATGGCGCCCAAATCTCATTTTAAGCTTTAATAATTATCTCTATAATACTGTTTGGAGAATTTTAGACTCACACCCTATCTCCACTGTCATAGCTCGCCGTGGTTCAAACGGACTTGCCCGGGACCCCCCCCTTCTGGGGGCGTAGCAAGAAAATTGGCGCCCAACTCTGAGGGCCTCTTATTGGAAAATATAATTAAAGGTTGATCTTATTATTTTTAGTATTTTGAAATTTAAATTTAAATTAATTTCTTGTGTTTGGATTATTACATAGTTATTTTATTAGATTTTGTTAGGTTGATAGTAAGAAATCATGGATTGTAAAATGGAAATAAATCGGTTGACAAAAGATGAATTAATTTACGAACTTAAAATCAGAGGAATAGATGATGCTAGTACTTGTGAATCGATGAGGAAGTCTTTACGCTACCTTATGCGTCAAGCAGAAAGTCCGTCCTATGCTTTTCCTACGTACCCATATACATGTAAAGAAGATTGTGACGCATTAGGGAAACAAATCGAAGAGATAACTCTACTAATAGAAGCTTTCACGGATAATAAGTTATCATCGGAATTTAAGAAAATTGCAACTAAAATCGCGCACTCACTAGGCCGTGTTAACCGTTGCCCTGCAGCAACCGCGGATGAGAAAACAAGTAAATCAAAACTTTTAGTACAACTTATCGGACTGCAATCAGAGTTAAAATCTAAAGCGAAAAAGAACACACTTTCGTCCACCGCGTTAAGCTTAAGTCACCTGGTTGATCAGAGCCTATTGGAAGAGGACGATGAATTTTCCGCTGAATCTCCGGCTAGTGAATCTGAATCGGAACTAGAACCTTCACACACGCGAATGTCAATAAAATCGGTACCTGTCTCAAAATGGAACATTAAATTTTCTGGTGATGTTAGGCATACGTCCGTTAATTCTTTCTTAGAACGAGTTGAAGAACTGCGAATTGCACGTAATGTAACTAAACCTCAACTGTTGCGTACAGCTGTAGACCTCTTTCAGGACACTGCATTAATTTGGTATAGGGCTAACAGACACATTTTTAAAACTTGGGATGAATTAACCGATAGTCTCCGCGATGTATTCCAGCCGATAGATTACGAGGAGAAATTACTTGATGAAATTAAACGGCGAACACAAGGACCGAACGAAACTATCAGTATATATACAGCGGTAATGACGTCACTATTTTCTAGGTTGCGGGTCAAAATATCTGAGCAACGTAAAGTACAAATTCTTATGCGCAATATAGCACCCTTCTATCAAACACAACTTGGCTTAGTAGATGTAAAATCAGTTAATGAACTGCTTAAATTAGGTAGACGATTAGAAGAACGAAAATGTTCTGTTGAAGCTTATGCGCCGCCTCCGCGCCGCCAGCAGTCAGTCGAACCCGACTTAGCCTATGTCTATGCGGAACCGATTTATTCTCCGTCTACGTCGAATTATCGCCACCCTTCTTCACAACCGTCTAATTCTGTTCAATCTATTCAGAGTAATTCGCAGTTATGTTGGAATTGTCACAAACCAGGTCACAGATCAGTTAATTGTCGCGAATCGCGAAAGAAACATTGTTTCCGTTGTGGTAAACCAGACGTTACGGTCAGATCTTGCCCCTCTTGCTCTAACAATTTGGGAAACGGTCGCTAGATGCGGTAGAAGACCGTCTGTCGCATCGTTGTAATAATGAATCGGTTGCAGGTAATAATATTTTGTTAGATTTTATTTTGTCTCACGCTCACGGCGATGAGCGCCCTTATTTAGAAGTTTATATTTTAGAAAAGTCTTTTTTAGGGTTATTAGATTCAGGAGCGTCTTGTACAGTTGTAGGAAAGCCTGGTTGGGAAATATTAAGTAAGCTGGGGTTAGAATTAACGAGAACAAATTCCAGTTGTACTGTCGCGAACGGACAACGCTGTACCAGCTTAGGCATAGTTTCAGCTCCAATTCGTTTACGAGATCAGATTAAAATTATTGAGATTATGGTTGTACCGGAGTTGTCACACGTTTTGATTTTAGGAACAAATTTTTGGAAAACAATGGGCATCGTGCCAGACTTGCGGCGAGGGGAATGGACCTTTTCCGACACTCCCGTGCTCCCAATTGAGGCAATTAGCTCGCGTAATAACCTTTCTCCTGAGCAGGAACATAATTTAAACGATTTAATAGATAAAATGTTTTTCGGAATGGAGGAAGATCGTATAGGATGTACTTCGCTAGTTGAACATGAGATCCTTACGGATAGTAAGCCTATTAAGCAACGTTACTACCCTATTTCGCCAGCCATGCAACAGCATGTCGATAAGGAATTAGACTTTATGATTGCAAACAATATTGTAGAGAAATCGCGTAGCCCGTGGTCTTCTCCCATTTTGCTCGTACCAAAAAAAGACGGTACATATCGATTTTGTGTAGACTATCGGAAGCTTAATCAGGTCACACATCGCGACGCTTACCCCTTGCCATATGTGTCAGAGACTCTAGACAAATTACGCGATGCTAAATTTCTCACATCTCTCGACATTAAGTCAGCTTACTGGCAGATACCTATGGCCGAAACTTCGAAACAGTATACTGCCTTTACAGTGCCTAACCGTGGCCTTTTCCAATTTCGTCGTATGCCTTTTGGCTTACATAATGCGCCAGCGACGTGGCAACGTTTTATAGATGACGTCATCGGTACAGATCTTAGGCCACACGTATTTGTCTACCTAGATGATATAGTAATTGTTACACCGACTTTTGAGAAACATCTTGAAATACTTCAGACCGTGTTTTCTCGTATTCACAATGCAGGGTTAACATTAGGGCGAGATAAGTGTCAATTCTGTCGCGAGGAGTTACGTTATTTAGGCTACGTAGTTAACAAACAAGGTCTTCATGTTGATCCTGAGAAAGTAAAGGCGATCTTAGATATTCCGACTCCAAAATGTGTCACTGAGGTACGCAGACTGGTAGGCATGGCATCATGGTACCGTCGATTCATTCCTAATTTTTCTTCGGTCATGGCTCCATTAACAAAACTGTTATGTAAGAATAATCGTTTCTTATGGGATGGTAATTGTGATAATGCTTGGTCTCAAATTAAGAATTGCCTGATTTCCGCCCCTATTCTTTCATGCCCTGATTTCACTAAAGAGTTTATTCTTCAAACCGACGCGTCCAATTTTGGCCTTGGCGCTGTGTTGAGTCAACAGCATGAAAGTGGTGAAAAAGTCATATGCTACCTTTCCCGATCCTTGACTCGTCAAGAAAGAAATTTTTCAACCACGGAAAAAGAATTACTGGCCTTGTTATGGGCTATAGAAAAACTTAGACCCTATCTGGAGGGCACAGAGTTCACGGCTATTACCGACCATTATTCGTTATTGTGGTTGAACCATTTAGAAAACCCCTCTGGTCGACTAGCTAGATGGTCTGTTCGTCTTCAGCAATACAAATTTAAAATCCTGCATCGCAAAGGCAAGGAACACGTTGTTCCTGACGCGTTATCTCGTGCCGTCCCAGTTATTGACTCTGTTGAAGTTGATCATATTAAGGATAGTTGGTTTCGGAAGCTATTTAAACTCGTTGTTGAAAACCCGTCACGTTATCCAAACTATCGTGTTGACAAAGGCCGCTTGTACAAATTCATAAAATGTGATTATGATGGATTAGTTGAGGAGGAAGATCAATGGAAAGAAGTTATTCCCAAGGAGAAACGTAAACAATTAATACATGACTGTCATGACGTGCCGACTAGTGGACATCTTGGTGTTTTCAAAACACATCGTCGGTTGTTAACGCGATTTTATTGGCCGAAAATGAAGTCAGACGTTGCTAGGTATGTTAGAAGTTGTGTTGTTTGTTTAAGATCAAAACCAGAACAAAAAGCTGCTTCCGGCCAAATGGGTGGTCATTCTATTATCAACAAACCCTGGGAAATAATATGTACCGATTTAGTAGGCCCATTACCAGCTACTTCTCAAGGCTATAGGTTTATTTTAGTAATTTCTGATTGTTTTAGTAAATTTGCAATGTTTTTTCCTTTGCGTAAGGCTTCAGCGCCAGCAATTACGAAAATACTTGAAGATCAAATATTTCTTGTGTTTGGAGTTCCTCGTGCCATTATTTCCGATAACGGGGTGCAATTCAAGTCAAAGGAATATAAAAATCTTCTCAACAAATATAGCGTTAAACCTAAGTATACGTCGTACTATCACCCTCAAGCCAATCCGGCTGAGCGAATCAACAAAGTATTGAAGACTATGCTAATATCTTACGTCTCAGACAACCATCGTACCTGGGGAAATTATCTTGCAATGCTCGGATGTGCAATAAGATCATCAACGCATGAAGTTACCGGTCTCACCCCTAACTTTATAAATTTTGGTCGCGAAGTTAAATTGTCGGGCGATTGGTACTCGAATCATTCAGTTGAAAACGAACTTGTAGAGATTCCCGATAAAGATAAATTCGAGAAACGTTCGTTTTGTTTTGCTAAGCTTTATAAAGATATCGAAAAACGACTTCAAACTGCGTATATTAAATCAAAGTCACGTTATGACCTCCGCCACCGCGATATTAATTTCTATCCAAATCAGCTAGTATGGCGCAAGAATTTTGTTCTTTCAGATGCCGCTCAATTTTACACGGCTAAACTCGCCGACAAGTATGTAGGTCCGTTTATGATTCACCGCAAGATTTCGTCTCACACGTATCAGCTTAAAAACATGAAGGATGAGATCCTTCCAGGAACATGGAGTAGCAAACACCTTAAAGCGCATCCTGAAGATGACCCAGGCTAGATTTTATGGCTTTTGATTTATGGATTTAACGGTTGACGACTATTTTTTTGAATTTATGGTACTTTTGTTTAGGTTTTTACTACAAGAAATTTCTTATAAATTTCTTCTTTTTGGGAAAGGGGAGAGTTGTTACGGGTTTTTTTTTACAAGTTGCGCCTTCTAGACGCAACCCCTGTATCGTTACCGTATATAGGTAGAAGACGGTACGAATCTTAGCGCAGTTGTTTAATTTAATTAAGATTTGGTTTTTGCGAGTCATACAATCTTTAACGAACTTTTGAAGTTGCTGGTCGATTGTGAATATTGTGATTGAAGTATTGGAATCTAAGTACAATTTAATTTGGAGTTTACGACCATTCAATTCTATTTGGAATATTATATCCTCGGGAGAATCCCGGATTTGAACAAAAATTCGTTAGAACTACTTTCAAGCCACACATCAACGAAGGCTTGTAATTGTTACGCTGGGTTTTTACAAACCGAGAAAGTAACAGATCGGAGATCATAAATTATATCTCGAGGGAATTTAGACCGAGATACTGCAAAATTTTGACGCTCGTCCACAAGCCAGAAATCTAACGTGTGACGCCACTGCCCGCTGCCTAGTGCCGGAATTTGGAACCACTCCGCGTCAACATCGGTCCAGTTGATGACAATTTGGAATCTTTGGGATTAAATGAGGTCAAAATCAATTTTGCTGGATCGCCGCTCACCGTCAGTGCAGATAAGCCCTCTGAGTTATTTTTCTTATTCTCTAAAAACTTATGATAAGTCATTTTCATTAGTGTTGTTCGTAATTATATATTTATTACTTACTTTCGTGGTTACGTTTACGTTAGGTCGCACTGACGTAGTTTACTTACACATGTAAGACCTGATCCCGCTGCGTGCTTATCTAGTCTACTTTTGTTTCCGGCAATTGCCGTAGATTACATAGGCACCCGAGTAGGGCGTAGTACAGGCCGTCTAGGTTGTAGGACTTGCTAGTTTAGTTTTAAGCGCTCGCATATAGTTCCGTTGGTACCATCGCGACTCCGTGCATTATTGTTGCGCCATTATTATCAATACCTATCTTGGTACGCTCGCGGTCCTCGATACTAATTCGGTGTATGTCACCAACCCCTACGCGGTCGTCTGTCAGTCAAATAATTATTTTAGTAGTGTCACTGTGTGGTCAGGTCAGATTTCGACGACCATATTTTCTGTCTGATGCTTTCATAGTAAACTTGTTAAACGTTACCATAAGATTTATTAATACTTGTATATTGATATCTTCAAGGAAAGTTAAATAATATATCTCTTAGTTAAGATCAACCTGAGCTTTATTTTTTTATATAAGTATTGTGATTGTCTGCTTCGTTCCCGTCCCGAACTTGGTTCTCCGACCAACCTTTTGTTGAACGTTTGGCGTTTGGTCGGATGGCGCCCAAATCTCATTTTAAGCTTTAATAATTATCTCTATAATACTGTTTGGAGAATTTTAGACTCACACCCTATCTCCACTGTCATAGCTCGCCGTGGTTCAAACGGACTTGCCCGGGACCCCCCCCTTCTGGGGGCGTAGCACAACTATGCGACAAAGCAGAAAAACAGTAAAGAAAAACACGGTTTGAATTATAAAATGATATAGTAGAATTTCTAACAATTTTTAGCAAAGATGAAACATAATTGACAACATCCACTGAGCAATGGTCATGGTCATACGATGGTTGAAAATTGTCATTATTTTAGCATTTTTGACAAGAAAAAAACTAAACAGTTTTAGTTATTTTAGGGATGTATTTAGAGATTCAGAAACGCTTTTGTGGCTATGTAGGAATAAAAGAAATAACTAGAAGTCATTTGGATATATTTTAGCCATAGTAACCTATTGCTTGTTGATGATAATTGCCAATGAGTTTTAAACGTTTTCAAAACGTTTTAGTGACAAATGTTTCACACCATAATATAATTAATTTCGAATAACCAATTTATAACTAAAAGCTGGTGATGAAAACGTTTTAATAACTAGAAATAAGAAAAAATGTTACTTGGGAAGGTATTTGAGAATTGCTAAAAATCAAGTTGTATAAAAAAATGTATATATTTAGCAGTATTTTTAATTAACAAAAAACACTTTTAACACAAATGGCTATCATCTTCGCAAAAATCATAGTCAAACAATAGTAATATCAAGCTTCAAAAATGTATAATATCAAGATTAACATAATTGTACAATTGGGCTTACGAAGCTTATATTTTTGTAACTGTAACCTAATACTTAATCCACAAATTTTTCCAAGTTCTAAGAATTGACTGTTAAATTCCTATAAATTGCAACTGTACTTTGGCAGTAATTACACAGTTATACCTAATTACTTAATCCACAAATTTTTCCAAATTCTGAGAATTGACTGTTAAATTCGTATATATTCGTGCCCTAAGGTATTTTTTGTTACTCTATTGCTTGTCTTATTATAGTAAAGTGATATTGGTTGTCGTTCTTGATATAAAACGTTTTTGCGAATATTCTTTATTTTATATTCATTATCATTATATTAGTGTTGTGAACAGTTAACATGGTTCAAACAAAATCATGGAGAAGACGAATGAGCAAACTGCGAGAAAACTCTAGAGCAGCGGCACTCTGATATTTGGCATCAAGAAAGAAGAAAAAGATTAACTGCTTCAAACTTTGGAAGTATTTGCAAGAAGAAGGCTACGACGCCGATGGGGAAAAAAGTATTTGGTTTGTTGTATAGCAATTTTAGAGGCAATGTAAATACAATGTACGGTGTTCAAAATGAAAAAGTTGCTATTAATGAATTTGAAGAAAAATTTCATTTGAAAGTTGAACCAAGTGGATTGGTAATAGATGAAAAATTACCATTTTTAGCTGCTTCTCCAGATGGCTTGATTGACCTCGATAAAATAATCGAAATTAAATGTCCAGCAAAACTAAAAGCCCAAACAATAAAAAGTGCAATTGAACAAAAAGAAATAAACTTTTTGAAAATATACAACGGGGAGATAACACTCAAGGACAACCATAATTATATGTATCAAGTTCAGGGTCAGCTACATATAACAAAAAGAAAATTATGCTACTTTGTTGTGTGGTGTCCACCCGACATATTTGTGCAAGAAATTCATCGTGATAATTTATTTTGGCAAGAAAAAATGGAAGATCAATTAAACAAATTTTATCACGATGGAATTTTGCCGGAATTAATAGATTCCAGGTATATACGGGACTTACCTCCCCGAGAAACATATTGATTATATTTTATTGTTTTAAGATTTTAGTTTTAACAAATAATCAAATATAATAATTATAATTTTTTAAATTTTTTAATTATATTGAACATACTTCAATATGTGTTTTATTTCATGTACTTATGCATGGCCGAATTATTTATAGTGGATTTATTTGTTAAACAAGGAAAATTAATTTATAGTATCTAATTATTAATAAAAATGTAAATGATATGATTTATGCAAAACAATAAATTGTGTTAAATGTAACACATTGACAATTACTCACTTATATTAATTTTCATTCCATTTACAAAACTCCAATCCAATACTTTTATGTTTTGTAGATACTCGTAATAATAATCAAGGTTTGTACTTCATTCACAACTCATATGTGTTTTTATGGTTTACAAATATTAATTTGCTCGGTAAGTACAAAAATTTAAGTATCAATTTAATATCAGCTTTATTGAGTTAAATAATTGAATGTTATATTGTAACTGCAACAAATTTTTGTAATTACAAATCTATTACAATTTAAATTAAACAATAATGTTTTGAAATTTTTCTGTTATTATATTACACGAAACAGTATCACACAAATTTATATTTGAAACAAGAAGCTGGAGGTTTCAACTTTATACCTGAGCCCTATCCTACCCCCTACCGAGTTTATTGCTTTGAGGTTCTCGAACCTGGGAGCAGAAAACAAGGATGTGAAATAAGTTGTCTAAATATTGGCGCAACGCGCAAAAACACGAACGAATATTATTTGAAAAATTCGCATTTGCGAATTTTTCAAATAATATTTTTCAAGAACGGGTTATTGGATTTTTTATTTTTTGAGCATCCTCAGCATAATTTTACTAATGCTATTAAATAGCAGAGAGCAATTTTAAATAAAAAATTTATTACAGAAAATATGAGCATCTTTACACCTTCACTAATAGTACCGATATCTTATTAACAATAACATTATTTAAAATTCTGAGTCTGCCATTTAGTTTATAAAGTATTCAATAATATGCACATTTTTTTTGAAAAGAAACAAAACGTACAGTAACAAGAAAAATCATCTTAAAGTTGTGCAAAATAACAGTTTTCTGAGGCCAGGGTCGAACAGCCTTAATCAAGAAGTCAAACAAGTACATGGGCGACCCGTCGGCCTATAGGTTCCTATGCCTACTCGACGTGACTGGAAAAATGTTCGAGCAGATCATCCTACCGAGATTAAGGGTAGAGCTAGAAATGAAAGGTGATTTGACAGACAATCAGTTTGGCGTCAGACCTGGCCGAAGCACGGAAGATGCACTGGATAAAGTCCTCCAGGCGGCAAAAGAGGCAAGACGAGGCACCTGGAGGAGATAGAGAATCTTAGCCTTGATTACCCTTGACGTGAGGAACGCCTTCAACTCGGCGTCTGGACGGATCAGTGTAAGAGGACTAAAAAATTTGAACAATTCTTCAAAATTGTGTTGGATTGGAATTGCACTGGCTTGCCCGGGTAACCGCGGTGACTCATCCAAACCCGCCAACCCGGATACGACTGTGTTCAGCTGGAGGTGCGGGCACTATCGAATGAACTGCCAAAACCCACAAAAAAAAAATTGCTTCAAATGAGGAGAGCGTAGTGTTTTGAAACGGGATTAAGGGTTAAAATTGTGTAACACACAATTTGATTGTGTTGTAATAGAAAAATTGAACAATGTGGTACGTGTGTTATTCAATTACCTTTTGAAATTGCTAGGCAATGACGATAACACTAAAGTCGTTCTCTTTGCCCTGTGATCCGGAACAATGCTTCAACTATCGAAATCAACCCTACATGGTGTCGTCAAAAACCGTGCATGTATTGACTTAAATCATGCTTTCAACTTTGACAATGTTGCAATATTAGACAGAGCAAGTTACCTCAACAAAAGATTATTATTGGAAATATTATATATTCAAAATGACGCCAAAAATGTAAACTTCAGAACTGATATTGAAGATCTCAACAAAATCTACTCCACATATGAAAATTATTCAGTTAACTCTGCAACTAGCTGTTATTGGTAAAGTTCTTTTTCATGTAGTTGGCACTATTTTATTTGACACCACCGATGTAACATGTAGTGGTTCTTGAATTTACCAAATCTGACGACATCTGCTGTTGTATTTAATTTTTATATATAGACAAATAATTCTGTACGTTACAAATTTAAGTTATAAGTCGTATATTGTTAAGTGAATTTATTTATATATTTGTAGTTGTTCTGAAGATGCCACCATTGGTGGCGAAACGTTGGCTTTTGAATTGAATTGATGTAATCAACCAGACTGAATTCCCGTTTATTCAACCCTTCATAACAATACAGTCGCTTAATAACAACTTCTAGACCGATTAACGTTTAAATTATCGTTAAAATCGAAATCTTGAAATCCATAAATAGTTAGGGTATCGTCAAAATTAAATCCATCGCGTTTGCGCACCAAGTTGTGCAATACGCTACAATATTATACAATATCAGTTCTACATTCTACTTCTACATCAAATGGTCCAATGCATCTTTACACCAATGTCTACATTTATGTAAAGCAGTAATTTGAATCGGCTACTGCTAACAGTACTATACAAATGTAATGTTTGTAATTTATGTATGAAGATCCACTTGCTACGGATTTTATAATGCGTATATATGTTTCCCGTCTACTGCTCTTACGCAATTAGGAAAATTAGCTCGATATTTAAAACCTTCCACTGAATTATTCCAGTCCAATTCATTAGGAATGGCCATACATTTTTCTTTTAACACTTCCGAAATTATTCTGCATTTAGTTCTTACAATAGCACCTGCTGTAGAACGTCCAATCCTGAAATTGTATTGCAAATTTTTCAAACTGCAACCACTGCCAAGATTCCTAAAAAAATAACAAAACAAAAATACATAGTATAAACTAAAACATGGGCTAAATGAGCAATTTTCTTACAGTTCAAGTACTATAAATAGTAAAGATGGAATGGTCAAATGAGCTAATAACAGAATTTTTAAATATATTATGAAGAGGAGCCCATAATTTGGAATCCAAAACACGAAGAGAACAAACACAAATTAAAAATAGCAGATGCATGGGAAAACATACAGAAAATATATCACAAGATGTTAGCTTGAATGATTTAATGAAAAAGAAGGATAGTTTAATGGCTACATATCGTACATTGCAACAATCATCAAAATCTGGTGCCGGTGTAAGTGATTTGTACATACCGTCATGGTTTTGTTTCAATAAAATGAATAATTTCTTGAAAGACATTTACAAACCCAGAATGACTATTGATACATAGGTAATTATATTTTTTAAATAACTTTGTATGCAGATAATTTTTTATTATAGTATTAGTTTTTAGAAATTAAAAGACAATTCTAATGTTACCTAAGATGTGTCTGGCGACAGTGAAATTTCGGAAGTAGAAACTGTATTAGGTACTTTTGTTGTTTTCCATCTGTTGATAGTATATATTCCTAAGATTTTTGTACGTTGAAAACGTTATTGCAGATCCTCCACAAAAAAAAAACTTTTCAAATCACCATTAAAACGGAAGTCGGCATCTCACAGTAGTTCTGATAAAATTCAAAATCAAATGGACGAAGCATTTTGTATAATGAAATCAGTTGCCGCAAAATCAGAAAAAAAAAGTTTTCAAATTTAACGGAAGGTTCACGTTGTAAATCTGTCATATTTGTACAGCTGTATCTGGAAACAATAGTTAACAAACAAATAACAAGTAATAAATAAAATAACTAATACTACCGTTCTCTACTTTTACTTAGAGATATCATCCACCAACGCCTTTTACTAGTTTTTTTCTTCTTTTTAATGTAGGCACCCTCAAAATAAACGTATGCAGCACAGGTTAAAATAATATGTCTGTCCATTTATAAGCTAACATATATAAAGGGTGTTTTTTTAGACGTGTGGTTTTCAAGTTAGCACTACTTTTTTCGGAGATGGTCTTTTTGACAGCTGTCACTTGATTTATGTTCAGTTTGGTTTGCCATTTCATAATGAATAGACTTACTCCTGAACAACGTTTGCAATTCGTGAAAATTTATTACCAAAATAATGGTTTGGTTCGCGCGACGTATCGCGCGTTGCGTCCAATATTCGGTCGACATAATCGCCCCAGCAGAGTCGGTAATTCGAGCAACCATGGATCGGTTTCGCACCACGTTTACTCTAGTGGATAATGCGCATCCTCAGAGACGCCGTACAGTGCGCAACGAAGACGCTATTGCTGCTGTGGAGCAGAGTATCGAAGAAGACCCGAATGAGTCCATCCGCCATCGCGCGGATTGGAGCTGTGCCCATCCACTTTGTGAAAGATTTTGCGGAAGGATCTTGGGTTGCGGGCTTACAAAATCCAACTCGTGCAAGAATTGAAGCCAAACGACCATCAAGCGCGTCACACGTTCGGTGAATGGGCCCAAAACGAAATGGCCACCGATCTCGATTTTCACAAGAAAATTTTGTTCAGCCTCCAAGATCGTGCGATTTAACACCGCTGGACTATTTCTTGTGGGGTTATGTGAAGTCGCTTGTATACGCAGATAATCCCGAGACGATTGACGCCTTGGAAGAGAATATTCGGGCGTTATTGCTGACATACGGCCCCAATTGCTGCAAAAAGTGGTCGGAAATTGGGCCTCTCGGCTGGAATTTATTCGAGCCAGCCGCGGCGGCCACTTGCCCGAAATCATTTTTAAAACATAATGGCAAACCCTTATCTTTATAATAAAGCTAAATTATTGGCCATAACATTAAATTATATGCGTTTTATTTCTTCTTGAAAACCACGAGTCTAAAAGAAACACCCTTTACAAGTGAGTGCGTACCAAACAAGAAGTATTGAATGGCATTTAAACACATCGTCTGTACGATGAGACAAATATAATATAAATTATTTGTCAAGTGTATAGGAGTCTTCACTAACACATTAACACACGTCGTCTGATGTATGAACGATTCGTCAATGTCAACGAACTGGAACAAATATAGGACAAGTCAACGTTTGCCAAAACTTCGTCAAGTGAACGCATCGTCTGGAGTCGGCTTACGATGGAAATTTTGTCTCTCTATTCGTTATTCCATCTCTCTTAATTCTATGCATTCGCGTCGTTGTATTGTCAGACATATAGTTTCTCGTATCTAGAATAGTTATATGATCTAAGTGTAAAACTTATCGCCGATCGAGACGGGAATCTTTTCTACTTCAGACGTCAGAGAGCAGCAGTCTCCTGCTGCCATTGCTACTGATTCTAGCAAGCGATGTCCAGTTGACATGTTGTGGCACGACCGTTTAGGTCAGTGATGCCCAAAGCACGAAGTATAATATAGATAGGAGAAGACACTCAGCGCAGAGAATGTCACCGAATTTTACTCGTCGCGTGAGATGTTGTGGTGGGGGTAAGAGGCCGGCTGTTATGCAGTACTTAGATCCGTAAATCATTTATATTTCATGATTTTCCTTTATTTACATAAGAAAATATTATTCTGATACATTATAATATTATAAAAGAACATGTTTATTCTAAATACATTATAAATTTTATAATAATTAATATCGAGAAACTGTATAAGCCGGTATAAAAATCTCGTAATATACTTATAATTCATTTTTTTCAATTTAAAATACGCATAATTACTGTGCGGATTATATGCAGGCAAATATCATTAAAATATGCATGCAATATGCATTGAAATAAGGCTAAAATATGCTCAATATATACACAAAATTAAACAAATATGCAATATTTTTCAATTATATGTAGATATGCAACATAATTTTATTCATTTTTACTAATAATTTATTTTTATAAATCAGAAAAAAAACTACATTTTGCAACAATGCACAAAAATATCATATAAAATAAACAAAACAACGTATAACTTCTGGAATACAACTTGTGTGCCTACCTACCTTTAAAATAAATGTAAAAATTACTGTGGTATCAAATATAAGCGATTATAAATTTTATAGGTAGGTACATACTTTTTTTATATTGAAATTTTTGGGTAAAAGGTACAAAATATGCTGTTATATGATTTATAATAAATATATGTAAGAAATATTGAAATATTCAAAATATGCAAAAATTTTATACTTACTATATTTTGATCTAAGTATTTCTGTATGAAATGCAAACGTTTGTAAACAAAATACCAATATGCACAATGATACAATATTTATGCAAATGCATATAATCCGCACTCTACGCATAATACACTAAAATATAATATTAATTGAAATTAATGCATGCTGAATAATTAATAATTTTAAAAATTTCGTAATTCTAATTCATTTTATCGCCAATTTTCTTTATTCTCTGCTGGTTGATACTTCATTAATTTTAACCTGGTGGATATACTGTCTCATTCTCATTGATATGAATTCATGTATTACATTATGATCATATGATAAAACATCTTTATCATAACATTGCAATTAAATTCAAATTTATAATTCTCTTTACTACAAAGCAGACAGTTTCCTCATAAACAAAGGGATTTTTGATATATTTTTTATAATATATTTCCTATAAATAGACATAAAATAAATTGAAAATAACATCATTTGGATGTGCCAAATAACCTCTGAATTTCAAATTAGTTAAATACGTCTGCTGGTAATAGTTTTGCTTTAACGCACTAAAAATTGTTACTTCTCCTTTATTAGATGCATAAACACTTTTGCAGTTGGCCATAAAACGCTTTTTACATATCTTTATGCGACAAAATAACCAAAAACACGCCGAAGTCAAGCACTTTCTCACTTCGAATCCATGTAAACAGACAAACCGTAGGCCCTCTACCCCCACCACTTGCTAATTCAGATAGTAGATTCTTGTGCCACAACTGATACCCGCCAAGTATATGGAGACGCACAGGCGTGGCCCAAAGTGATGGACCCCCAGGGGTCCACGGGAGACTCGACGGGGGTCTACGTTGGCGTGAAAAAATAATGAGGGTTCACAAGTTGTAAGTGAGGTCCACGAAAATGTATGTTTCAATAGTAAAGAACAAAAATGTTGGCTTGGCTTTACTTATCAATGTAGGCAGATAATACACTACTCAAAAAAATTAAGAGAGTAAAAAAATTACAAATTTTTCGGTGATTTTTGACAGGCTGTATTTCGGTGAAAAATGGTCGTATTTGAACTTTTAAAAAAGCAATTTGAAGCCTTAAGATTCTAATTTTAAGATTTTTTGTCTAAATTTTTTTAGGAGCTATAGTTCTCATGCAATTCTAACAGATATTATATTTATTCAGTTAGACCGGCATATGTATCAGGTAGCCTGTTTATTTAGCATTAATTTCTTTTTTAAACCTCCCTTCATTTTTTTGAGTAGTGTACCTATTTTAAGAAGGTCAGCGACTGTTACTTGTAAAAACTTGCATATTCGATACACTATTTTTCTTTTTACCGAATTTGGGGTTGGAACTCAGCAGCCACGCAAATTTCCATCGTTAGATCAAATCTTCACATTTTTGACGAGTTTTGGGAATATGATAGAAATGTAGCAGCAGAAGGGTCTACCGAAACCAGTAACATTTTGAAAGTGGTCTACGAGAAAAAAGGTTTTGGAACATCTGGTTTAGGTCATCTAAACAAATAGGATCTCAGATTTATGAGCCAAAAACAGTTGGCTAAACAAACTTCTGTTCCTTTTCAAGCACGCGATCAGAAAGCTGCAAATATTCTTGATTTTGTATACAGCGATGTCTGTTAACAAGTATAGCCGCTGTATATCGATGATGACATGGCAATAACACGTATCTGACATTTTTAGCGAAAGTCATATTTTTGGTGAACTTGTTGAAAAATATGAAAGCGCATGCGTTGGTAAAACGCTGTAAGTGAAAAAAAATTAAATACGTCCAAAAACCATTTAAAATAACACGTATCTGTTCACGTTCCAAACCGATATGTAATAACACGTATCTTGCTTATAACGTAGTACAAACTTCACATTGTTGATAGTTGATCGTGATTGTCTCCACAGTTTAGACTAAACTAGAGGTAAGTAGTGACAAATAATTATATATATATATATATATATATATATATATATATATATATATATATATATATATATATATATATATATATATATATATTATGTTGATCGTGATTGTCTCCACAGTTTAGACTAAACTAGAGGTAAGTAGTGACAATTAAATATTTTATATATATATATATATATATATATATATATATATATATATATATATATATATATATATATATATATATATATATATATATATATATATATATATATATATATATAATCTATTTAGATCTCTTTATACCCTTTCGGGCGTCGAGATCAGTTTTCTTGTCCTTTTCTTTATAAGCCTATGTTCTTTATTAAATCTTTCCATTTTGTTCTGTTCGTTGCTATTTTTCTTGCTTCATGACCGTTAATATTATTCTTTTTAAGTATTTCTTCTATGCTATTTTCCCATGTCTTCTGTGGTCTTCCTCTGCTCTTTTTTTTGTCGTCCTTGCCTTCCATACCATTTTAGTTTGACTGTCGTCTGGCATTCTTACAAGGTGTCCATACCAAGCAAGTTGTTTTTTCTCCATGGTAGTATGTATGTTTTCTATTTGGAGCCTTGTTCGTATCTCTTCGTTTCTTATTCTATCTAGTCTTGTTACCCCTTCCACTTTCCTCAGGTATCTCATTTCCGCAGCTTGTATTTTACTCTTTGTTCTCTGATTCATCGTCCAAGTCTCACTCCCGTATAACAGTATTGGCCTGTATATTACTTTAAATAGTGTCATTTTGGTCTTTTTCTTTACTTGTTTATTGTTTAGTAATATTTTGTTCATTGCGTGGTAACTTTTGTTTGCTGTCAATATTCTGTTATTTATTTCATGCTCTAAACTACCTTTGTTGTTCAGTGTGTGTCCTAAATATGTGAATGTTTCAACTTGTTCAATTTCTCTTTGATTAATTTTTATCTCCGTAGTTACATCTTCTTTGGCTATCACCATAATTTTTGTTTTATCTATATTTATAGTCATATTGTGATTTTTTAATTCCTCGTTCCACACGTTAATGTTGTGTTGTAAATCTTCTTCGTTTTTTGCCAGTATTGCAAGGTCATCTGCAAATGCGCACTCAGCTATCATGATCCTTGTTAAATTATAGTGTCCTAC
The DNA here is from genome assembly GCA_947534325.1 of Agonum fuliginosum. Classification (NCBI taxonomy): domain Eukaryota; kingdom Metazoa; phylum Arthropoda; class Insecta; order Coleoptera; family Carabidae; genus Agonum; species Agonum fuliginosum. The sequence goes on along the minus strand of OX384045.1, from coordinate 17,280,206 downwards.
TTCTATTTTTCTAGTTTTGTCTTTTATGTTCATTATTATGTTGTCTAGGTATATTATGAACAGTAATGGGCTTAATGCTCCGCCTTGCCTTAATCCCTGTGTAGTGGTGAATTCCTTCGATACTTCATTTCCTGTCCTAACGTAGTTGGCTGTCCTCTTGTATATACTTTTTATTGCTTGCGTTAGCTGTTTATCAATATTTCTTATTTTTAATATTTCCCACATCTTATTCCTCGGCACCCTGTCAAAAGCTTTCTCCAGGTCTAGAAATGCTATGTATAGTTTACTATCTTCTCTTAATGTCTTTTCTGTTAGCTTTTTTATGGTGAAAATATGATCTTGCGTTGAGTGTCCTTTTCTAAATCCGCTTTGTGCTTTCTCCATCTTTGTCTCTATAGATTTCCTCAGTTTATTTTCTAATATTGCTTCATAAATTTTTGCGGTTGTACATAATAATGATATTCCCCTGTAATTACTGCATATTCTATTGTCTCCTTTCTTGTGTATCGGGAATATCACTGCCTTTTCCCAATCTTTTGGTATTTGTCTTGTTTCCCATATTTTATTTAGCATTAACAATATCTGTTCTCCTTCCTCTCCCATGTATTTCAACTGCTCCGCTCTTATTCCGTCATGTCCTGGTGCTTTTCCGTTTCTTAATTTTTTTATTACTGCTTTCAATTATTCTTCTGTGATATCATCTTTCTTTCCTGTTCTTGTACTTTCTTCTTCTTCGGTTTCATTGGTATTAAATATTTAAACTAATATTTAAACTAATACAAATCATTCATAAGTTTATGGTAATCATGTTATTTTGTTATTTTTTCAATAATTTCGAATACATTCGCTACTATTCAGTAAAATTAAATCCTAAATCTTTTATCAATTTATAATAATTTGTTGCAGATACGTGGTAGTATAAAATTTTAAAATGGAAAGTAGAACCCAAAAAATTGTTTTCCTGGCTTTGAAAACCATAAGTAAAGAACAAAAGGATAACAATTCCATTAGTAATTCTTCGAATAAAGTTACAATTACGACCGAAGATATAGTAAATGCTGATATTGTTTTCAATAATAGCAACCAGGAAATCCCAACAACTTCAGCTCTTATGAATGAATTACCAGTTGTTGAATATTTTCAAACGCCGGAATATTATATTGATTAATTATGCTTAGAAAATTTTGACTTTATTGAAGGTGGTTCTCAGAAAGAAAATAAAAACAATATTAATGTAAATGTCGAACCACCTCCCAAATCATCATCAATTTATGATAATAGTGACTCAAAATTTAAACTAGAAAATACAGAAACTAGCGATTTAAATCCAGAAACTTACGAATCAACGGAAGAAATTGACGAATCAATTGAGACTGAACTTGATCAAAATGAAAACAATAATTCTGTTGTACAAATTAAAGGAAAGCGAGAAGTTACTAACCGAAAACGAGAACAGGGATTACTATACGTTGGCTACAGAAGAAATAATCAAAAAGTGTCACAAGATGTATCAAGAAAACAAAGAAAAATTAAAGGAGCATGTAATTCTGCACTGTGTAAAAAATCAATTAAACGCCACTGTAATTTATTATCCATCAATCATCAAAACCAAATTTTTTAATGTTTTTGGAAACTGAGTTGGGAGGAAATGAAACTACAGGGTGTAACAGCTAAACGAGCTACCTCGAATAACTTCTTTGTTATTAAAGATACAATAAAATGTTAAATAGCAAAGTTGTAGCTGACCAAGGGGGACATCTGATTAAAGAACAAAATAATTTTTTAAACCAGTGGTTCTCAAGTTACAACACAAAGTTATATTTTTTCAAATGGGAATATACATATTTTTTAGGCCTATTCGGTAGAGTATTTTTTTCTGAATTCAACCAGGTATTCGTTTTATATCCTGACATAATAAAAATATTGAGAAAAATTCAGTTGATATTTAAATAATTTCTAATTTTTAATATTAATGTGCAGTAATCTATGGATGAAAAACAAGTGATAAATTAAATATGGACGTGGTTTCTTTGGATATCTCGTGGCATAAATATTGCAAGCTTGTATGGTATTTTTATTTATTTTTTAAAATTTATCACTTGTTTTTCATCCATAGATTACTGCACATTAATATTAAAAGTTAAAAATTATTTAAATTTCAATTGAATTTTTCTCAATATTTTTATTATGTAAGGATATAAAACGAATACATGGTTGAATTCAGAAAAAAATACTCTACCGAATAGGCCTAAAAAATATGTATATTCCCATTTGAAAAAATATAACTTTGTGTTGTAAATTGAGAACCACTGGTTTAAAAAATTATTTTATTCTTTAATCAGATGTCCCCCTTGGTCTCCTACAACTTTGCTATTTAACATTTTTTTCTAACTATAATAACATAGAAGTTATTCGAGGTAGCTCATTTAGCTGTTACACCCTGTATACGTTACTGGCTTAGTTGATAGAATAACTAAAAACAAAGAAACTATTGAGCAATCGAGAAGAAATTTCACTTATGTGTACCATTTAAAATATAATAAGGAAGTGAAGAAAGAGGTTTGCAAGAAGATGTTTTTAGGAACATTGGGATTAAAGGAATTGATGGTACATAAGAGGATTCAGAAGAGTAAACATGGAATTATCCAAGGACAGAAGAAACAGTATTCAGTTGATAATTTTGTGGAAACAAAAACAAAAAATTTGACCGAGTGGTTCAATTCTCTACCTAAAATGCCCTCACATTATGCAAGGAAAGACACCAATAAAATGTATTTAGAAGGAGATTTTTCTACCGTAATGTCGGTGTTTAAATTATACAAAGAAAAATGTAAAGAAGATCATATTCCATTATCACGCTCAATGTTTAATATTATTTTTAAGAAGCTTAATTTGTCAATATTTACACCTCGAAATGATCAGTGTGACCTTTGTATATCATTTAAAGCAAAACAAGTTAGTCCAGAAGAGTATGGTAAACACAGAGCTGATAAAGATCGTGCGCGACTTGAGAAAAATAGCGATAAGGATAAAGCTAAACAAGGATTACAATACCCCTTTGTTATGGATCTGAAAGCGATACAATTGTGTCCTAAAATTGAAGCTAGTGTTTTATATTATTCACAGAGATTGAAAGTTCATAATTTCACAATTTACAATTTAGGAACTTCACAGTGTACCTGTTATTGGTGGCATGAATGTGAGGGTGAATTATTTTCGTCAATATTTGCATCAATAATAATTGATCATTTAAAAAATCATTGTTTAGTTGAAAAAACACCTATCGTTATATTTTCTGATGGCTGCGGCTATAAAAACAGAAACGCAGTGTTATCCAATGCTCTGTTACACTTTGCTGTATCACATAACGTTAATGTTGAACAGAAATATTTGGTTAAAGGGCACACGCAAAACGAGTGCGACACAGTTCATAGTTTGTTGGAACGAAAAATTAAGAAACAAAACTTTATAAAAATTACAAAAGAAACTCGCCTCAAACCAATGCCATTAAATGTGTTATTTAATTCATACACATTTTTTAAATTATGCTGACAAGAGATTTCAAAAATAGTTTTCAATTAGACCTGGATTTAAGAGAAACGATCCAGAAGTGAAAGATCTGCGTGCAATTTCTTATGAACAGAGCGGATTAATAAAATACAAGTTAAACTTCGACGAAAACTATCAAGAATTAAATCAAAGAGTCAACAAAAAAGTGCAACCTCCCAATAATGAAAAGTTATATAAAAATTCTGTTAAATTTACACTTTCCAAATGGAATGATTTGCAGAAACTTAAAGGCATTGGCAACTTATGAAATGTCAATTTTTTTATTTCATATATCTCTAGTATTTATTATGATTACAACAATGTATTAATCACAAGTCTGAAAGTGGTCGGGTTCCGCCGCTATAAGCGCGTGAATTTTTGCCGTGGTCATGTGTGACGTCACACAATCAGCGTTTAATTCAATATGAACTTACCATGCGTGTAACTACCTTTGTTTCTTGTTCATGTCACAAATGTCAAAGATGTGAGATAAAGATGTATGAAACAGAGTATTGCGATAAAAATCCGCGGCTAAATGATAAAAAATATTATATTTGAGAGAAGACTCAGGAATGTAAATTATTAGTGTACTTGTGGATTGTGTATTCTAATGCAAAACGATAACGAAATTTATTGCTGCAACCTGCAACGATTCAAGTGTCAATATATGGATGGATCTCCAGAATGTATAACGAATCATTCATCGTTTCAAAGTGTTATTTTATTTTGTTATTTTAAATAAAGATATTTTAGTAGCAATAGTAGCATGATGTGTAAAATTGTCTAAAAGTTTATTATTATTAGTTGAAATATTTTGCAATTTGTCTTGTCCTATTCCACACTGCATTTCTACTATATGTCTATATCTAACTATTATCATTTAAAGCATCAACATTGTGAAGTTCCATTTAAGTATTAAAAATTTGTCGCCTTGAATTTAATAAGCCCCATTTTATATAAATTCTGTTCTGATATTTATTCTCCGGTATGATATTTTAAAAATGTATATTAGGATTTACTTGAATGGTTAGCACAATCTTTAATGCAACAATGAACCATCTAACATCTTATTGAATTATCTGTCAGTAATACAAGTGACACAGTGACAGGAACAATGTGCGTAGTGTGCCGTGCGCGTTGGCCATGTATGACGTCACGCAAAACTTCAAATCAAAATTTAAAATGCTTGTAACTTTCGAACTATAGAGCATTAACGCCTCGGACAAAAACTAATATGCTTAGAATTGAATATTCTATCGTTTGTTGCAATAAGTTTAATATGCTTGGATAAGTTGCCAATGCCTTTAAGAAAGTTCTTCCTGTGGATAATCATAAATTTTATGATCAACTTCCCCATGAATCCGAGCTAAAAGACAGAAAAAAAGCCAAATATAAATGAAATTATCATTTTTGTACTAGTCTGTACTATAATTTAATCTTTATTTTAAGTAAAATAATCATATATACTAAAAGGCATAGTGTGGTGGAAGATTCATCACCTTAGCAACTATACGTTTTTTTGCTCTAAAATTTGTATGGTTTGGACGATTTTAATGAAACTTTTTTTATACGATAAAGGGTTATTTTATCGAGTGATTTTTCTATATTTTATTGTTGTAGGGAGCACAGTTTGCGTGAGAAATAATAAAAACTCACTGTTTTTTCACTCCTTAGCAACGGGCATTATACTTTATTCGATTGTTTTTTTCATTTGACATATAGGTACAGGATGAATTCGACTATATTTCTATGCATGTTTCAACCCCATATTGGGTATATTAAGAAAGTTATTAAGAAAAAACCGAAAAATGCACGGAACGCAAATGGGAGTATGCCATGGAATTTTTGTTTTCTTTTTGATAAAAATATTTTTTAGTCTAGTGTCAGATTTGACGTTTCCATTTTGAAATTTTTCTTGGATTTATCTTTCATATTTGATAAGGTACAAATATTTTGAAAATTTTATTGAGTATTTAAAGATGGAGCATGCATTATATTTACATGTTTTGTATAAATATGTAATTTTTTTTTTGAATATTTCTATTCAATTTTACAATGCACTGTGAAGTTGCATCATGTTATTTTTATTACTCTCCAATTTATAGTATATTTTGACCCAAATGTAAATGTTCAATTAAAATTATATCAAATTTCCGTGGATAATACTATGTATAATTCCCAGTATTTTAAATTTAACAAACGTGTTAAAAATGGAGTGCCATAATCGGGATTTTTTAATTGTACTTGAGTTTGGGTTAAGTTTGAATTTGGCCTGCTCAAGCAGCCCTACTGGGAATTGTATCCTGGATACGCCAGTCCTACGCCAGGCGCACCCGGACAGAGGATTAGGGGACAGCACACTAACAACCGAACAATCACGAGACACGGCGCGGATCTAGATTGTAATTGCACTTGTATAAAAAATCTGTTTTACACTTAAGTATGTATGGTATTAACTAGCACCGAGGGGTACAAAAATGCTTCAATGATCGGCATTTGTTTTAGATTTAACAACTATGTGAGCACTACCTTTATAAAATTGTTAAAAATGGCGGCCAACGATGGTCAATTGTTTTTATCAAAAGATTATGTAAGTAATCATAATCATATCGCGTTTGATATCAAATTCAAGGGCTGGATCAGGGCTATATAATTAATAAAATTATTTAAAATGGTGGCCGAAGATTAGAATTTGTTTTTATAAAAAACAATATAGAATTTTATAAAATTAAGGGCTAAATATAGGCTACTTCATTAATAAAATAATTTAAAATGATCAGAAGTGAGCACTACTTTTCAAAATTGTTGAAAACGCCAGCAAACGATTTTCGTTTGTTTTTACCAAAAATTATTGAAGCAAATCGAATTTGATATCAAATCAAAGGACTAAATAGAGGCTACTTAATTAATAAAATTACTTAAAATGGTGACCGGCGATTGCCATTTGTTTTGATCAAAATCAATATAAAATTATATCGAGTTTGATGTCAAATGAAAGAGTTAGATAAGGGTTAATCAATTATTAAAATTATTTAAAATGGTGACGGTAACGACTGCCATTTGTTTTTATAAAAAATGTCAGAATCCTATTGAGTATGATATCAAATTAGATGTCTTGATGAGGGCTGATATAAGATTGTTCAAAATGGAGACCGACATAAAATTGTTAAAAATCATATTGATTTTTATTTGAAAGTAAAAGTCTTGATGATGAGGACTGATGTACTCAATAAGTGAATAAAATGATAATGCGTGATTAGCTTCAGTTTTTTTTTTCATATTGAGTTTGATATCAAATTCAAGGGCTGGATAAGGAATACATAATTAATAAAATTATTTAAATTGTTGGTCGACGATTGTCATTTATTTTTATCAAAAACAATATAGAATTATATCAGTTTGATATCAAATTAAAGGGCTGGACATGGGCTACCTAATTAACAAAATAATAAAAATCGTTCAGGTGAGCACTAGGTAGGTACTTTATAAAATTGATGAAAATTGCGATTGTCATTTGTTTTTATCAAAAAATTATTAAATTAAATCGAACTTGATTTAAAATTAGAGGGTTTAAATTAAAGGGTTAAAGAAAGGCTACCTACCTTATTAATAAAATTATTTAAAATGGTGGCAGACGATTGACATTTGTTTTTATTTAAAAAAAACAATATCGAGTTTGATGTTAAATTACAGAGCTAGATGAGGGCTAATTAATAAAATTATTTAAAATGGTGGTTGACGATTGTCTTTTGTTTTTAAAAAATATATGTTATAATCATACTTATTGAGTATGATATCAAATTAAATGTCTTGATAAGAGTTGATACAAGATTGTTCAAAATGTTTATTATTTTAAAATTATAAAAATCATATTGATTTTAATATCAAAGTAAAAGGTCTTGATGACGAGGAGTGATATACACAATAAGAGATAAATATGATTGTGGGTGATTAACTTCGCGTCTTTTGTTTTTAGTTGGATAACCAGGATATTTCTTTTATTACACATACTTATTATGTTATTTTATTTTAAAATTTTAATGGCTTAACTAAAATTTATATTGAAGAATGAAGATGAATAATTTGAAGTTTTAATTAAATAATTATAATTTCAACATACAATTTTTTTTCGGTAGAGTCTAAATGTTAAAATCGTTATAATTGAGGCACGAAGTGCCGAATCGTCCCACATTCAGGGTCCGCGGAGCTTGAGTCCGCGAAGCGGGCGAAACCCCCTTGTCGCGCGGCAGCGCGACCTAGCCGAAGGCCCGCGTAGCGGGGCCTGACGGCTAGTCTTATATACTAAAAGGCTTAAAGTTGTTGATTTTTAGCCAAACTAGCAACGCATTTACAACTGCACAACGTTATGAACGAATTATCCGATTTTCATGATTTTTTTACGAGGTGATAGAGGGTGTCGAGACGCAAAAACCTTTGTATAGTTCAATTGTTTTTGATTTTCTTTTGTTTGAGAAAAATGCCAAAAACTGACTTTTTGATTTTCGTTAATAACAAATGAATGGTTTAATCTATCGATTTAAAAATTGGTATACATAGTAAGGGATTAATAGGGAGTCCATGCGACCAGGTCTCAATGTTCCAGATATAATAGTTTTTTAGTTATTAATGAAAAACTGAGATTTCATCAGTGAATCAGAGCTTTGAATGCTCAAATGTTCAACAACTGACTGTTGAATAAAAAACAATGCTACATTGTGTCAAACTGACGTTTACAATTCGAGATTTCAAATGCACTTTTCTAAATTATTATAATTAACAGAAGAAATTTGTTAATTATATTAAGTTATAATAGAAGGAGCGTAAATATTTTTAATATTTTCATCAATTTTAGTACTACTTTAAAAAAATTAATTTTATTTTGACAGTCATTACAAAGTACAGTCACAGAAAAAGACGTCAGAAGTTTTAGTACATTCAGGGTAAAAATTGTTAACATATTTGGGAAAAAAACAATGCTATGTTCTGTCAAACTGACGTTTACAGTTTACAATTCGATATTTCAGATGCATATATCTTACGTTATATTAGTAATAGAAGCAATTTGTAAATTATATTAAGTAGGTAATAATCGAAAGAATCATTTTTTTGTATTTTTATCAATATTCGTATTTTTTTAAATATTTATTTTATTTTGACAGTTGTATCAGGTAACAGTCCCAACAAAAAAAGTGAGCACTAACTTTATAAAATTGTTGAAAATGGCGACCAACAATAATTTGTTTTTATAAAAAAAATCATATCGAGTTTGATATCAAATTCAGGGGCTAGATAAGGGCTACCTAATTAATAAAATTATTTAAAATGGTGGCCGACGATTGTCATTTATTTAAAAAAAAACAATATAGAATTATATCAAGTTAGATATCAAATAAAGGGCTGAAAATGGGCTACCTAATTAATAAAATAATTTAAATCGGCCAGGTGAGCACTACTTTATAAAATTGTTGAAAATGGCGACCAAGGATTGTCATTTGTTTTTAAGAAAAAATCATATCGAGTTTGATATCAAATTCAAGGGCTAGATAAGGGCTACCTAATTAATAAAATTATTTAAAATGGTGGCCGACGTTTGTCATTTTTTTTTTTTTAAACAATTTAGAATTATATCAAGTTTGATATCAAATTAAAGGGTTGAAAATGGGCTACCTCATTAATAAAATAATATAAATCGATCAGGTGAGCACAACTTTATAAAATTGTTGAAAATGGCGACCAACGATTGTCATATGTTTCTATCAAAAAATCATGTCGAGTTTGATATCAAATTCAAGGGCTGGATAAGGGCTACCTAATTAATAAAATTATTTAAAATGGTGGCCGACGATCGTTATTTATTTTTATCAAAAACAATATAGAATTATATCAGTTTGATATCAAATTAAAGGGCTGGACATGGGATACCTAATTAATAAAATTATTTAAAATGGTGGCCGACGTTTGTCTTTTTTTTTAAACAATATAGAATTATATCAAGTTTGATATCAAATTAAAGGGTTGAAAATGGGCTACCTCATTAATAAAATAATATAAATCGATCAGGTGAGCACAACTTTATAAAATTGTTGAAAATGGCGACCAACGATTGTCATATGTTTCTATCAAAAAATCATGTCGAGTTTGATATCAAATTCAAGGGCTGGATAAGGGCTACCTAATTAATAAAATTATTTAAAATGGTGGCCGACGATCGTCATTTATTTTTATCAAAAACAATATAGAATTATATCAGTTTGATATCAAATTAAAGGGCTGGCCATGGGCTACCTAATTAATAAAATAATTTAAATCGGTCAGGTGAGCACTACTTTATAAAACTGTTGAAAATGGCGACCGATTGACATTTGTTTTTATCAAAAAATTATTAAATCAAATCGAATTTGATTAAAAATTAAAGGGTTTAAATTAAAGGGTTAAAAATAAATGCTACCTTATTAATAAAATTATTTAAAATGGTGGCAGACGATTAACAATTGTTTTCAATTTTTAAAAAACAATTCGAGTTTGATGTCAAATTAAAGAGCTAGATGAGGGCTAATTAATAAAATTATTTAAAATGGTGGCCGACGATTGTCTTTTGTTTTTTTAAAAAATATGTTAGAATCATACCTATTGAGTATGATATCAAATTAAATATCTTGATAAAAGAGCTAATACAAGATTGTTCAAAATGGAGACCGCCGATCGTCATTTGTTTATATCTTAAAATTGTAAAAAAGTAAAGGTCTTGATCTTGCTGATGAGGAGTGATATACACAATAAGTGATAAATATGATAGTGGGTGATTATGATTAGCTTCTGTTTTTTACCTTCCGCTTACCTGTAAAGGAAGGTATTGGAATCATGCAAAAAATCGGGTGGTGAAATTTTAGTGGATGAGCACGAATTAGGGTCCTTACAACTCATTTTTGATAGTTTCACGATGATGTCTGTGTGTATGTGTGTGTGTGTATGTGTGTGTGTGTGTGTGTGTGTGGTCAAGGGTTGTTAGTCGCATAACTCAAATACGAATTACCCGAAAATTTTGATATTTGGTATTTAACATTTGTATATAAATTGGAAGAGCTCCCTAGATTTTGGTACAAATATCTTCATTGGAAGTGATATTTTTTGAAGATTGAAAAGGTTAATTGTCAAAATTGTATATAAATTTGGAAAAATATAGTATTTATTTGTAATGAGAATAAGAGGAAAAGTTATTTGCAACTTACGTTATAAAAAAATTGTCTTTATCTGGTAGCATTAAAGAACTGCAGTAAAATTTAAAAAATAAATTTATCAAATAAAACGTTGATATCTTGTAATCCATGATCGGTTGATTTTTGTTTCTGCGTAAAAAATATTGACAGGTGAGACGGGTGACAAGTTGGCATACTAGCGCTATATAAGTCCTAAGTAAGATATTAAATGTAGTAATTGAACGGAGAATGGCTTCAACACAGCAGAGTTTTCCTGTGAATGAATCTTTTTATTCAGGTGATGCAAATTTCTGTGTTTGAATATTTGAGATTTTTATTTGTATATTTTAAATGGGCACCGGATTGCACGTATACATTTCTGTTTAAAGTCTAGATATGGCGGAAGGTTGTGTGATGGCCACGTCAGATTTTTTCCTTTCAAAATAGTAAAATCATTTCAAGTTTGTTATATCAAATATAAGGTTTTGATAAGGTACCTACAATATTGTTTAAGATGACGTTCGACAATAGTCTTTTGTTTTTAGTTGGATAACCAGGATACCTATTTATTTTTAATGCCTTTACTAAAATTTATATTGAAGAAGGCGGAAGATGAATAATTTGAAATTGTAATTAAATTTTTTTTTTCGTTAGAGTCTAAATGGTTAAATCGTTATAATTGAGGCACGAAGTGCCGAATCCTTCCACATTCAGAGTCCGCGGAGCTTGAGCCCGCGATGCGGGCGAATCCCCCTTGTCGCGCGGCAGCGCGACCTAGCTGAAGGCCCGCGTAGCGGGGCCTGACGCTAGTAGTTACTATTACCAAATAAATGTTTTTTCTTGATTATAAAAAGTTTTATTTTTATAATTATTATACCACCCGTACTAAACACCGTAGTATCCTAACATGTATCTGCAAAATAAAGGAATTTTACATTTACAAAAAACACATATGTGCAGCAGAATGTATGTAGGTATAATGACATTTTATACTATTTCATATGTGTAGCTAGGATATGTAAAAACTTTAAATGTAAAATTATTAAAACATCTGTATTTTGCTGATAACAGACAAAACAGTTTTAAGCGTCTCCGCGTTTTACACTTACGTGGTATTGCCATGTCACCATTGATATCATACACCGAATGGTTTGATTATGATGTAAGAAAAGCTCTGCAAGAGCGTGATGATGCCCACAGGAAGTTTTTGTTAACGAAACTGAGGAAGATTGGAACAAATTCAAGTTTGCAAGAAACAAAGCATTGCCAAAAATAAGAGCCAGTAAAACAATGTACTCGTATTATGAATGAATTATAAATAGTAATAAAAAAAATTCAAAGTCAATGTAGAAAATTTTAAATGTATGACATCAACAACTATGGTAATGATGAAATACCGAATGAGGAAGCTATTGCGGGTAAATTTAATACATATTTCGTAGATAGTGTAACAACAATAAATAATTCTATTCCTGTAATAGCCTCTTCTCAGCAAAATGAAGTGTCAAATAATGTTAAAGGTGCATTTTCCTCTTTTAAACCAATTACAATTTTTGAACCAAACGAAATATTATTTTCTATACAAAATAAGAGTGGGGGGATGAAATTAATGTACAAATGTGAAAAACATTATATGATGTAGTAGAATACCCATTACTACATTTAATAATACATCACTTGAATCAGGCACACTGTGTCTGATGAAATGAAGTTCATAATAATTCCTATTTAAAATCGAATGATATTTTAGCACAATTTGGTCTTTTCAGATTATCAGCATGGATGAATCTGTTTGTATAATCTGCAATAAGGCTGATGATAAGCAAGTGTATGAAATAAAAAAAGCAGTTTTGAATCGTTTAGTGGGGTCTAGCAAGAAAAGAATCGACAATAAATACAAAAAATTTGAGATTTTGACATCAGCTTTTATTCATCGAACTTGTCAAAGTCAATATAATGATGAGACTGCAATAGCTACATTCTGTAGTTCAAGACATAGAAAATCAAACGAAGGAAAAGTAATAAATAAAGACGCTCTTAGATTTAATTTTCAATCTCATTGCTTTCTCTGCGTTGGGGTTTTCGGTCATATTTCAAAAGAAAAAATTTCATCTGTTCAAAGTAGCGATACAAGAGATAATATGTTACAGTATACTCAAAAACAAAACACATTAAATGATTTTAGTAAAAGTAAAAAGCGCAGTAAAAGCGCATTATCACAATACTTGTATGTCTACTTTTTATAAGAAAAGAACTGAAAGATAAAGGGGTCGCTCAGCATGTGAAAACACTAAGAATTTTATTAATTATCTTATTAATTATATCGTTGACAACGAAGCAGAATGTCAATTTTCTGTCATTGAAATAAAAGAGTGATTTTCAGGAGATCTTCCAGACTACACAACTATTAAGAAAAAATTGAAAGAGCATTTTCAGAACGACATCGAGTGTCATTTAATTAAAAGAGACATGATAATTTTATACAAAAATGGCACTGCAAGTAAGAAACTCTGCAAAGACTGGTACGAAAAAAGATTAAAAAGTAAAGAGGACGAATGAACTAGAATTGTTCAAATGGCTGCTGAAATTGTTTTAGAAGATATCCGTTCTAAAGTATACGATGTAAATTACTACGAAATTCCAGATTTTAACGAAGGCAAACTTTTTTAAGGATGTTCCTGAAACATTGCAAGTTTTTTTGAATATTGTGTGTAAAAGTGATAAAGAAAAGAGTACAAATATCACATCTGTAAGGCCACGTTCTTTTTTATCTCCAATTTTACTTGGTTTGTCGTCGATGATTCACAAAAAATATGCCTCTAAAGGATTGATCGACTCGTTATCTAATTTAGGTTTGTGTTCCTCATACGAGACTTTGCGCTTTGAAGCATCGATTATCAAAGACCCTGCTAATCATACGTTTTCTCCGGATTCATACGTACAATCTATTTATGACAATGCGGATCATAATACATGCACGATTGATGGCAAGAATACTTTCCATGCAATGGGTGGAATAATGGTTGTTACTCCGGCGTCTAGTGTTACTTCAAAGAAAACCATCTCTAGATTAAAACAGATTCCATCTTCTGAAGAGATAGGCGAAATTGGATTTGTGAAATTGAAACGTTTTGAAAACAAAAATTCCGATGGATTGAAAACAGTTCAGATCGAAGATATTTTAGATGTTACGGACAACTATGAAATTTCTTCGGCAGATTTTACATGGTCTTATTCAAAATTTGCAAACAACAAATCCGTTGGTTGGAATGGGTTCATGGAAAAGTTACATCCTAATTTGACTTATATACTTCAAAAATTATTCCGGTGCCGTTTATTAAAAATCCACCGAGTGATTATGATACCATTTTTACATCGTTGGTAGAAGCGGCTAAACAATGCCAAAAACAAGAGCAAAAGATTGTGTTCGTAACGTTTGACCAACCGCTATACCATAAAGCTCGTGAAATCTTAGCCAATATTGATTTAAATAATGATCCATACAATTTGTCGTCAATCCAAGTAAGACTTGGGGGATTTCATTTATTGATGTCGTTCTTAGGAGCGATTGGATTCATCATGGATGGTAGTGGACTTAAGGAGGCTTTTTGTGAAATATATGCAGAAAATTCGTCCGATAAAGCTCTTTTCGGACACGCATATGCACGAGCTATCAGAGGACATTTTCTAGTACAGCTCGCCTTATCTGAATTAATTTTTTCATCGATGGAGTTGTCGGACACAGAAAAAGGGCTAATGGATACATTTTTGCTGGATTTAGGAACAGAAAATTTTAAAGACAATTTGCATCACGAAGATTTGAAGATCATAAAAGACAAATTTATCGAGCATCTAAAATTAGTACAAAAAAGAGGTCCTACCGCAAAACTTTGGATGCAGTACTGACAAATGGTCTCGTTAGTTAAAGATTTCATACGGGCTGAACGTGCAGGTAATTGGGAATTACATTTAAAATGCGTGGAAATAATGTTTCCCTATTTTCATGCAAGTGGGCACTTTTTATACGCAAAATCTGCTCATCTTTATCTCCAAGATATGCGTTAGCTTAAATACACAATAAATGATGATTATGAATTTACGCGATTCACCGAAGGATTATTTACGATTAGACGTACAGATAAGTTTTGGTCGGGTGTTTGGACGGATATGACGATCGAGCAAGTTTTGATGAGATCTATGAAAACTCAGGGTGGACTTACACATGGTCGTGGTTTGTCTGAAAGTGTTTTAACAAAATTTGTATTAAAAATGATCATACTTGTCGAAATTTGCAATGAAATGGAAGATTTTTGTAATGTTTCCTTTGCAACTACAGAGCAACACATTGATTCCAGGGAATATCGAATAAAAAGAGATGTAGCTGATTTACAAATATTACAAATTTTTTAACAGGTATGATCCTTTTCCAGAGACTGATAACATGATGTCAATATTTTCTGGAATTATTGGCAGTAATTCTGTAAATTGCTACGAAGCGTATGAAGAAGGAAAGAAATCTTTGCAAGCTATTGTTGGAATGAATTTTGGCAGTGTCAAATTTAAAAGAAAAACAAAGTCTTGTCTCTAAAAACGGTTCAATCTTCCGTTAAAGTAAACGGAGATATTTTAGCCATCGATCCATTATTGCTATTTCAAAGAATCGTTAACGGTCGACAGTAAAAGAGATATGGAAACTTATTTACAATACGAGCTTGCACCTTTTCCATTGTCACTTTTTACAGAAAATGGCCTCAGGAAAAATGTTAAATCTCAATTTTATGATTTATTTGTGAGTGCGAATGGACCAACGCATTCTGACGGCATTGTGCATGTCGTCGACGGTGGATTTTTACTGCACAAAGTAATTTGGCAGAAAAATGAAACGGTGGAAGAGATCATGATTAAATATTTGCGCTATGTTACATTACGCAGCAATCAGCTATATCGTTTTGATGGGTACCCCGAAACTGAAAAATCAGTTACTGTGACAACAGTACCAGCAGCTAATTCAACTAAAAGAGGAGAACGTAGTCGGAGAAAAATCTCAGACAATATTCCAGAGTTCAATTATCAAAACCATACAAAAATACCATTTTTGCAAGAAATTTTTATCTAACGAGAAAAACAAGGACAAAATAATAAAAACTTTAATGAATATTTTTTGACAGATGGTTTCACCAATCATATTGCGTAATGATGACGTCAAATGACGTAATGCAACCAATAGAATTGAAAATGTAAAATGATGTATCTGACAACATAATTTTGTAGATTAGGTTTTATTTTGTTACGTCAGTAACAAAAAATTAATTAATTTGTCACATGAAACGTCAAAAATGTTTAGCAAAATGAGTCATTTTGGTAGTATTTTTAACAAGAAAAATATTCTTCCTAAATACCATTCGAGATAATTTTTGTCTATTCCACGGAAACTTATTGCAATTTCACTCCACAAAACATCATCTGACAATTCCCCTCAACTTCGTTTCGGGAAATTGATAGATGATGTTTTGTCGTGAAATTGTTAGAAATAAGTTGCCGTGGAAACGACAAAATAATTCTCAAAAAATTATCATCTCTTATGGTATTACCCCTGAATATATAATTCATGTGTCACGTGACACATATTTGACTAATTTGATTGGCTAAAATAGGGCAGTAGGGGGCTATCAAATCGATGATATTTTTATCACCGCTGTTACATGTCAACTGTTTCTGTCAATTAATTTCCTACTGTCAGTTTCATATTTAAATATTGCTGTTTGTCAAAAATAAAACTTAAATTGAATGAACCTGATTGTATTCGGTGGGATAATACCAGTAAAGACAAAATTGAGAAAGTGAAACAGAATTTAAAACGTTCTTGTCAGATATTGAAAAAATATAACCAAACATTTTGGTTTTATTCATTATATATTCTCCCCAAATATAACTCGGGCTATGATTAATCATAGGTGATAGCATTCGTTATGTCTTCAGAAAATTGAACTCGTGCTGCGCACTCGGTCAATTTTCATCGACTAACTCATGCTATCACCGATGATAATCATAGCACTTGTTATATTACCCCCGAAAAGATTACAGTCACAAGGATTTTCCTGTAAAGAAGCAAAAGAAGATGCTGATGCTGACATAATTAAGACCTCGATATAAATTGCCAGAGATACTAATAAAACTGTCATTGTTATGGGTCAAGATATTGATCTTTTGGTCCTTTTGAATCAATTAAATTCACATAATCATAACATTTATTTTCTCAAGCCAGGTTCTGGAAATGTAAAAGATCTATTTTTCACGTCTAATAGTTTCAAATATGAATCCTTAAAAAACATCGTTGCATTTCTGCATTGTTTTTCTGGTTGCGATACAACATATGGATTTGCCGGAAAAGGAAAGAAAAGTACCGTAAATTCATTATTAGACGATACAAATTTGTCAAATTTGCAAAGAAAGAAGATATCGAAAAAAATGGATTACAATTAATCAAATCTATTTATAAATGTAAAAATGATAATATAACACTGAATCAATTAAGATTTCGAAAATATCAATTGGCAAAAATTAAATCATCTTTCATATTGGCAAATCTCCCACCCACAGGAGGTGCAGCAGAACAACATTGTTACAGGGCATATTATCAGCTTCAAACTTGGTTGGGTAACGAACTGACAGCAACAGATTGGGGCTGGAAGCAACATCAACGTGGCATTATGCCCAAATTTACAGAAAAGGAATTAATTCCGGAAATATTGCTTAAAACTATTTGCTGCAGCTGTGAAACTGGATGTAACAGTTTTAAATGTGGCTGCCGAAAACATGGTTTAAAATGCACAAATTTATGCTCAAATTGTCATGGTTCTGACAAATGCTCCAATGTGGAAGAAAAAAGCTACGAGGAAGTTAATGATTCAGATGAAATTGTGGATGAAGAACCAATGCAGACTGGAAATAATATTGAAGACGAAGACGGTGATGGTCTTGAAGATTTCGAAGATCTACTAGAATCGGGAATGTTTGTCGAATCTAACGATGAAGAAATATCATCAAGAGACAAAAACTAATGGATAATGGACTTTTTACTGAAAAAAATAACAGCAGTCACATTTTTTAGATGAAGTCCCCTTTAAATCCTACCTTTAATTATATTTAGAACAACTATTTTCGTATGTTTTTTGCAATCTTTATGTTTTATGGATTTGTAATTTTTATTAATAATTTTTATCTTACGTTTTTCGAGTAATTAAAGTGTAAATTTTAATAAATAGCTCAAAATTGTACATAATGATTTAAACAAAATTTCTGATTCGAGTTTTTTTCGTTTCTTTGCATTTTTGAGAACATTTACCATAGTAATGTAGGTATATTTTTTTACACCATCAGAAAGTAGAGAAAGTAGAGAACAAAAAGCCCACCGACTTTTTTAAAAAAGCAGATATTTTGACGCGAGAATTTTCGATTGAAAATTAGGGTGCTTTTTCGATATAAAGTCAAAATAAGGTGAAAAATTAAATATTTTAAATCAAAAAAATTACAGTGTGTTTAGGACATAAAAAAATAAGTTTTCACCAAAGTTCGTGAAAAAAATTTTTTTTTTGTAAAAGATAAAAATAAAAAACCAAAAACTTGGTTATTTGAATTTTTCACATACATTTTGAGGTTATATGAAAAAAGTGTAAATACAAAAGTTGTAGATCTTTTTATTACCTACCTACAACTTTGCCATTTAACATTTTTCCATAGGACTTGTAGTTTTGCCGGAAATTGAAATAAACCGTTTTTTACCCTTAAAAACCCACTTCCCGACCTCAGATCGCCCGTAATTCATTTTTCCTTTCATTTTTGATATATTCTCTTCCTTTTCCAATGGGTTTCATCCTATTATTTTGTTTCACTTTTTATCATTTTCAAAGGCTTCAGCCCTAGTCTAATATATCTTGTCTAGTGAATGACGTCACAGAGAAGAGTGTCGTTTGATTCTGAACGACGTTTTTACTTCCTTGTACGGAGTAATAAGGAAGTATTGTAATCGCGAAAAATTTCAGTTTTCAGATTTTGATGGAAATATCCGTTTTGACCTTTTCTGAATCCATTATGACTAGTTTCGTCGTGACGTCTGTACGTACATATGTATGTCGCATAACTCAAATACGGTTAGACGTAGAAAGTTGAAATTTTGTATTTAGGACTGTTATAGCATCTAGTTGTGCACCTCCTATTTTTGGTTTCAATCTACAAACCGGAAGTAGTACTTTTTTCAAATATTTTGATAAATATTTAATTTCAGACAAATTTTTTTATTTTAAATGAAAGATTATGTGATTATTACCTACAATCGGTATTTTATAAATATTTTTGTATCTGGTATCATTTAAGAATAATTAAAGTATATATTTATAAATTAGTATTTCGGTATCTTGTAGTCCATGATCGATTAACATTTGTTACTACGTAAAATTTAAATGATTATGACATGACAGTGACAATAGTAAAATATGCTTGGTATCTTCTTCTGCAGTTTACATAAAATGACTAAAATATATTTTTCTACTCCCTACTGGATATTGGCAACATATCTTCATACTATCATGTGTGGATAGGGATGTCATATCCACACCAGGTGTGGATATGAAATTCAAAGTCAAATACGTCAAAAAATTGTTAATGCGTGCAAATTATGTTTTTATTATGACAAATAATTCCTAAAAACATTAAATCAACTGTTATTTAATAATTAATTATGTTTAAAAGCATTATTTTATTGCTAAAAATGCAAATAAAATTTAGAGATTTTACGTTGGCAACAATTATTCAAATGTCATATGTCACAAAATAATTGATGTAACCCTACTTTTAAATAATTTTTGGTATCATATTGAGTGCATTTTATTGCAAAAACCATATTTCGTAGAAAAAATAGGCTGTACAACTCGAGTGGATTGCCTATATCTCACGCGAACATTTGCAGACACTCCCTCTATGGGGTCGTGACTGCAAACGCGTTCTCGTGAGATATAGGCATCACATCCACTCTTGTTGTACAATATACTATTGTGAGTATAGTAGCAGTAGTAGTAGTACTTATATATTAATATATTTGTATAATAAGTTAAAAGAATTTTTTATATTATTCTACATTTTAGTTATTAAGGAGGTACACTCGACATTTGAAATAATGAGAGAGTTTAATGAAACTTTGCAAAATTAATCAAAACATTGTAAAAATGTTACCTGAATTTTTTCATAATTTTTCACCACGTAGATTATCCAAAAATAAATATTAAAAAACTACATTTTACATGGCCTCTTATGGGACTACTTTTAAATCAAAGTAAAAAGCATTTAAAGAAATGAGAGAAAATTCCAATTGCTTTTTACTTCCTTGTACGAAGTAAGGAAGTATTGTAATCGCGAAAAATTTCGGTTCTCAGATTTTGACGGAAATATCCGTTTTGACCTTTTCTGAATCCATTAAGACTAGTTTCGACGTGACGTCTGTACGTACGTACGTATGTACGTACGTACGTACGTACGTACGTACGTACGTACGGACGTATGTGTGTCGCATAACTCAAATACGGTTAGACGTAGAAAGTTGAAATTTTGTATTTAGGACTGTTATAGCATCTAGTTGTGCACCTCCTATTTTTGGTTTCAGTCTACAAACCGGAAGTAGTACTTTTTTAAAATATTTCGATAAATATTTAATTTTAGACAATTTTTTTTATTTTAAATGAAAGATTATGTGATTATTACCTACAATCGGTATTTTATAAATATTTTTGTATCTGCTATCATTTAAAAATAATTAAAGTATATATTTATAATTTATAGTATTTCGGTATCTTGTAGTCCATGATCGATTAACATTTGTTACTACGTAAAATTTAAATGATTATGACATGACAGTGACAATAGTAAAATATGCTTTATATCTTCTTCTGCAGTTTAAATAAAATGACTAAAATATATTTGTGAGTATACTAGTATAATAAGTTAAAAGAATTTTTAATATTATTTTACATTTTAGTTATTAAGAAAAGTATGAACACACAAGGCGTACAAGGAAGTCATGTGGTGTCCACGTCAGATTTTTTAAAACGTACATTATTATCTCATAGACCGGATAAAAATAATACAAGCATCATTTACCACGTAATTAACAAGATTTCTTAATCGGAAGACTGACGTTTATGCCTACTGGAGAATATTGGCGAGAACATAATATAGACGCGGCAACGTTGAAAAGCCCGAAATTTGAATTTAACCTGGAAAAATACTTTATCTATCTATAATCACAAGTTATTCACAAGAATGAAAGGTAATATGCACAAATGATAATAAATAATTCATTCCCAACGATATAAATGAAATTTCAAGTGCAGAATTCTCTTCACCTTCCATTTTTACTATCTGTCAGATTGACATCTGAACGTGAAAAATGACATGTTGTACAGCACAGCGTTGCCGTAGTTTACACTGGTATTTAAACGAATGAAATCTTATAAAATAAACAATTTTTAAATAACAAAAATTAATAATATTCTTAATTAATTAATTTAAATCTCATTTTATTAGAAAAAATCTGACGTGGCCATCACACAACCTTCCGCCATATCTAGACTTTAAACAGAAATGTATACCTACGTACAATCCGGTACCCATTTAAAATATACAAATAAAAATCTAAAATATTCAAACACAGAAATTAGTATCACCTGAATCAAAAGATTCATTAACACGAAAACTCTTCTGTGTTGAAGCAATTTTCCGTTCAGTTACTACATTTAATAGCTTACTTATGACTTACTAGCGCTAGTATGCCAACTTGTCACCCGTCTCATCTGTCAATATTTTTTATGCAGAAACAAAAATCAACCGAACATGGATTACAAGATTTCAACGTTTTATTTGATAAATTTATTTTTTAAATTTTACTGCAGTTCTTTAATGCTACCAGATAAAGATTATTTTTTTATAACGTAAATTGCAAATAACTTTTCCTTTTATTCTTATTACAAATAAATACTATATTATCCAAATTTATAGAAATTTTTGACACTTAATCTTTTCAATCTTCAAAAAATATCACTTCCGGTGAAGATATTTGTACCAAAATCTAATGAGCTCTTCCTATTCGTATACAATTGCAAAATACCAAATATCAAAATTTTTGGGTAATTCGTATTTGAATTATCCGACAGACGGCATCGGCCCGGACCACACACATACACACACACACACACGCACACACACATACATACAGACATCATCGAGAAACTATCAAAAATGAGTTGTAAGGACCCTAATTCGTGCTCATCCACTAAAAACTCACTACCCGATTTTTTGCATGATTCCAATACCTTCCTTTACAGGTAAGCGGAAGGTAAAAATTCAAATAGACTGCGTTTACATACAATAAAAAATGTTTATTTTTATTTTTTATAAGTTGGAACCCTGATATGAAGTACATTGCGAGTATAGGAGATGCCCCTAACCCCCCACCACTCGAGTGTACCTCCTTAAGAAAAGTATGAACACACAAGGCGTACAAGGAAGTCATGTGGTGTCCACGACAGATTTTTTTAAAATCGTTCCTTTGACAGTGCGCATGCTCTTTTGTTCTAAGCGCCCGCTGTCACTTTTGTTAATTTGAATTTGTGACCTGTGACAATGGGCTACTTGCATGCATTTTTTTAATTAAATATATTTGAAGAAGAGATCAAAACTTGGGACCCGTATTTTTTATTTTGACAAAAAATTTATTTACAAGCCCCAAAAAAAATATTTAAATTTAAATATTCAATATGTGACATAAAAACTCACCCAACCAATGAATGGCGGTTAAGCCATAGTAACGACTGTACTAGTGAACGCCCCTAACTACGGCTTGCGCGGGAACGAGTTTGGCAAGCTGACAGATCAGATGTGTTTGACATTTTTGTACTTCGTACATGTTTTGATGCTGTAAAATATAAGTAAGTATTTGTGTTTTCATAAACTAAATAGTCTACATTTATAAAATAATGTATTGTTACTGAATTTTATGTGTATTTTTGACAAGCAAATGTCAAATTCAAACATTTGTTGACTGACTCGCACGCTATCTACAGGTTACATTATTAACTATGCTTCCCTACCTTCTGTTCACACAAATGACGTCACAGAAAATTTAATCTCAATTGACTAAAAAACATATATTTTTTTTTAAATAAAATTTGTATTTTTACTTACGTTTTAGACCTGACATTATGTGTATAGTGTTAAAAATCTAATTTTCAGTACCATGCAAGTACCCCATTATTATTATTATCTATGAACCATTGCATTATTTGCAGCAATTATGAATGCAACGAACTATTTTTTTCAAAATCTTATTTTTAATAATAATGACGAAGAAAGTAGTGATGAGGATAGTGAAATATTAGATGCTTTGACAACGTTTTTAAGAACTCCAGCTGAAAAAAATCCAAGTAGAATAAGAAACTATTTAGAAGAAGTTATTCCAAATTATACAGAACGAGAATTTCAAATGCATTTTAGGATTACTTTACAAACATTTAATCATTTATTAAATACAATAGGCCCAATAATTCAGTCACCAAATATATCTGGTAGACAAACACTTGATACTAGAAGACAAATATTGGCAGTTATTTGGCTATTAGCAACACCTGATTCTTATAGATCAGTTGGTGATCGTTTTAATTTAGGAAAATCATCCTTGTCAGCATGTTTTGTCAGAGTCGTTCGTGCTATGAATGAAATAGCTCCACAAATTATTAAATGGCCTAATGCAGAAGAACGGAGAGAAGTATCCCGAAAGTTTGAAAATTTCTCTCATTTACCAAGTGTTGTTGGTGCCATTGATGTTATTTACGTACCTATAAAAGCACCAAAAGATAATCCAGAACAATATGTTAATTGAAAATGTTTTCATGGAATTACATTGCAAGCAATTGTGGATTCATCGTATATAATATCACAAGGGACTCAAGTTTTATCAGTAAACTTTTCTTGAAAACATTGTTTACCTAGCAACATCGTGAGAGTCATCTGTTCGAATAAATCACGAGAGCGTAGCTCGAGGGATTTATTCTGAGCAGATGACTCGAAGGATGTTGCTTAAAGGTAAACAATGTTTGAAAGAAAAGTTTACTGATAAAATAAGAGTCGCGAGTGGTATTTGTGAAGAATATTTCTCGAATGATATCTCTATATTTTTGTATTAAATTAAAAATTTATTTTAAATGTGATTTTTTTAAATTAGATATTAAAGTTGTTACAATTTATTGTGCAATTATTAAATACAATATTATTTGGAATATTAGATTTTTTGGAAATAACATCGCCACTACTTGTGCTAGGTTCTTCAGGAGCTATTTCATTTGTAGTAATGCTGCTTGTTGATCGTAGGTTTTGTATTATGTTTAAATGATGTTCGGCATCTAATTGTAAATAGGGTTTTATAGAAGATGCGCTGGAATGCCCTGTAATTTTTATAAGTTCTTGTTCACCTATCCCTTTTTTTGCTAATTCAGAGACTGCTGATGATCTGAAAGAAAAGAAAACGTTTATTTTCACAATACAAAAACATAAACTAAAACTACATATGTACCTTTTGGAATGGTTTGTAATTTTCCGGTTTTTAGTGTCTAATCCAATTTTTTTGGCTGCATCTTTGGTCCATTTTGAAAATTCATTTTTTCCTACCGGACAATTTTTGTACCACGCTGCGTTTTCGGAATTATTCCAATATGCATTTGGCGTAAGAAATAATCTGTCTGTTGTTATGTGGGGCAACCTTTTATTTAATAATTTACGGAAAATTCTTACAGGACATTTGCTGGGATCATTAATATTTTCTGTAAGCCATTTATTTTCGGCACACCTTTTTTCACCACCTTGACATGTTTTTGTAAAAAGAGGATTATAGATAATTCGATTTGACAAATGTCCTTCATTATCAAGTTCTTCTTTAAAAAAATAAATTTTGCAATTTACTCCTTCTCCACCTCTCCACGCTAGTTCGTACTATGCGATATGAAAATTTTTTTTCTGGAGGCCCTCCGGTGTGTCTTCATCATAGATGTCAATAATTTTATTAATTTCGTTTACCTTCAAAGCCTCCGAACTTATTTTCCTTTTTTCTGGGATTACTTGTAACTATGTATTTTTTGCATCACGTGCCTTTTTAAATTCAAATTTAATTCCGTATTCCTCAAAATATTTGGTTTGTAATAATTTGGCGGTAGTATTCCAAATTGTCTTCACCGTAAAATCTTTATAGTTTTCTCCATTTACCTTTTTCATGTTGAATCCAAAGTCACATAATATATCAGCCAATTCGGTTTTGCTAGTTGTTCGTTTCAACTCATATCTTCTTTCATTACAAAATGCAGTAAATATTCTCCAGATACTACCTTGACACTTTTTTGTATTTTCTGATTTCTTATTTTCTATTTCGGTACAAATTGCCGCCAAAGACGCATCTCCAAAACGATTCACTTCTGACATTTTAGAAAACTGATTGTTTATTTTGAAAATGTGGTGTTTGTTTCTCTTAGGCAACGGCGATTTGTCGGTGACAAATGGTCTTGGGCATTTACCGCGCGACAAACCCCCGTTGGCAAGCCATTTGTTACTGTAATTGTTTATGAAACTATGTAAAATTTGTCAGTATAATTGACATAAGTGAAATAATCAATGAAATTCACAAATTGTTTTGCTGGATATCCTAGTTCTGTGGGAGATTTAATAATATTTAGAAATTCAGATATTTATAATAAATTTCTTTTAAATACTGATGAATATTTTTCTTATAGACAATATATTATTGGAGACAAGGCATATCAAAATTTAAATTATTGTATTGCACCATATATTGATAGAGGAACTAAGTGATCGTCAAACAAATTTTAATACTGTACATGCCAGAACCAGGCAAGTAGTAGAACATTCATTTTCATTATTATTTGGAAGAATTAGAAGATTGAAATACTTGGATATGAACAGAGTTGATCTAATACCAGCAACAATATTAGCGTGTTGCGTTTTGCACAATGTATGTTTAAATTATGAAGATCTATTAGTGAATGATTACATACGAGAGGGACAAGACATGGTTGTCGAGCCGAATGAGGGAGCATGCATTTACTTTCAAGTGGTACAAGTAGAAGGTTTAGCAAAAAGAGATGAACTAGCTAGAATTGTTTTTGCGAATAGTCAATAGAATACGTTAGAAGTAAATTTTGCATATTTACCTATAATCTATAAATAAATAAAATTATAAACTTGAACTGACTGAATACATTTAATTTTTGATCGTATTTCATAAATTGTTGTTTACTGAAGGTATTACATAAATTAAATTTTAAAATAATAAATTTACATTTTATCCACAACTTTTAACATAATTTCTTTAAAAGTGTCTATTGCTCGGCTCTGCATGGATAAAATTTCGTCATGTCTCTTATTTTTAGCCTCTTCTCTTTTCACAGCATTTGCTTCTAAACAATTTAATTTTTCGATTAATTTACTGTTTTTCGTTTTTTCATTTAACTTTAATAATTTTAATTTTGGTGGATTATCATCTACAACGAACACATCAATAGTAGATGTAGAGAAACTGGGACCAGATAACTGTGAAGATGAAGCTGTGGACACTGGTTTAATGTTAGGATCGGATCCAAACAGTTGATCCATTTCATCAAAGAATTCAAATTGAATTACTTTTACTCCTGTGGAACATTTACCCATGTTTTCTTTTTTTTGTATATATTTAGATTTCAGATATTTAAATCTGTTTTACATTGCTCGAAGTTGAATTTCATATTTTTTGCAATTACATGCCAAACCTTGTCGTTTCTTCTCTTAAATGAGCTTAAATTTTCTTCGTACAATGAAATTAGTTTTAACGTGTCTTTTCTTGACCATATTACTTTAGATTGCATAGGACTCGTAGGCGGGCAAGATTATTGCAAGGTTGTGTTTTTACTTCCTTGTACGGAGTAATAAGGAAGTATTGTAATCGCGAAAAATTTCGGTTTTCAGATTTTGATGGAAATATCCGTTTTGACCCTTTCTGAATCCATTATGACTAGTTTCGTCGTGACGTCTGTACGTACGGACGTATGTATGTCGCATAACTCAAATACGGTTAGACGTAGAAAGTTGAAATTTTGTATTTAGGACTGTTATAGCATCTAGTTGTGCACCTCCTATTTTTGGTTTCAATCTACAAACCGGAAGTAGTAATTTTTTAAAAAATTTCGATAAATATTTAATTTAAGACAATTTATTTTATTTTAAATGAAAGATTATGTGATTATTACCTACAATCGGTATTTTATAAATATTTTTGTATCTGGTATCATTTAAGAATAATTAAAGTATATATTTATAATTTAGTATTTCGGTATCTTGTAGTCCATGATCGATTAACATTTGTTACTACGTAAAATTTAAATGATTATGACATGACAGTGACAATAGTAAAATATGCTTTATATCTTCTTCTGCAGATTAAATAAAATGATTAAAATATATTTGTGAGTATAGTAGCAGTAGTAGTAGTACTTATATATTAATATATTTGTATAATAAGTTAAAAGAATAAAGTCAGATTTTTTTATATTATTCTACATTTTAGTTATTAAGAAAAGTATGAACAGTTTAATAGGCGTACAAGGAAGTCATGTGGTGTCCACGTCAGATTTTTATTTTCTATTGTAGAATTATTCGAAGAAGAAGAAAATATTTGCATGGCCATTTTCTGATCCATATACATTAATGAGCCATCTGTAGAATATAACATGATAACATATACTAATTAGGTAGGTACTAAATTTTCCTACTCGATTGTCAGTAGTTTTAGTATTTTGTAACTACGAGCACAGATAATGTTAACAAATTTAGCACCGTTTTAAATATCAGGCAAAAAATTATTATGTATTGAAATAAATTTTATATTTTACCAAAATCTTTTCAGCTCTTCATTAAGGTGGTTGCAGCGATACTTTTAAATCAATTGACAGTCTTCATGAAAAATTGAAAAATGAACTTAAATACATATAATACTGCCGTAGAAAAATATTTCAAGGGTTGGAAGAATACCGTAACAGATTTTTTTCCATTTAAAAGAAATATATGTTATTAAATAAAACCTAAAACATTAAATTAAAGTTGAATAAAGTCATTCATTTGACTCCAATACCAACTTTCCGCATAAAAAATTTTATTTAGAAAATTCATTATACAGGCTGTTCATTTTAAGTGGCGCACCATTGCTAACTCGAGAACTATAAGAGCTACGAAGTTGGTTAAATTAGCAAACAATTTCTATTTTATATGACTACTTTAATGAACGAAAGAAATTTTTTTAGACCAGTGGTTCTCAAAATACGGGGTGCAACTTTCTTATTTCAAATGGAGACCTATTTTTTTTATTTGCCTATTCGATTCAGTATTTTTTTCTGATTTCAACGATATATTAGTTTTATACCCTTGCATAACAAAAACATATGAAAAACGATATTGAAAATTATGATAATTTAATTAAAATCTGATTGTTAGTTAGTGTTATGGAAGAAAACAATTGAATATTTTGTTTCATATTAATTGTTAGTGAAAAAGATTATAGTATACTACATTGATCAGACCAAATAAGGTCGAAACACGTGTCCGTAGTTACCTCCACCTTGTACCCTACTGAGTACTTAGTACCTTGAACTCATACACTCAGTAACGGTCCTGATCTCTTAATTAAAATCAAAGAATCTTTTTCATTATCAAATAACAATTAATATGAAACAAATATTCAATTGTTTTCTTCCATAGTACTCTTGTAACACTCAGATTTTAATTAAATTATCATAATTTTCAATAGCGTTTTTCTCATGTTTTTGTTATACCAGGGTATGAAACTAATATCTCGTTGAATTCAGAAAAAAATACTGAATCGAATAAGCGAATAAAAAAAATAGGTCCCCATTTGAAATAAGAAAGTTGCACCCCGTAGTTTGAGAACCACTGGTCTAATTTTTTTTTCTTTCGTTCATTAAAGTAGTCATATAAAATAGAAATTGTTTGCTAATTTTACCAACTTCGTACCTCTTGTACTTCTCGAGATAGCAATGGTGCGCCACTTAAAATGAACACCCTGTATATTATAAAAGTAGACACAGAACTGTGTTCATATAGGTTATTTATTATAATTTTATATTTTAGAATATGATTTTTTAGAGAAATATTAATTTTATGAACGGTTTCTATCATGCGTAGTTAGATGATAATCGTGGCAACGCAGCACTGTGTTTTTCAACGTGGTACTACTGCACTACGTCAGATTTGACATTTGACGTTTAGGTTAAGTTTTTTTTTGTAAGATGTCGAATATGAATGAGCGTTATTTGTACTATTTGATTATTTATCATTATTAATTAAGATTAAGTATTAAATTTAATAGTATCTACAAAATAACAGTTTGTTTAGATTATTTTGCTTCAAGTTCAAAGTATCTAAGTTAGTACAGGGAGATTTTTGCAAGTGCAACGTTGCCAAGTTTTTCGGGAAATATACAAGAACTCAAGTTTGTCGTATGTTCAATAATTTTTACGCAATAACCATGTGGTGAAAAATTGCAATTTTTTTTATTTGATTTTTGAATAGTTTAATCCACCTTAGAAAATGTTTTTCATACAACCTACATGGAGGGAACAATATGTATTTTCAGAAATTAAGATGTTTTTGCTGGGTCAACATATCCTAGCAGTGTAAAAGTCAATAACTTTGATATCAATTATCTCGGAATCTACATGGTCAATCTGCTTGAAATTTTTAAGATAAATATATTAGTACTTTGGTTATATATTCTGAAAATTTCGTTAATTTTACATGGACACGGAGGCACGCTGAAACCACCTTAACATGTATAAATGTATAATGCAAAATATTAGAAATTTATGTACAGTATAATTTGAGATAATGAATCAGAACGAGAGCGCATAGTAGGCGCGCACATACATACATCCATCCATACATACACACACGCGCGCGCGCGCGTGTATCCTACTAAAACGTGTCTATAGACAAAAAGCTCGACATCGATTTTTCACGATCCCCATACCTACCTCCCTTTTAGGCGAGAGGTAAAAAAATACTAACCTCTTTTATCTTGTATAAGAACGTTTCCCTGTTGATTTATAATCCATGCATCAACGACATCACAAACAACATGGTGAGTTTTTGTAGATATAACAATTTCTATATTATCATTCATTTTCACTGAATGATCTTATAGATGAAAATGTTTGACTGTTTGCAAAGATTGACAGAAATATATACAAATAACCTGGATACCAACAAATGAACTGCGCATGTCAGAAGTAAGATAACTTTTAACTACCTGTTTGAGGTAGGTAAGATTTCATTGTCCGGACATTCCCCTGGTAATGATTCTGAACAGAATTAAAAGTTACCTTGACAAATCTTCTCTTGATTCTGAACGGTTTTGGGTAAAATATCTTGTCTGGACAATGTCCGAGATCGATTTAGAGAACTTATACATTTTCTGAGATTTGATGATTTCGTCACAAGAGAATAAAGAAAGCGTACAGATAAATTATCCCCAATAAGACAGATATTTGATTTATTTGTAGCAAATTTCAAGAAATCGTATAATCCAGAATCTCGTTGGTTATCGGGGACGATGTTCTTTCCGAGTATACATGAAGAGTAAGCCCAATAAATACGGGATCAAAATATGTGCTCTTGCGGACGCGACAAATGCTTACACACGTAATATGCAAGTGTATCTTGGAAAAATAAATGATGTTCCTGAAAAGAATCAAGGTGAACGGGTTGTGTTGGATTTGGTTGATGATTTGGCGGAGGGTTACGGAATTACAACTGATAATTTTTTTACTGGAGTGCCTTTAGCAGACAAGCTTTTGGAGAAAAATGTAACCCTTACTGGAACTCTAAGAAAAAATAAAACATGTATTCCGTCAGAGTTGTTACCTGCAATAGAGAAACCGATCAATTCTAGCAAAAAGAAACAAGCAGTAATACTTTTATCTTCTGAATATTTTGATGATAAGGTTTCCGACGAAGATGGGGGGAACAAACCTCTCATTATATTACACTATAATGAAACAAAAGGAGCTGTTGACACAACGGACAAAATGGCTAAGCAATATTCCATTCGTAGAATGTGTAATCGATGGCCAATGACTATTTTTGGCCATCTTGTAGATATTGCCGGAATTAATGCATTCAGATTATGGCAAATCAAATGTCTCTGATGCCAGAAGACAGTTTCTTCTTTCTTTAGGAAAGGCCCTAATAAAGCCACACGTAACAAAAAGATACATACTTCCACGCATTCCAGAAAATATTTAGCAGTATGTTCTGGATGTTTTTCCAGATATGAGATCTTTGCGAAGAAATGATACGGTTCAGAATTCTTCTATTGGACGTTGTCATATTTGCGGAAGATCAAAAGACAGAAAATCACGTAGTACATGTGCTATTTGCGACAAGAACGTCTGTGGTACTCACAGTGTCAAGCAAACTATATGTGAAAAATGTTCGTACATGTTAAGAGCGATTGTAAAATTTTCAATTTGTATGCAATATTAATAAAACGTTTATTTCACTACTAATTAATTTTAATACATACTTAAAAACAATAATTAAGTGCAAACAATTGTAAAATGCAATGGGGTACAATTGTACCCCAGACAGTAGTCTTTGCATTTTTTACGACTCAGTAGTCTGAAGGTTAAACCAAAAAATCTGCTGTGGCCAGAACACGACCTCTCGCCTTTTTACATAATCATAAATTCAATTTTTTAATATCTATAGCAACATTTCATTATTGTAATACGAGTATATGACAACACCTCCCTTCATTGTTCTGTGCAATTGATTCTACTTTAGTTACAGTTGTGAAATCAGTCTTATCCTCTATTATTTGATCTAAATGTCTTTTCCAAACTAAGTCCTCTTTACTTAATTTACACATATAAACTCTATCTCCTAACACTTCATCAATAACACATTGTACCCAAACTTTTCTATTTGGATTTCTATAGTCTCTACACAATACTCTATCTCCTTCCTTAAATCTTTCATCTCTTTTATTTTGTTTATATTGGTTGTAATTAAGTTTTTCCTTAGATTTTAACAAATCTAATCTAGTTTTAGTCTTATATTTAAAAACTAAACTTGAGGGTGATACACCAGTAGTCATATGCACTGAATTTCGATAATGAAATAAATATCTGCTTATAAGTGTATTTAAATCCACATGACTATTGTTTTCATCCTTCAATGCTTTAGAAATTGCTGACTTAAAATTTTTCACAGCATTTTCAGCCAGTCCATTCGTTGCGGGATGATAGGGTGGTGAAGTAAGAAACGTTATTCCATTTAAACTTAAAAATTGAGAAAATTGATCTGACTCACATTGACGTCCGTTATCTGTTTCAACCACTCTAGGCAACCCAAAACGAGTGAAACATTCTCTAAATTTTTGTATAGTTTCAAATGAATTAATTTTATACATAATAAATGCTTCTGGCCATTTAGAAAAACTGTCAATAATTATCAATATCATTTTTCCTTGTATGGGATCTAAAAAATCTGCATGTACTCTTTCATAAAAATAATTTGCTTTTTCACAAGATATTACTTTAGATTTCTTTGGCTCTGGTTTACTTGTATAACAACATTTACAACTATTTACGTGTTTCTCTATATCTAAATCTAAACCTGGCCACCAGAAATATGCTCTAGCATTAGCTTTCATTTTAACAATCCCTTCGTGTGTACTGTGTAACTCATCTAGTAATTGTTTTCTATATTTAATTAGAATTATAACTATATATCCCCACATAATTACACCATTTTCTATACTTAATTCATTTTTACGTATCAAAAAAGGTTTTAATAAATTGTTATC
>OX384045.1:17140000-17242500 GCA_947534325.1 Agonum fuliginosum | reverse complement strand
CACACACACACACACACACACACACACACACACACACACACACACACACACACACACACACACACACACACACACACACACACACACACACACACACACACACACACACACACACACACACACACACACACACACACACACACACACACACACACACACACACACACACACACACACACACACACACACACACACACACACACACACACACACACACACACACACACACACACACACACACACACACACACACACACACACACACACACACACACACACACACACACACACACACACACACACACACACACACACACACACACACACACACACACACACACACACACACACACACACACACACACACACACACACACACACACACACACACACACACACACACACACACACACACACACACACACACACACACACACACACACACACACACACACACACACACACACACACACACACACACACACACACACACACACACACACACACACACACACACACACACACACACACACACACACACACACACACACACACACACACACACACACACACACACACACACACACACACACACACACACACACACACACACACACACACACACACACACACACACACACACACACACACACACACACACACACACACACACACACACACACACACACACACACACACACACACACACACACATCGTGAAAATAGTAAATTCGTATTCTAGAGACCCCGAAACGTGATTATCCACCAAAAACTCATACTCGAAAATTTTTACCCATTCCAATATCTCTCTTATAAGAATATGAGGCGAGAGGTAAAATATAACCTATGCGACAGATATAGAAAAGCTGTTGATTATAAGCGATCATTAACGATGGTAACGAGATAGGAATCATAAAATAAATAGAGCAAATTACTAATATTAAATTATAGGAAATTAAGCAAATGTTAAACTGAAGCAAGTACAAATAAATATGCCAGAAGGGCTCAGTTCAATTTAAGAAAGCAGACATCAAGAAATAGTTATTTATGCTACAAGGACGAAAAATGCAAGTTCTCGTACGACTATGGAAAATTGCCGAACGAGGCAAAGCCGAGTTCGGCAACCTTAGGAGTACGAGAGCTTTTTCGTCCGTGTATCATACACTATTTTTTATTCGATTGTAAGTGAGAACTTAAAATAACTAGAATATTAATATTTTATTATAAATTATTCTAAATTTTTGTTTAGTTTGCTAATTGTAGTTATCTGCGAAACAGACAAATGAAACAAAAAAGAACAAAAAATTATTCGACTGTGTCAGTTTGCTTAAAAAAACGCGTTTGCGTACGAAAAGTACTTCTCGGCCTCGGACGAAAAGTGGGTCACCTAGCAACGGCACAAATATTAATACTCTACCTAAAAGGTTAGCTTTTCGTCCGAATATCTTAACCAAAAAACGTCACTTTTTGACATAATCGAATAAAAATAATGTTTAAGGGAAAAATTAATGAATAATTTTGAACCAATATTTAATGAGAAACCAACAGTAATGAAATACATACAAAATTGAACTGTGATCAAAGTTAAGCAGAATATTTCAAAATAAAATGTGATGAGCAAAATGTGAAAAAACAATAAATTGCGTGCAGAATACTTACAAAATTTAAGAAATGCGATATACAATACAACCTTCATTCGAAAAATATTGTGCAACAATGGAAATACAATGGCACAAGCGTGGTTGAGCATTCAAGATTGATACATTATAATTGCAGCACTACACAGATAGAAATGGATTATTAGAATTGTTTTGCTAATTATTTTATATTTATGGTAGCAATATTTTAATTACTATTATTACACATATTGTTGTATAGTACAAACTTGAATTTTAACTGTTATTACACATAGATTGCTAAATTTATATATTCGACACAGCACTTCAGAAACTTAAGAACGCACTAATATGTAAATAATTAAATATATCATGTCAGACTCGTTCTTTTTGTGTTGTTTAGTCGCGCTTTGGCGTTTAGCAGAGTAATGTACTTCTGCCTTGTAATTTGTTGAATATCTAACAGTGTATTTTCTTCTATTTGAACACCAAAAATCAAAATCATGTGTGACGAACAAGTAAAATCAATTTTATAAAATGAAACTAAGAAAATTATCAACTAACAGGGCAACGAAACATAACCATAAATCAGTCAAATGGATTTATCTTGGTAAGTATATTCTATTAGTTATAATTAATTAAAAATTTAATATTTTTCTTGTAGTACTCTATATTTTATTTTATAGCTTCGAAACGATTTGGATTGTGTATTTCCCGGACATCAAGCATTATTTTATGTAAACTGGCTCAAATCAAATTGGCACCAGAAATTGAGCAACTTGTGGATGAAAGAAACATAAAATTATATTTCAAATTGAAAAAAAACTCGTTACATAAATATGAGTAAGAAGCCCTTATTGGTAAATTTTGCTTCGTGTTTTTTAATGTTAGATTATTTCAGACTTATTCCGATGTAGACAAAATAATAAGAACATAAAAACAAATTAACTAGCAGTACCTAAAGCTTGTACATAATTATTGCAACCATTTTAGACAATTATTATTGGAGATCTGAAACAGAGGAAATTAGAATAATGTGAAGTAACCTTGAGAGATGTCATATACCTATGCATTTTCATTCAAAATGTAATTTAAAAAATTATGTAAAATAAAAAATTATTTATAGTATAGAATGTTTTTATTTATGAAACACTTCTTGATGAGATGATATATATATATATATATATATATATATATATATATATATATATATATATATATATATATATATATATATATATATATAGCAAAAATAATAATCATTTTCCAACTCTATATATATATATATATATATATATATATATATATATATATATATATATATATATATATATATAAATAAAAATGTGAAAAGGAATGTTATTGAAAATCAGTTAGTTTTTGAATTATTAATTTTATCGAATTATGATTATATCTATAATTAAATACAACAATACTTCGTATTATAATTAATAGTAATCGAATTATCGATTCATTCAATTTATCGATAAAATTAATAAATTATGGATTTATTGAAATATCGATGTATTGACTTATCGATACTTATATCGAATTATCGATGTATCGGATTATAGATACGTATATCGATAATTCACTACATCGTTAATTCGATTTATCGGATTATCAATATATCAAATTATCGATAGACCGTATTATATTTAAATCGAATTATCGATTCATTCAAATTATCGATGAAATGAATAAAATATGGATCTATTGAAATATCGATGTATCGGATTATCAATATATCAAATTATCGATAGATATATCGGTTTATAATTATAATAGAATTATCATTAAAATGAATAAATCATGGATATATTGAAATATCGAATTATCGATGTATGGGATTATTGGTGTATCCGATTATCCATATTTCGATGTAACGGATTATTGATGTGTCGGAATATTGATGTATCGGAGTATTGATATATCGCTAATTGGATATATCCATAATCCGATACATCGATAATAATTCCATAAGTCGATATATCGGTAAGACGATACATCGATAGTTCCATAGTAGTTTATAGCACAGTTGTGTCAATTTTCCATAGTGGTCGTCTGTAGTAGCATGTAAGTTGTATGAATAATGTATGGTTTTATTTCTGAATATTGTAGTGTCCTGAAAAAGGAATAAACTAATTCCGAAAGCTTGACAATAACTTAAGAGTCTACTTCTTACTAGCCTACCATTTGATTGCATAAGTATGAAAATTAAATTAAATCTCTCGGTAATTGGTAAAAATCGAGACTAACATTTTTTGTCAAATCACCAAATTTTTTCACCAAATCTTTTTATTATAACTAAATATCCGGGCTGTTGCTAGGATATCAATTTCC
Organism: Agonum fuliginosum; assembly: GCA_947534325.1. NCBI lineage: Eukaryota > Metazoa > Arthropoda > Insecta > Coleoptera > Carabidae > Agonum > Agonum fuliginosum. The sequence continues at coordinate 17,238,541 of OX384045.1, read as the reverse complement.
AGAGATTCTCAAACGATAAAATTCAATTTATAATTCACTTTTTGAGTAAATTTTGTTTCCTTTTTAAAACACAATTTTTATACGGGGAGAGAGAGAGGCGAGAGGTAAAAATCTTTGTAGGTATATTAAACCCAAATAACAATTTATAAATCCAAGTAAATTACATCCCAGTAGCAAATTAATATTGAATTCAAGTAGCAAATATTAAATCCAAGTTGCAAATATTAATTTTAAGTGGCAAATAATAAATCCAACTAGCAACTATTAAATCTAACTTAAATACATTCATAATAGCATGTATACTGTGTATAAGAAAGTAAAAATTATAGCAAATAATTTGAGCAGGAAAGATTAGGTTCTTGTTTATTATTAAAAGTGTGATCAAAGCGAGTCAATCTACAGATGAATTTATTTATTTCATATCTTCCTGGGAGCAAGATAAAAGGAGTGAGATAATAAATGGATTCTTGACAATAGAGAAGCGTTCCTGCAAATTATTCTATCAATGAATACGTAATTTAATTTGTTCTGCACAGAATTAAATGACAGAAATATCGTCCATTATATATAGTTGTGATATCTTTTTTGTTGTTTTATTTGTTTAAATTAAATCACAGTATTGTATTTCATTTTCACCTTTCGCCACTCAGTCCTGTAAGAGGTAAGTATTGTAATCATGCTTAAATTACGATAGTGAGTTTTATTTATTTATTTTTTTTATTTTTAATGGTAACCAACCTACAGAATTAACTTCCAATTACAGGATGGTAGATGTTATTATAGTGGAATCCAACCACTCGGAATTTCAATGGATAAGCACGTTTTGAGGTCCCTACAACACGATTTTGATAGTTTCTCGATGATGTGTGAGTGCGTGTGTCTACAATTTGAATTAAAAAAGTTGTTTCTATCTAGCACCATTTCCCAATTACAAGAAGTTAAAAATTCTACAAATTTGTTGCAATTTTAATTTATCTGCCTACCAATGAAAACAAAAAATAAAATATTTGAGTGTTAATGTCAAATAAATTTTTGATTTTTTACAAATTGAAAATATGAAATGTCATTTATTATTTATAAAAATATGATAAACTTTAATAATATTATAAAAACTACAATTCTCTTCTACAATGATATATTTGTGAGTCTTCATTTATATACACTTATATTAGTAAAATAAAAACAGTACAGTATGGCGAGAGGTCCTGTGTTGGTCACATCAGATTTTTTCAAGAAGGTTTCATTGGTAAAAATTCGGTAAGTTTTGGTAATAAGGACCAGAAGATAATACCCCGATCTGTAAAGAATAAATTATTGCAGTGCTGCGGTCTATGACTTGTAGGTTTTCTCGAGCCGTTAAGTGTCTGAATTTTCAAGCATACAAATCTTGGAAACTATATTGCAGTTACGGTTTTCAAATTTGAATTTAGTATTAAAATATCTGCGACTATTTGTAATATTTTTTTAAATGTTTATTTTTAAAATAACAGTTAAATTTCTCGAGTATTACAAAAAAAAGGTTCTCTTAACAAGGAGTGTATCTACTTGTATAAAATATGATTTTGAAAGCTGTACATATTAGTCCAGTACATGAAAGTTTATTTTTCCCTGACCTTACAAAAATTGCAACAGAATTGAAAGTAACGAATTCTAAATGTAAAAAGTGTGATATAAACGATGAAATAAAGTCTATCACTTTCTGGCGACCGGTTTGTCCACAATTTTGAACACAAAAATTTTTGAAACGAAAACTATGTATTTTATAAAAAAACGACACCCCTAGTACCCTGCGGCATATTTTTTGCTTACCTTTAATTTCATAAACGGTCCGCCACTCCTGGCGAAATATTCTAGCTTCGTCCATGAGGATGGGTATACAGAAGACAATGCTCATTTACAAGATTTTTTTGAATATTAAAATTTCTGTTTCTTATTTTTCATTAGAAATGACATTATACATTGTTCAATGCATGAACATTTCTATAATATTTTTTTTTCAAAATTATCTATACATTGATCTATTTTATGAATGAAAATTTTAAAAATTTTGTATAAAAAAAATTATCGGCTCAAACTTTTTCCAGTATCCTTGAATGAAACAGTTGCTGGTAAAAATAATTATTCAACAATCCTGAGCAACATATTTATCAACTCCTCTGTAACAAACATAGCTCAACATCGTTATAATTGAAATATAAACTCCAGTTACCGTGTTCTAGTTAGTTACTAATTAATTTAATTGTGTTCTCAGTAACTGAATTCGATTCAGGTCGAATAGACGCCACATAATACGAATAACTAGGAGAGAACTGTAACAAATCAGATTTAATTTCAAACTAAAAAGAAAAAAACAAAACCTAACTGGAGAACTATCTTTCATTAAGATCATTTCTATAAAGCGAACTTTGTAATCTTCTTAGGGAATAGGAATAATTTTTCATTATTAAATTTTAAATTAGCTCTTTTCAATTAAGAATTGCAGTGGGATTAAAAATAATTAAATCAAAACATCAGAAAATTAAAAGAGAAGTTTATAAACTTTCAGTTAGGCCCTTCTAAATCAGGCCGCTATTAAATCAACCCTATATTGTAGTATAAACCATAACATGCTCCGTCTATTGTCCTTAGAATTCGATCAATATTTATAGAATGTTCAGCGTAGAACCCCAAGGCCTAAAGTACACCATGACTCCCTATAGAAGCTAGATAATCACTTCCTATCAATGGGAGTGTGAACTATGGCTGTAAATTATGCCATAATAGTAAACTACACCCTTTTGTAGTAAAGATACGAAAACAAACCGCGATATTTGTACATAAATTACTTCAAATTGCAAATACATTTTTCTCAATTTTATTTTATTCTTCTATTTAATATCTACCAAAAATATAAATTTTGATCTATACTTACTAACATTTTTCACATATTTTTATAAATTTGAATAGCCTTTTCCTCAAGATGAACTTTGCTTCTCGTTTTAATATCTTCACTTCTACTTTAAGTAGGTACTGTTCGAACATAGGTATCTTTTTGTGTAAGAACCGGAACAGGAACGAAAACCGGAACGAACCGCAGCTATTTTAACGAATGGAGAATCAAACCGAACCGTTATATATAAAATAATTTGGGAAACCGGAGCCGCAACGATGAATCCGAACCGGTTTGAAACGTATAAAACATATATTAAAATATAATACATAATAATATAATAATATTTTACATGGGCTCTTATGGATTTCTATTAATTGATTAAAAAAAAAAGATGTTAGAAATGTTCTATTTACTTAATTTTTGGTATATAAACGTATGCAAGCACGGACATCAATTTCCCAAAATTTGAAGAAGGTTGACCACATAGTTTTAACAATATTGTCGATTGAAAAAAAATCTTCAAGCATTTTTTGATTTAGTGAATTAGAAATTATTGTACAAATATATCACCGCAACTGAACGAATTGCAATATCAACTAACACCCGTTGACCGAATTTTGTTTTACATTAATACAAATATTTTTATTTTCATATCCGCCCCCAAGGCTAATGTCTGAGTACGCCACTGCATGACTAGGGAACCTCCTTAAAATGCTATTCAATTTTTATTAAAATTGGCATAATTTTATAGTTTGATCAAGTTTTTAATTTTTTTATAAATTGATCATTTGTTAGTCCAAAACTAGAACGAATTTTTTAAATTAATTGCTTAATGTTTAATTAATAATTGAACCAAAACCGGAACTTGAACCGCTTGTATGAAAACCGGTTGCCGGTTCATTTTCAAGAAAAGATATAAAAACCGGAACAAGGTCCTATAAAACACAGTGAACCGCGAACCGAACCTGAACCTTTATTTTGTGCGGTTCGAGCCTCTGGTTAATAGTAATGCGTACGTAAAGTTTTAATTTAAACTTTCTTTGTGGATTTTACACATAGAAAACAAGAAAATAAATAGTAGATTTTTATTTAGAACTGAAAAGTTGAAAAATGAAATATGAATTTTGACAAATTGTTAGCAAAATTACAATGTACGAGTTTATTAAGAAGTATAAATTTAATAATAACAGTGCAAGCTGTAAAGTTACAGGTTTAGTTTTTAATTTTTAGTAAAATCTAGCTATTTATGTAATGTTCACCGAGGCGCGAGGCGAAGATCAAGGCTAGACAACACGTCGTGAGCTTAAAAGACAAATTATGACATTTCTACAAATCTTTGATATTGTTTCAAATTGACTGGAGTATAAATTAATTTTAAAATAATAGTAGACGTACATACGAGTTTTCGCTATAAAATGTGCACGCTTTTAATGAAATTGTAGTAACGTACGCTTTTCTGGTAATCAAGTACTTATTTGACCTATTCCAACTGTAGAACCTAAGAGTTCAAAACCTTTAATATTTATAAAATATTTAATAAACTTAAATTTTATAAATAAATACTTAAAAAATTATAAAATAGAAATATTTCTTGAATCAAATACCATATATAAACTGTAGTCTATAGTGTCTAGTGTTAGAGATATTTTAATTAGTTATGTAGTTACGACATTTAGTTATAGAAGTTTTTGGATCGAGTGAGTAAAGGAAAAGCTATGAGTTTTGTTTAAGTTGTTATTATAAAAAAATGACGATTATGTCATGTATTATTAAAAGTAGAAATAAACGTGAATGTTTGTATTATTATTTGAATTATTATTAAGTAAGAGCCTACAGAACTTTTTGAGGATATCGAAGGATTTGAACATACTCAACGTCACTATAAGGGCATCTTGGCTCCAGATCGAATGAAGTTGTGGATTCGCCAATTGTCGGAACCAGAAACATCAATCGAAGAGAGGACGATCAATAGTCAGGATGGACGAACTGTAGTGTATAGTGTCTAGTGTTAGAGATATTTAATTAGTTATGTAGTTAGGACATTTAGTTATAGAAGTTTTTGGATCGAGTGAGTAAAGGAAAAGCTATGAGTTTTGTTTAAGTTGTTATTATAAAAAATGACGATTATGTCATGTATTATTAAAAGTAGAAATAAACGTGAATGTTTGTATTATTATTTGAATTATTATTAAGTAAGAGCCTACAAAACTTTTTGAGGATATCGAAGGATTTGAACATACTCAACGTCACTATAAGGGCATCTTGGCTCCAGATCGAATGAAGTTGTGGATTCGCCAATTGTCGGAACCAGAAACATCAATCGAAGAGAGGACGATCAATAGTCAGGATGGACGAACTGTAGTGTATAGTGTCTAGTGTTAGAGATATTTAATTAGTTATGTAGTTAGGACATTTAGTTGTTATAGGAGTTTTTGGATCGAGTGAGTAAAGGAAAAGCTATGAGTTTTGTTTAAGTTGTTATTATAAAAAAATGACGATTATGTCATGTATTATTAAAAGTAGAAATAAACGTGAATGTTTGTATTATTATTTGAATTATTATTAAGTAAGAGCCTACAGAACTATTTGAGGATATCGAAGGATTTGAACATACTCAACGTCACTATAAGGGCATCTTGGCTCCAGATCGAATGAAGTTGTGGATTCGCCAATTGTCGGAACCAGAAACATCAATCGAAGAGAGGACGATCAATAGTCAGGATGGACGAACTGTAGTGTATAGTGTCTAGTGTTAGAGATATTTAATTAGTTATGTAGTTAGGACATTTAGTTATAGAAGTTTTTGGATCGAGTGAGTAAAGGAAAAGCTATGAGTTTTGTTTAAGTTGTTATTATAAAAAAATGACGATTATGTCATGTATTATTAAAAGTAGAAATAAACGTGAATGTTTGTATTATTATTTGAATTATTATTAAGTAAGAGCCTACAGAACTTTTTGAGGATATCGAAGGATTTGAACATACTCAACGTCACTATAAGGGCATCTTGGCTCCAGATCGAATGAAGTTGTGGATTCGCCAATTGTCGGAACCAGAAACATCAATCGAAGAGAGGACGATCAATAGTCAGGATGGACGAACTGTAGTGTATAGTGTCTAGTGTTAGAGATATTTAATTAGTTATGTAGTTAGGACATTTAGTTGTTATAGAAGTTTTTGGATCGAGTGAGTAAAGGAAAAGCTATGAGTTTTGTTTAAGTTGTTATTATAAAAAAGTGACGATTATGTCATGTATTATTAAAAGTAGAAATAAACGTGAATGTTTGTATTATTATTTGAATTATTATTAAGTAAGAGCCTACAGAACTTTTTGAGGATATCGAAGGATTTGAACATACTCAACGTCACTATAAGGGCATCTTGACTCCAGATCGAATGAAGTTGTGGATTCGCCAATTGTCGGAACCAGAAACATCAATCGAAGAGAGGACGATCAATAGTCAGGATGCACGAACTGTAGTCTATAGTGTCTAGTGTTAGAGATATTTAATTAGTTATGTAGTTAGGACATTTAGTTATAGAAGTTTTTTGATCGAGTGAGTAAAGGAAAAGCTATGAGTTTTGTTTAAGTTGTTATTATAAAAAAATGACGATTATGTCATGTATTATTAAAAGTAGAAATAAACGTGAATGTTTGTATTATTATTTGAATTATTATTAAGTAAGAGCCTACAGAACTGTTTGAGGATATCGAAGGATTTGAACATACTCAACGTCACTATAAGGGCATCTTGGCTCCAGATCGAATGAAGTTGTGGATTCGCCAATTGTCGGAACCAGAAACATCAATCGAAGAGAGGACGATCAATAGTCAGGATGGACGAACTGTAGTGTATAGTGTCTAGTGTTAGAGATATTTAATTAGTTATGTAGTTAGGACATTTAGTTATAGAAGTTTTTGGATCGAGTGAGTAAAGGAAAAGCTATGAGTTTTGTTTAAGTTGTTATTATAAAAAAATGACGATTATGTCATGTATTATTAAAAGTAGAAATAAACGTGAATGTTTGTATTATTATTTGAATTATTATTAAGTAAGAGCCTACAGAACTTTTTGAGGATATCGAAGGATTTGAACATACTCAACGTCACTATAAGGGCATCTTGGCTCCAGATCGAATGAAGTTGTGGATTCGCCAATTGTCGGAACCAGAAACATCAATCGAAGAGAGGACGATCAATAGTCAGGATGGACGAACTGTAGTGTATAGTGTCTAGTGTTAGAGATATTTAATTAGTTATGTAGTTAGGACATTTAGTTGTTATAGAAGTTTTTGGATCGAGTGAGTAAAGGAAAAGCTATGAGTTTTGTTTAAGTTGTTATTATAAAAAAGTGACGATTATGTCATGTATTATTAAAAGTAGAAATAAACGTGAATGTTTGTATTATTATTTGAATTATTATTAAGTAAGAGCCTACAGAACTTTTTGAGGATATCGAAGGATTTGAACATACTCAACGTCACTATAAGGGCATCTTGACTCCAGATCGAATGAAGTTGTGGATTCGCCAATTGTCGGAACCAGAAACATCAATCGAAGAGAGGACGATCAATAGTCAGGATGCACGAACTGTAGTCTATAGTGTCTAGTGTTAGAGATATTTAATTAGTTATGTAGTTAGGACATTTAGTTATAGAAGTTTTTTGATCGAGTAAGTAAAGGAAAAGCTATGAGTTTTGTTTAAGTTGTTATTATAAAAAAATGAAGATTATGTCATGTATTATTAAAAGTAGAAATAAACGTGAATGTTTGTATTATTATTTGAATTATTATTAAGTAAGAGCCTACAGAACAAAGTCATAATTGGAAAATAAATATAATTCATAAATAATACTTATCAACATTTGAATGTAAGCTTGGGTCAAATTGATGCATCAGAGGGTTAAAATCATGATTTTCAGTTTTTTTCTTAATAACTTTCAAACTGTTCGGAATTTTAAATATTTCTCAACGGAATTTAAATATGCACTAAAAACTGCACCACATTGGCTATTTAACTGACCTCGTAGATCCTATAGTTTCCGAGATACCAATGGTGATCCATTCTATTTTGGACACCTTGTATCTTTTTATGTTCGCGATTTTCCCAAAAACGGCCGAACCGAGTAAGTCTAAACAATTTGTAAATAATTAAGTAATTTACACAAAATTAGAAAAATAAGAAAAATTTTAATCCGCAGATTTAGAGGTTATAGTGAAATTTGTACGTTATCTGGTTTGACGTTTGACAATTAATTGAACTAAATGTTAACTGATACTATCAATACCAACCTTCCAAACAAAAATGTGAACGCTAAATAGAAAAAATAATTATACAGGGTTCTTCAAAATTATTGATATAAAATTAAGAGTAGTACCTACATATTATTTGTTGTACTGATTATACCTCAATTCACAAAATAATAATTATTACTTGAAGCAAACATTTTTCGTTCCACTTGTCTGATAGGTTACAATAGTTACAGTAATGAATAAAATAGAACTAATAGGTAGGTACCTATAGTAGAGAGCTCGAGAGCAATTATTATGACTTTTGTGGGGGAATCGGTCTTACAAGCTGAAATTTTCACACATGAGAGTTAATGGCCTACCAAATCTAAATTTCAAATTTGTTAAAAAATAAACCAGGCAAAAGGGCACTATGACTAAAATTCGAGTTAAGCACATGTCGGTAAACAGGAGAAAATTCTGCATTTTATTGAATTAAAAAATTGTCAACTTTTGTGGCCGGTCTATTTTTAATTATGTTTTGAATTATACTCAATACATTGTGGCTTATGGGCTTAAGAAACTTTAAATTGAATTTTCTCCAAAAGAATGATGGAAAAAATCAACCAAAAATAACAAAATTTAATGTTTACACTAGATTATCTCAAAAACTAAGGCCTGCATAAAAAAAAGTATTCGTGATAAAAGTTTCTCTGATCTTTTACGGACACTGTAGTGTATTTTTTATAATATTTGGAAACATGGTATTTGAATTATTTAATAAATTATAAAACAACGCATAATATGCAATTTCGACGTGGCTCAGCGCTACGCGTCCCCACTCATCGCGCTCTATCTTCTGTCTCTACAATCCCCGGTAGACTAGGTTGCTTCGTCTCACTCTCTCATAACATTTTTATTCTGTACTCATCACTTTTGTGAGAAAATCGGAGTTACATGCTGTAATTGTCACACATGAAAGTTAATAACCTAGCAAATATAAATTTCAAATTTGTTAAAAAATAAACCAGGCAAAAGGACACTAGAATCAAAATGGTAGAGGAGAAAATTCTGCATTTTTTCGAATACAAAATTGTGAACTTTTGTGGCCGATTTATTTTTAATTATTTTTTGAATAATACTCGATACATTGTGGCTTACGGGATTCAGAAACTTACTCGAAAAGAACGATGGAAAAAATCAACCAAATTTTATGTTTACACTAGTTTATCTCAAAAACTAAGGCCTATATCAAAAAATAGTATTCTTTACAAAAGTTTCTTTTATCTTTTAGGGTCACAGTAGTATATTTTTTATAATTTTTAGAATTAAGGTAATTGGCTTTATTTTATGAATTATAAAAGTACCGTAAAACGGGGCGGATAAACAAGTACGTTTTTTAAGTTCATTTAACTATTAAGCAGTTTTGAGGGGTGTGTAGGAACTAAATTTGTATTTTCGAACATCTAAGCATATATGTATACATTTAAGAGTGGCTGAAATCAATTTTATGAAGAAGAAAATTGAGGAATACCTATGTTTTATACATAATTCTTTTATTTCATAAATTGGTACAAAATTATAACAAAATTAAATATCACTTGAAAAAATTATTACATTTGTACTCGTATATACAAAAGTATGCACATTTCTACCTTTTAATATAAAGTTTTAAAATTTTAAATGTATGCTGTGTAGAAACAGCAACAATTTACAGCAAAAATAAGCTATGATTTTAACCCACTGTTAACTTCAATGATGTCTAATATCAATATACATGATTTAAAGAGCTTCATATTTTGACATAATGTAGTCATAAGATTCTTTAAGTTATTTTTTGCACAATTTTTTTAAATGTTTATATATTGTTTATAATAATCAAATATGTGAACGTGTAAAATACAGGTTACCCAATAATCTTATAAGATTCAAATTCAGGTTAACAATGCCTTATATTATTATATTATTATCATATCAAAATATGAATTTTTTTAATAGGTTAAAACCATAGCTCATTTTTGCTATAAATTGTTGTTGTTTCTACACAGCATACATATCAAAATTTTAAACTTTATATTACAAGGTAGAAATGTGCATACTGTTGTACAAAGTTTAGTTTGTTTTGATTTGATTATTATTGAACAAGCTATATACTTTTAAATCCGACTGAATATATAAATTTCTCCCATAGAAGCCACGGCAGACGGCAAGAGTGAGACGGAGTTAGCTAGCTAAGCGGCGCATGTACAGATAGCAGATACCAATACACGGAACGGCTAGTGCGCAGTCGAAATTTCATAAAACGTGTAGGTACTTATAAAATAAGGCAATTACCTTACTTCCAAAAATTATAAAAAATACACTACCGTAACCCTAAAAGAATAATATTTTTTGATATAGGCCTTAGTTTTTGAGATAAACGAGTGTTAACATAAAATTTGGTTAATTTTGGTTGATTATTTCCATCGTTCTTTTCGAGTAAATTCAATTTAAAGTTTCTGAAGCCCGTAAGCCACAATGTATCGAGTATAATTCAAAAAATAATTAAAAATAGACCGGCTACAAAAGTTGACAATTTTTTTATTCGAAAAAATGCAGTATTTTCTCCTCTATACCATTATGTGTCTAACTCGAATTTTGATTCTAGTGCACTTTTGCCTGGTTTATTTTTTAACAAATTTGAAATTTATATTTTCTAGGTTAATAACTTTCATGTGTGAAAATTTCAGCTTGTAACACTGATTCCCCCACAAAACGCATTTTTTGACGCCTTTTGAAGCGCGAAGCTCTCTACTACTACTGAAAAAGTACACATGAACAAATTCTCTTTATTGTTCTTAGTTTACGAAATATCAGCTAGCACTGGTAACCAAAGAACTCTCTATACTCGTAAGTAGTTTAAATTATCGTATTATAGTTACCTACTTGTATCGTTAACTTATTTTTTTTTAAATAGTGTTTTTATAATAATTATTGTAATAATAATATAACGTGATCATATTTTGCGATGTGCAGAAATGGGCTGTAATACCTACTTCGGAACCTGAGAGCATCTTTATATGGGAATAATTTTGCGGGAGAAATATGATGTTAACGTTGACCGTTACCGTTGGAACCTGGAATAATGGACTTATGTTGCATTTTTATTAGTTTTGAGTACCTATATTTTATAATATGTTTATGAAATACAATGATTTAACGCATAACTATAAATTATATTGCAATACAATATTGTAATTTCATTCAATAGGTAATAGTAATAATACGATTAACTTATTCATAACAAACTATAGATTTAAAAAAAATTGTGCTTATAATAAAATTATAATTGCAATCTTTTGGACATTAACTTTTATCTGCGTATAGCCTAGATTATTTCCATTATTTATATGAGCAGGATGTAGATTAATTTTTATTTTACCTATTCATAATGACACTAATGGCCATTTACACGAGTTCGGGTTAAAATTGATAGTTAGCTGACAATAGGTTAACCTTAACTACTGGTTAAATTTTATTTGCATTGCACAGCATAATTTTAGATCATAGTTAAGAGCCTAATGTAGTGAACTTGCGCGCAGCAAAAACATGCTTTTGAATAGGGATTGAAATTGAGACTAATTTTGGTCGGATCGATTTAATTTTTTTTTTCATTTAAAGATAAAGATGAACTCCGCATCCGCTTAGTGTTGAAATTTTAGTTTTATTTTTTGTTTCAATTGTACAATGCCATAAACTAGTCATAATTTGCCTTACTTCACATAACTGTTACTCAGTATATCAACAAAAATTGCAAATTTCAACACTAGACGGATCTAGATTGAACTTTTATCTTTCAAATTAACCCTTGTTTGTGATGATACGTTCAAATGTAGTACCAATTTTAATCCCCCTACGAGAGCGCGTTTCCTATTGTTGCCTTTGTTCGACACACTAAGTATTACACCAAAGAAACTACCCGTCTCTTGAGTAATTATTTATTTATTTATAAAACTGTGCTATTACATGAAAAATACCGCGAAGTTCAAAAAACAAACGACAAATTGTTTATATAGTCTTGCCAACCGTATGATAACAAAAATCTCTCACTTAGTTCTATTTACTACCAACATAAACTAAAATGTCATTCAACATAACCTAACATAATAAGAAATAAATATAAATGATATTTTTACAACATCCTCCCACCTGAGGAACATTTTAGTGACTCACAAATCATACATTCACTTAAACCTACTGGGCACTTCAACTCGGCGACCTCTACGGGTCACATACACGTTACTTGCACTCCCGGGATCACTGTCACCATTGACTGGTGAAAACGATTCTCGTTGTTCTCTCTCGTCAGAAGCTGCTGATTCAACGTTGGTCTCCGAAGTTGTCGCAGACGCCAGGACTGGATCAGGAGTGTCTTCCATCAAGACAGACGCTGGATCCGGAGTGCCTTCCACCAAGGTTATTGCTGGTACTTCCAGCGGAACCAATCGTTGTATTGGGCGTGTCAGGACGCCTTTGCTTGTCTTGACACGAACTACTCGTACCACCCCATCTTGTCCCGGCAGTAATTCAGTCACTCGACCCAGGAGCCAGTTTATTCGTTTGATGCTATCATCGCCAACAAACACCAATTCATTTAACACGACAGCCCGTTTTGATTTTTTGGCAGTCTGTTTTAAAAGTCCTAAATATTCGGATCTAAACCGACGACGCAAATCATCTCGCACTTTTTGTAAATACTGTATACGTCCATTTAACGAAACACTGTCTATCGCGTCAAGGTCCGGAACTTCACAACTGTACGCTTCGTTCATAAACATTGCAGGTGTTAACGGATTCGAGTCTCTCGGATCACTACTTAAGTAAGTCAATGGTCGATGGTTCATCACGGCTTCACACTCGTACAACACCGTAATAAATTCTTCATATTGAAGACACGCGCGACCTAATACGCGTCGTAATAAAGTTTTTAAGAGTCCAATCAAACGCTCCCACCATCCACCCCACCAGGCTGCGGTAGGTGGGTTAAGACACCACGTAATTTGTCGTACTGCACTATATCTTTTAATTACATTCCAATCAACTACACTTAGAACATTTTTTGCTCCCACGAAATTAGTCCCGTTATCACTATACACGATTCGTGGCCTTCCACGTCTAGCAATAAATCTGCGGAAGCTTTGTAGAAAGGCATCAGTGGATAGAGACACGACCAATTCTAAATGGACTGAGCGGTATACCGCACAGGTATACAAACATATCCACGCTTTCCTTTTCGGTTTCAGGTACACAGGACCTGCTAGATCGACTTCCACTACTTCAAACAGCCGTGCATTCTTCACTCTGTTGACTGGTAACGGTGGTGTATTAGTTTGCAGCGCTGGAGCAGCATGTCTTCTGCATACAACACATCTTCTGACGACATTTCTAACTGATCTTCGTCCACCCAGGATCCAGAAATTCTCCCTTAATAAAGACATCAGGCCTTGGATTCCAACATGACAATTGAGTACGTGTTGTTCATGAATTAAGCGTTCAACTACTGAGTGCTTCTTGGGGAGTATAGCTGGAAAACGAAAGTTGCGAGTATCATCGGCATTAGCAACTCTAGTTTTGAGGCGGAAAATTCCATCCTCATCTTTGAAAACGTCTAAGTTTTTTAATAGATTTCTCTCATCTGATTCCAAAGACTCTTCCTGAACCAAACGAATTAAAATGGTTTCAGCTCTTTGAAATTCTGAACCGGATATTTCACTCTTCAACTTGTCAGCAGGTTTTCTACAATTGTGCACAAATCTGTTAATCCATGCCAACATTCTGACAATTTTTCTATAGTTCGAAAAATATTTGTAGATAGGACTTGTAAATTCTCTATCACGTGATATTAGAGAAGTTACTACCCCCTTTCTCTTTTCTGCGCAAACTTCCTGGGTGTCGACTTCTACTACACTAGTCGGCCACTGTTCTGGAGTATCGTAAAGCCATTTTGGTCCCTCCCACCATCGAGTTTCTACTAATTGATGTGGGGAGCAACCTCGCGATGGCAAATCTGCCGGATTTAACGTACCTCGAATATGTCGCCAATTTTCCTTTCCGGTCAACAATCGTATCTCCTTCACCCGGTTCCACACAAATGTAGCCCACTGTTCCTCTTCCTGAATCCAGGCTAGCACTGTGCTGGAGTCGCTCCAGAAGTAAGAAGCAATATCTTCATTACTTAATGCGGTCTTGATACTGACATAAAGTCTAGCACCAATTGTTGCAGCTAACAATTCCAGTCTTGGAATCGTTAAAGTTTTTAATGGCGCAATTCTTGTCTTTGCTTGCAGGAGATGGATTTTGACATTTTTCTCTTGTTCGATCCGTAGATATACCACGGCCGCATACGCTTCTCGACTGGCATTAACGAAGGTGTGAAGACTCCACTCGTTTCTCTCTTCAGGAACCCCATCTACCCAACGAGGTAACTTTATTGTCTTCAAAACTGGCAATTCTGTCCACCATTTAATAAATGGATCTCGAATGTCTTCAGATACTTCTGTGTCCCAGTTTATTTTCAAGTTCCAAGTTTTTTGCAGTAGTAGCTTGGGCTGTAACAATACCGGACACAAATACCCAATTGGATCGTAGACTCTCTGTGTAAGAGATAATATCTCTCTCTTCGTGACCTTCTCTATTTTTCGTCCCTCAATGTTGGCTCCATTAATTGAGAGCGTGTCTGTTGTGCTGTTCCACAGCAAACCCAGCACTGGTACGTCGCTTGCTTGCGTCTGAACATTACGACTCCGTTCCCATCCTCGTAAATCGAATTTTCCGTCTAACATCAGAGAACTGGCTCTTTTCTGAAACTCTTCAGCTTCCTTTTCAGTAGGAACGCTAACTAAACAGTTGTCTACATAAAATCCTTGCAAAAGTCGCGTGATGATATGTTTCCAATCTGTTTCTTCGAATTGATACGCCTCTAACATTTTCTCTAGGTGATGTTGAATCGTTGCACCTAACAGGAAAGGACTGCAACATAAACCAAATACTACGCGTTTGTGTATCATATGGATTAAATCTCTGTTCTTGTCTATCCACAAAAAACGCAAGTAATCACGATCGTTCGGGGCTATCCCTATTTGTAAGAAAGCTTTGACGATATCCGCCGTAAGTCCATACTTGTACAGACGAAATCTTGTTAGAATTTGTGGAATGAGTTCGATAAGATTCTCTCCTATTTCTAAGCAATTATTTAGAACCGGAGTTCCCTTCTCATGTGATGAGGCATCATACACCGGCCTTATTTTTGTCGTCAAGCTGCTCTCCTTGATGACGGGTCGATGCGGTAAATAATGTTCCTGATTCGATAATTCATTTGCAGGCACTTGTTCAATTATATCTTCTGTTAACCAAGTGTTGAAAACTCGTTGGTAGTCTTCAAAATTGCCATTATTATGTAACTTCGTGATGGTATTGTACAACCTTGACTCGGCTAGCTTGAAATTCCTAGGTAATAGTGGGTGACCATCGATCCAAGGCAGTTGTACCTGATAGCGTCCTGCCTCATCTCTCTTGATGGTCCGCTGAAAATGTTCCCGAACAGCCATTTCAGCTTCTTGTTTGTTCTTTGTTTCACCTGGATCTGATATACCAATTGTCTCTAATCTCCATAACTCAGTAATCGAAGCGTCTTTACACAATAACGATAGATGCGTTCTCGTGTGTTCGCCTCGGTCAATATCTGTTTCAACTCGACCCATTAGCGTCCATCCTGCGAATGTTTTTATTGCTACCAGTCCACAATTCAGTTCATGCTTTTGTCCTGTGAGTAGTTTACCCACAACATCGGCGCCTAGTAACAATTCAATAGGTTGGTTATTTTCTGTGTCTGATAAAATAATACCTGAATTTTCAAGTTCTTCTGTCCAACATCCTTTATGCACAGGTGGAATGTTGTCACAAATTGTTGCTTGATCAAGTACTTCCAGATTACAAGTGTATTTGCCATCAGTACTGGTTAGTGTAATATCGTAACAATTGTGCCTTTGTTGCGGTGAAACTTTGCCCCCAAAAAGACCATGTCTTAGCATTTCTGTCCTCTTCGTCCGATACTGTAGAAATTCTGCCGTAGATGTCAGAATATATGATCTTTGCGATCCAGTATCTACGACAGCTCGAACTTCTTTCACCTTATTGTGATTACTTAGCCTCACTCTCAAGGTCTGTAAAAGGACTGGCGTGTCGGTGAAGTTCGCCAAATTTTTATCGGCTCCAGGTGATGTAACAATCGGTTCATCTACTCTCGATTCTTGTTTGTTAAACTTTTCTTCTTTGTTCGAGGGCAAATTAGGACACATTATCGTCACATGACGTCCTGCGCATGCAATACATCGTACTCTTTCTCGGCATTTTGTACTCGAATGCCCTACCTTTAAACAGGAAAAGCAAGCCTTTCGTTTCATTAATGTTTTGCGCTTTTCTTCTATACTCATTTTCTGAGCTATGAAACAATCCATACTCATATGGTTAGGTTTCCGCAAAATAAACAATTTTTGCCACCACTGGTTAATAGACAAGTCGCTGTTGGAATATGTGACTCTTGAGGTCTGGTTTTAGATTTTTGTTTCTTGTCACCTGAAGAGATTCCAAAACCTTCAATCGCTAGTGCGATTCTCTCTTCGCTCTCTACTTCTCTTTTCAGAAAGTTCATAACATCCTTTAGACGATCAGTACTCTTGTCTTCACTTTCGATAGCCGCGGATGATCGTTGCCATGCTCGTAAAAGTTCCTCCGGAAAACACGACTCAACGAGAGGGAACAACATTGCAGCACATTTGTCTGATGTTACGCCTAACGACTCAAGCGACCTTAGTTGTGTTTCTATTTTGTCATAAAGGGTTGACAAACCACACTTTTCATGCGATAAAGTGTTTTGTAACACCAACTTTAGTAACTCTCTAACGTAAACCTCGACTAAAAGATCTTCCCTGCCAAATCTTGTTCGTAAACTATCTAAAGCCTTTCCGTAGTTTTCTTTGGTGGGCGGGAAACTTTCTACAACTGCTCGAGCACGCGAGCCAGCTGTAGTCGTTTGCAATAAATACTGGAACTTGTCCTCTAAAGGTATATCTGGATCGCAATGTATCTTCTGAAACTGGCCCCAAAACGGTAACCAATCACGTACATCGCCTCCAAATTTTTTAAATTCGATTGTGGGCAATTTGAATTTCCTGGATGTCCCTTGCATGCTACACTCTGTACCCACTACTGAAAGTTGACAATTCTCCGCCTGGAAATATTTATTATATCGCTGTTCTAGCCGCAAATAAGTAGCTGTATACTCATCTGATTTATATGCCTCCGCGATAATTGCTTCTTCACTGTCGCTCTCCAACATCTTGTTAAAATACGCTCTGTCGACATTCTTTAGAGCATCTGATTTTTCAGTCAAAATGCTCCATTTAACATGTACTTCCTCCAAGACAATTGGTTTAGTTGTCAACAGTTTCTCCAGCTCGTTAGCTGCCTTAGTAAACATCGCTCGTGAAATTGAAAGACTCTTCTTTAGATCTGCCATTTTGTGAGCAATGTCAATGTATAATCGCAATCCTAAAATATACACGAAATTCACATAAACTGTTTCCCCGTACGAACGTAATTAGACCGTATCACGTTTATTATGAAACGCGTCCCGCACTTTTGCGACACAATTCGCTACGACAGAAAACACTACAAAATCCACAGAACACACGGGTCCTGTCACGGTCGCCAAAATGTATTACACCAAAGAAACTACCCGTCTCTTGAGTAATTATTTATTTATTTATAAAACTGTGCTATTACAAGAAAAATACCGCGAAGTTCAAAAAACAAACGACAAATTGTTTATATAGTCTTGCCAACCGTATGATAACAAAAATCTCTCATTCAACATAACCTAACATAATAAGAAATAAATATAAATGATATTTTTACAACACTAAGTCTGTATAAATCTATCCTTTTCTCGCAGACAGCTACATTCGGGCCTTAAGTTAATCTATAAATATTAATTTTAGACCAAAAAATGAATGATATTCTAGTGATGTTTTAAAGAAATCTAGTGAATTTTGCCATAATTTTTATATGTAGCTGTTAGAATCGTTTTATTCTGTCGAAATTCTGTATGCAAATACAAAATGTTATCAATTTTAAATATAAATCAGTTTGGATTGACATATAATTATTGACAGGTGAAAATGACATAACCAAGTGAGTTTATATAATTGCAATAATTTATCTTCAATGTTATATGATGTTATAGAAATATTCTAATTCTATAATTGATTATATGGTGCTACTTTAGAGAAAAAAAAGTTATAAAGAAATAGTGTAAAAGTTGGCATAAAATTCCTATAAAGTGACATTTTATTTCATCGACGAGCAAAAAGGACAAACAATAATAGCGATGGACATTTAATTTGAACATATCTAATGTGTATAACATTATTTTGTTATCATTATTGTGTGTACTAATATAATAAGATATTTCAGTTAAGTCTAAAACTAATTTGTTAATTTAGTAAATAAAATCATAAATATGATTAGCTCATTATATCTATTCGTCCTGGTCCTGGTAATCTGCACAATATAAGTAAATATCTCGACATTATCGTCGAAATTTGTAGGTTAACTTATAGTTATTCACTTAAACCCTACAGAATCCACTAGTTAAAATTAACTAAAAATTAGTCTGTTTAACCACAAGTTAAGAACCTGTGCAACGAAGTTTACAACATAACCAACACTTTAACCAGAGGTTAACGCTAAACCGAAGTGGTGCAAATGGCCATTAGAGTTTATTTATTTCATGCAAAATTTTCGGTATTAAGTATTTAAAACATAGGTATACCTTATAGAAACTAACCAAAGTTGTTTTTTTAAACTTATGTATTTTCTTTATTTAAAAGGGGATCCCCATAAATTCTGTGCCTAGGGGCCCCGAGATGTCTTAACACGGCACTGAGAAGAACATCTTGGAGCTATGCTCATTGAAATAATAAACGATTGTTGTTTTTATGCAAATGCCGTCTAATCTTTCCTTATCATCATTCTTTTGGATATGAATTCTTCACTATTATCATACAATGAAACAATATTTTTATAAAAATACTAAACGATGCATGTAAAAAATAATTGGCCAGGTTGTTACTCCAACCTAACGCTCCAGAGTTGGAGGCGGCAAGCTGCTAAGTGAAGGTGTGGGTTCGCAAAATCTCACAAAAATAATTAAAATAGGGTGCCACGTAGTTGATCCTTTGCCGGCACTGTACCTACCTAACTACGAAGATACCTGGAACGGACTTGGAGGCAGTGTAACAAAAAAAGGATACTGGTGAATTATTAGGCTTGATGACTTCTCCTGATAAGTAAGCGTCAATCCAGACGTCAAAAATAGTAATAATATAGGTTAAATATTTTTTATTTACTTTGATTGTAACCATTCTACACCATTAACAATACTAAAACCTGCACTCCTGCACACTACTTAACAAGTAAGTACAAACACTGTTAAATTTTGAAAACTTAATTACTGTGAAAAATAGTTTGAGCACATTAAGTAATCCGAGAGATCTATTGTAAGAGCTGCGCACACAACTAAGAGTGCATGTAGTGCGATATAATACGACGTACACAGCTAAGCAGCGTATAAAATCACGGTGTAGATGTATAGACACCTTAGATCATATAACTATTTTAGATACGCGACGCAGCGAATGCGTAGGATCGAGAGAGACAGCGAGTTAATATCTTATCTCATAGCGCGCAGACTCTCTTGTACAACCCCATCAAAGCTTAGCAAGAGAGGGTGTTACGTACCTACCTGATATTGGCCGTAACAAATATCTCACCGGGGTGAGTGCTGGCTTCTCAGCGAAGAAGGGGTGGTTGAAATAGGGCGCCACGCAACCAAAAGTGTCGTCCTCACCCGCTAGGTTACGGTAGTCGTGAGATCTGATCTAGATTGTACACTGAAGAAAAGAACACTGAACAGGAGCGATGATATGTGAAGGTATCTAAATTTTAATATAAAATAAAAACCGAAGTTAACTTAACAACGAGAATACGAAGTTCGTTGGAGTTAAAACAAAACAATTGAAAAATAACAAATAAGATAAAGAGGCTCAAATCATGGATGTTCACGAGGCTGCAATAAAAGGTAACCTGAAAATGAAACAAACTCGGACGAGTTTCCCAAGTTTTCACGCAAGCCGTGGACACCTACCTCCCTAACCTGAGTACTATAATTTACCTAAACTGGCCAGCCGGTTTACAAACAATCTGGTGGGAGCGGTTTCGCAGAACGAGGCGAACACTCGGCGCATGCGTAGTCACGGGCACATCCAATTTTAAATAAACTAGATCAAACATTCAAGACGGAAACAGCCACGCTCACAACTAATAATTATTGTAATAATTGATAACGCACTTCACAGTTCATCTCAGAACCCACCAGACAGAGCACAGTCACAGACAGCTGTTTTTAGACACATAAACTTTATCTCAATAATTATTGTATTTGTAAAGATGATAAACCGAAATAACACGGTTCGGTATAAGTTGCTGGTGGAAAGAGAAGCTTTACACAGGATTTGGTGAATAAACTATTATACAGGGCGCAAAGGGCGCTGGGCAGTCAATTGACTTTAATCACACAGCACAAAATTGGTCACACTTATCTACGTTATCCTACACCGGTGGACTAGGGTTGGTCTAGGGTTAACTCGACCTTGGACTGCAGGGCAACGTAGAAGTCTCGCAAGCGTGAAAGGGCCAGAACGCTGGTCTTAACTCAAGATCTTAGCGGCGAAAGCTCGGAGATGAGGAACGCGCACAAATCCCTTTAAGGGTACGTCCGCTCCGGACGGAACGGAATATCGCTCACGGACTAAACTTCCGAGGAAAAGTAAATTCCCGACAATCGGTAATTCCACTACGTAAAATAAACTATTTTTCCACAAAATAAAACGCGATTTCGAAAAACCTGTGCTCCCTGCGTAATACGTAAAAAACTGCAAAATTTTCGGAATTTTTTTAGTTGTTGCCTAATAACTCGTAAACTATGGACTACAAGATTGACAAGGGTGGCCCTTATTTGGGTCAAAAAACAAAATTTATGCGTCGCCCCCGAAAACGCTTCGAAAAATTATAAAAATGACTGGACATAACCTCCCATGCGTTTATTTCAGCGTTAAACCATGTCCACTTTACTTTTGTGTTATTTTATTGCCCATTTTTGCTAGAAATTCAAATAAACGCTTCTTATCTGTAATTATTGGGTTGGATTAGATCCTAAATTATTCGGAACTAGACACAAATGCTTCCTACAACATTGGATGACCTTTACTCAAAAGGCTGGTCTACACGTAACGTTTTGTCGTAAGTTTTGCATGATCATGCCAGATTTGTCAAACAAAACATTATGTGTAGACGGCAAGTTGGACGTGTTGCATGAACAAAATGAGGTTTGACAAACTCGGAAAAGACTGATGGGCTAGAGCTTTGTGTACAGTCTAATCGGTCAAACTCCGCTAACCTGCCAGTATAATAGTATATCGTCGGCTTAATATGCAAATGTCGTAAGTGCACTTTTTGTCTAAAATGAGTTATTAATGCCATCTTGTGTAGGGAAACGGTACTCATCGATCCAGGAACTAGTGGTAACTCCAATAAATTTATATAACCTTATAAACACTGAAAAGATATTGTCGTAACTCCCTGTTAGCTGAAACGAATATGAAAATGTTGTAAGTCCTTTAGTTGCATGTTGTTATAATAGGAGAATCGTCACCGGACACATGCTCTACAGAAAACTGTGATATTTCAATAAAATAATTATTTATTAACACTGTAAGTATGATTTCAAACTTTTTAAACCTTCTAAGATTATTTTAGATAGTAAAATAACTAGTTATAAATAAGGAAATCTTTGAAATGAGAGTGTTTATTCTGTAACTGGAGTTACTGCGTTTTCTATCTTGTAATCTTTGCTTTCATTCTTGATTTTTTTGGATTTACAACATTTTATTTATTAAATAAATTAATTGTGTTATTTTTAAATCTCCAGCGCTATCAAAATTACTGAATATATAATTTTTATACTAATTTCGATGATTGTTAATTATTGTTTTCCATTAATTTTATTTCAGTAAAATGGCTCAATATAATTCCAGAACAATGAAAATGATGAAAATTGTAAAAGAAAATGAAAACAAACAACTAAATTCATCAATTATTAATAATATTGACTTAGGTTGTAATAATACGAGTATTAACACCGATCAAAAATTTGAAAGTGAGGACACATGTAATAACAATTTTAAGGATTGTAACTTGTTACTACTAGACATTCCGGAAGTTACAAATAATGTACAATTATGTATTACAAGAGATATAATACTTACCCCAAGAATGAGTTTAACTACAACAATTGTTTAATAGAATTTGGTGTTCTTTCACTTGATGAACGTAGGAAAATTCATTCTTGTTTATATCTTTATAAGATTATTAATAGCATGATAGATGATTCCATGATTTTGTCTAATATTAACTTTTATGTTCCACGGTCAAGAACAAAGTTTAAGATTACCTACTCTACGCCAAAGACAAATTATGAATTTCAATCACCTATCATTCAAATGTGCATTAACTTCAATAAACTTGTATCTGTTATTGATGATCTTGATCTTTTTTATAACAACGTTATTAAATTTAAGAAATATTTAGTTCAACATTTCTTGCAAAAACGTTGACCTTTTGACATTTTGTAAAGTTAGGTTAAATTCTTTATTAACTGTTTATTTACTGTGTATTTAACTGTTGTTAGTTTATACTTATAATCTAACACTGATGCATTGACAATTGCCTATTTTATGTTTTATTATTTTTGTGAATATTCCTCTGTAATTGGGATTTTTAATTCCTGTTGAGGTAATAACAATAAATAAATAAATAAATAAATTTGATACAACTGTTGACTTGGCTTTACCAATTATACCAGCAGACTTAGAAGTAATACAAAATAATTCAGATATTTCACAAGAAATAGGTTTTACCTTAGATGAAGAAAATACTCTTCAAAGCATTTTTCAAGATAATATTATCGAGTTTTGTGATCACGATCGTTCAGAAGAAAATGCAACAAAAAATAATAATATATCTGAGTAAAGAGAAACGGACAACAGTCAAGAAAATTATCTTAATTTAAAAATAAATGAAAATTGCGATAGGGAAAATAATGAAGAATAATAAAGAAGCTTCCGATAGTGAAGAATATAATCTTGATGGTACTAATAGTAACAGTGACACAGAAAATGAATCCGATGATAAAGAAAATAAAAGTAATAAGGGTATCAGTAATGAAACAGAAGCAGCCGAAAATGATACAACTAGTGAAACAGAAATTATTGAAAAATCTGGCCCAAGAAAAAGACAAAAGAGACATTTTGTGAATGAAAATTCTTGGAAACAAAACGTTAATAAAACGAGAAGGGAAAAAAGTAAAGAATATTTCGGTAAAAAGAAAGTTAATAATGTCTGGAAGTACGATATTAATCGTAAATCTAGACGAATAAAAGATCGGTGTAGTTGTAAATTATCTTCTCTGAAATGTGCAAAAGGAAATACATTACAATGCTCTAAATTCTCAGAAGAGGACAGATTAAAATTTTTTACAAAATTTTGGAAAAAGATGAATTGGTCTCAACGGAAAACGTTTATAAACCTTTCAATTGAAAATAAAGAAACAAAAAGACACAGAAATCGCAAGTCCGCATCAGAATCGAGAAGAAATTACTCATCTGTATATTATTTGAAGAAAAATGAAGATAAATTAAGAGTTTGTAAACGTATGTTTTTAAATACTTTAGGCATGGGAGAAAGGATGGTTAATACACACAAATTCTCAGAGATCAGAAATAAAAATAAAACAGATAATACAGAAAACAAAACAGAACACAGTAGTGCAGGTGTGTACAGAGAAATGAAAGTTAAATTAAGAGAATTTTTTGAAAAAATTCCTAAGCTTGAATCACATTATTGTAGATCAAGTTCTACCAAATTTATCTAGAGCCCTTTTGGTCATCCAAATCACAAATTTATAAAGAGTACAAAAATTCATGGTGTAAAGATAATAACATTCGACCATTATCAATTGCCACATTTAACCACATGTTTGAAGAAATGAATTTAAGCTTATTTAAAACAAAAAAAGATGAATGTGATACTTGTGTTTCCTTTAGATCTGGAAATCTTTTAAAAGATGTATACACCTTGCACCAAGAGAAGAAGATTGAAGCCAGAGAAGAGAAAGAACGCGACAAGTTATCAAAAAATAATAAAATATTTTGTATGTATATGGAAGCAGTACTTCTTAGTCCAAAGTCTAATGTTTCGTCCCTATACTTTAAAACTAAATTAGTGGTTCATAATTTTACGATTTTTGACATGAAAACTAAAGACGGGTATTGTTTTATTTGGCACGAAGCAGCTGGGGGAGTTTCTGCTAATGAACTGAAACCTGACGAAAACATTATTTTTTGGAGCGACGGGTGCACCTCTCAAAATAGGAATGTAACTCTTTCTAACGCTTTAATTAACATGGCCTCTGAATATAATATTACAATCGAGCATAAGGATCTCGAAAAGGGCCATACCCAGATGGAAGCAGACGCAATGCATTCAACAATAGAACGCAAATATAGGAACGTTAATATAAATGTACCAGCGGATTATGCAGAAATATGCCATCATGCTCGAGAAAATCCGCACCCATACCATGTAAAATATGTAGACTATAAATTTTTCAAGGACTTCAGCATGATAAAGTTTTTAAAATCCATACGACCCGGTAAAAGATCTGGAGATCCACTTGTGACGGATATTCGTGCCATTAAGTATTTACCTGACGGATCCGTACATTATTTATTTATTTATTTATTTATTTATTTATTTATTTATTTTATTTAAATCAAGGATCATAATACATGATATAGATTTGTCATAGCAATTAGGTTTACAAACATATATAGCAATTAATATAATATAAGCTAGGTACTCTAATGGGATAGATATTCTGCAATTGAATAAAAACAATTTTCCACAACATTTTCACCCGATTTCTGAAAGTTTTTAAATTATTGATTATCTTGAACTCTTCGGGTAGTTTATTGTACAGTTTTATACCAGTGTAGTACGGACTATTTTTATAAAATTGCAGCCTATTTTTAGGTATTAGTAGCAAGACTTTATTTCGTGTAGAATAGTCATGATTCATTTCTACAGTTTTAAAATGACAGATGTTGGTTTTAACATATAATATTATTTCATATATAGACCATATTAATTATTCAATGCGCATGCTCAGTAATCACCAATCACAATGCTGTGAGTACTACCGAAATGGAACTAATGTGTCCTTATGGGAAAAAGTGAATTTTTAAACTAATATAGTAATTCATGCAGACAGAATCACATGGCCGTTTTTTAATATCAGTTATATTTAATAACGAAGTATCGAATTCTGCCCCTGTTTAATATAAATGATCATTAGTTTATTATGTGAAAATAACTATGAAAATTTGAATTTTTTTAGCAGGATCCCAACATCTCGAGTGATAGATAACTTAAAATTGTGTTTTTCTGTTGATGTAGTGTCATATTATTTATATCAATATGCTTAGTTACAAATATTGTGTTTCAAATCGTGTTTTAAAATTAAAAAAAAAATTTTTAACACCGAAACGGCTGATCATTGCCAACTTATTTAGAAAAATAAGAAATTGTTGGCATCCCTGGCATCACTTTTTTACATCGCAAGTCAGCCGGAAGAGGCGCTATAATAATTAATATGGTCTATATATATATAATGAGGGCAGAGTTAAAATTTCTAGATTTTTAAAATGATCTCTACACGACTGGTCAAATCTTAGGCCAACCATTATTCGAATTAGTTTCTTCTGCATAATGAATAATTTAGTTGCAAGAGGAGATTTCCCCCAGAATTTCCCCAACATGGTTTTAAGATTTGTTAGATTCTTTAATCGACGCATAGCATAACATACAGTAGCAAGTTTTTTACAATTGTAAGTTATTTGAATTTCCCATGCTAAATTTTCTTGAATGAAAAAACCTAAGAATTTAGTGCTTGGCGTCTGAGTTATGCTATGTTCGTTACATTTTATATACACAGAGAAGTCATTTTTATTTTTTATTTCGAATTTCATCGATACTGTTTTTTTGGCATTTAATAATAGTTTGTTTTGTGCAAACCAGGATGCCATATTATGAAATGCATTATTTGCAACTTTTACTACATTTTCGATTGTGCTGTCTTTACATAAAAGAGTAGTATCATCGGCGAACATTGTAATGAAATCAGGTGTTGAATTCGGCAAATCATTTATGTATATACTGAAAAGGAGAGGTCCTAGGACCGACCCTTGAACCACTCCTTTGTTGATGAATTTTTTGTCTGAGTATTGGCCATTTACAAATACTACTTGACTACGTTCAGATAAATATGATTTTAGCCATTGTAAACATTTTCCTCTGATTCCGTAAAATTCGAGTTTATCTAACAATATTGCATGATCAATGCAGTCAAATGCTTTACTAATGTCCATAAATATACTTAAAGCATGATCACCTTCATCCAAAATATCATACAATTTGTTAATAAAATTCAATATTGCGGTATCAGTTGAATGACCTGGGCGAAAACCATGCTGGTTACTATATTTAAAACATATTTAATAAAGAAGTTTATTAATTGTTTACAAACATATTTTTCTATAATTTTTGAGAAGATAGATTGCAGTGCTATAGGACGGTAGTATGACATTATTTTTTGATTATCAGATTTATGTAATGGAATAACTTTACTTATTTTTAGGCTTACAGGAAAAGTACCTTGATCGATAGATGAATTTATTAAATATGTTAACGGAATTACAAAATAGTCAGCAAATTCCTTTACTATATGAGATGGTATTTCGTCTAAGCCAGGAGCTATATTTGACCTCAGACCAGATAGAATTTTGAGAATATCAAATTCAGTTGCGGGTTCGATGAATATTGTGCTTAAATTTTTGTCCTGTAGGGTTTCTAATGTAATTACAAACTAAGGCATCCAGAAACCTATCAATTACTCGACTTTCAACGATCCTGTACAATAAAAACCAGTGCACGGTCATTAGAAGATTTACCAAATCTATATGATTCTCCTATTCCAATTTAAAAAACCAAATATGATCACCTTCAAAGTTTAAAACTTTCGATTCAGAAAGACTATCACGAATTTTACAATAATTTACCATATAAAACTGATTAAAAAATTATATTGTCGTTTAAATTTACATAAGAATTTTTTTTTTTTATCTTCTACTTGAAATGTTCCTATTTTTGTATTCTTCATGTTTATTAAATAATTTGTTCGATAATAATCCCTGACTTTTTATTTACGTAAAATGAAGTAACTCCAAAAAGTTTCAAAAATTACTGCTAAAATGTCGTAAGTCCGTTAAAAAACTTGGTAAGAAAACTATGTAACAAATTAGGTTTGACAATTTAGAGTATAAATTTAAAAATTTATCACAATTGAGATAAAAATTACGTATTTATAAAGTTTTTTTTGTCTCCTGCAAATTTCATGTTTTGTGACGATATTACGTAACGAGAGCATTAAGAAGCATATTACGAACGAGTAATTGCTTTACAGCTCGAGTTATGTACTATACTTTATCTACGACCATTATTGTGCAATCAATTTTTAAAATCATAGTATAGATATGTATTTTCTTAGAATTACTAGAATTGAACGAAAAAATTAAATTGTATTATTTTAGGACATTTATTAACTTACGTAATACAACGATTAAGGTCCGCGTCGATTTGGGCTAGACAAACTATTCCGCTGCGTAGCGCTACAATCGCAAGGAGAGCTCGAGGAGAGCCGCCAAACTCTCCGAGAGTAAAATTTGAAAATGCGTGATCAAGGTTACAGCACGGCGAGAACAAAAATATAGTGCCGCGATTGAAGGCTGGTTTGTGTTAGCGGGATGGTATGAGATTAGCCGGAAAATATGTCTAGATACCTACTCTTTACTGCATTATTTTTATTCTTTTGAACTTCAAGAAGTATTTTGAAATGTTGTTTTAAAAAGTTAAAATCTGACTTATCCAATATCTTGTCTAAATAAAGTCATTACTATTTAATGATTTAAAAGAAAAATAAGTAGGTAGTTTGGAATATAAATAAAATTTAGAATAAATTGATTAAAATGTAAATGTATTCATTCTAAACCTAATGCCTCCAAATAATGTGTTTACCTATTGCAAATTAACTCATTTGGAATTTTCCTATTGATTATTTCTGGCAACATATATTCTAAGTATTTTTTTTTAAATTTTTGTAATAATTTGTCCCAAAATTTTTTGTGTAAATTGTTTCAATATAGAGATCTTCTTTGTCATTAATGTATAAGACAAAATAACAAAGCTCTCTATTTGTTTAATTGCCCTTGAATAAAAAAAAATAATATAATAAAATGCTAGATAATTATTAATATGAACTTATACCTGTAAATAATAAATATGTTTTTAGGATTAAGTGATATTTTATTATTGTCGTCAATAATTTTTTTTTGCTTCCAGTACCAGTATCAACGTTTGATAGCAGAAATGCTATAAAATTATGTGTTTTATAACTTATAAGATATGTTTTATTACTTTTAGCACGTGAAAATTAATAATATTAATATACCTCTTCAAGATCACGCTCAATTTTATAAAATGTGTCCTTATTCATTGGTTTTATGTTCATGGTAGAAAGTGTGCGAATATGTACTACCAGTCGCTATAGTCCCCCATAAACAACTAATATTTATATCGGATTTGTCTTTATTAAGATCTTCAGTGTATTTTGAAATTTCGATTTCACACATAGTACATTGAAAGTGTATTTCGCTAACATGACTCAATCCTCTGCATGTTTCTTTGAACGGATATAAGTGTCCCATAGTGCACATTTTAAAATGATCCGTTTGTAATTTCATGGCCCATTGCAGAACATACCCTAATTGTACAGTACGGTTACTAGTGATGAAGTGATGGTTTTCTGAAAATTAAATTCACTTGAGGGGTTAAATGCATAATTTATGTTTATTTATACTGAAAAGAAATAGGTACTTATTAAATCCATATTACGAGTACGTATACCTACGTTTTGTTAATTTTGAATGTTAATATTTAATATTTTTTGTGCATAAATATAAAAATACCCGCAATATTCATATTATTTCATGATAAGTATACATTTGACTTGGTAATATATTTGTTAAAGTTTAACCCATTATTTATATTTATATGAATATTGACAAAAATAATGTACTACCCAAACCCTTCATGTTGTTTTTTTAATACCAGATATCTTCTAAATTAATTAATTCTTCCGTATTGTCTAAATTAACATTAGAATTTTTTGGCATTTGTTCAGAGTCTCACAAAAATCTAACAAATTTCTTCTTGCTGGATTCTCAGCCGCATTTTTATTATTTGCTTCGGGTTATTGGTATTTTTAACCAAAGAAGTTTTATAAGCTTTTTTGGTACGTTTTTTTGTTTTAGGCCAATTTTTTCTTGAATTCTTACCCATTTTTTTATGAAAAAATATAGGTATCAGTATTCAGTGCAATAATATTATTAAAATAAAATTTACCCTGCATAAAATTGCAAATAAAAAGCAAAAGTCGTACATCGAGCGTATACATGAGAGAAAAAGAGTGTTGGTATGACCTGAAGAGAGGTGGTGGCGAGCGCGGTGCAGCGAGAGCGACGGTAGAGTACCAGAATCTCGCTCCGGCAAAACGCTGAACTAAATTAACATTACAGCATAGGGAAATATTGTATTTCCATTATTTCGCAACAATTACTAATTGTATTAAAATTCTGTTTTCATAATCAAATACCAAATATATTTCTACACGCAACTAGTATACTTTGAACTCATTTTTACCTTCCGCTTACCTGTAAAGGAAGGTATTGGAATCATGCAAAAAATCGGGTAGTGAGTTTTTAGTGGATGAGCACGAATTAGGGTTCTTACAACTCATTTTTGATAGTTTCCCGATGATGTCTGTATGTATGTATGTGTGTGTGTGTGTGTGTGTGTGTGTGTGTGTGTGTGTGTGTGTGTGTGTGTGTGTGTGTGTGTGTGTGTGTGTGTGTGTATGTGTGTGGTCCGGACCGATGCCGTCTGTCGGATAACTCAAATACGAATTACCCAAAAATTTTGATATTTGGTATTTTACAATTGTATACGAATAGGAAGAGCTCATTAGATTTTGGTACAAATATCTTCACCGGAAGTGATATTTTTTGAAGATTGAAAAGATTAAGTGTCAAAAATTTCTATAAATTTGGATAAATATAGTATTTATTTGTAATAATAATAAGAGGAAAAGTTATTTGCAATTTACGTTATAAAAAATTGTCTTTATCTGGTAGCATTAAAGAACTGCAGTAAAATTTAAAAAATAAATTTATCAAATAAAACGTTGAAATCTTGTAATCCATGTTCGGTTGATTTTTGTTTCTGCATAAAAAATATTGACAGATGACACGGGTGACAAGTTGGCATACTAGCGCTATATAAGTCATAAGGATTGCTTCAACACAGAAGAGTTTTCGTGAGAATGAATCTTTTGATTCAGGTGATACTAATTTCTGTGTTTGAATATTTTAGATTTTTATTTGTATATTTTAAATGGACACCGGATTGTACGTATACATTTCTGTTTAAAGTCTAGATATAGCGGAAGGTTGTGTGATGGTCACGTCAGATTTTTATCGTTTATTGCATGATTTATTATTGTAAACAATATTATAATTGTTGATACAAAATCGTAAGTATACTTATTGCATAGATCATTATTTCCCAAAATCAATATATAAAACCACATTTGATTTGATCAACTCCTTCTTTCACAATAAGGGAAATACGTTTGGACTGCATTCGACGGCAACCTTAATTTGGTTATCGATTGTAGGAATAATGGAAAAAACAACTATTTGGCAGGCAGTCTGTAAATAAAAGAGTTATTCGCTTATTTTGTATATTTGCTTGACGTTTCGACCTTATTTAAGTCATCCTCAGAAGCTGATACACTGTATACACGTGAATGTTGTGATATAATAAAGAATATTTTAAAAACTATTTAAAAAACACATAATTATAGTATTATATACATAAACACCGTGAACAAAAGATTTAACTCTACCTTTTTGCTTGCAACAGCTTTTAACTGTCACTTGAATGGAAATGGATGCCATATTGTTTTAAACTGCAGCGTTGCCAATAGAGTGGAACAAAAATAACTAGCAACTAACCAATAAATGATTAAATTGGGACTAATTAAACTAAAACAAGAACAACTAAAACTTATTTTACAGAATATTGCATGCTTTCTTCTTCATAGCACTGCTTTAATTGAATACTAATTACTATATCTTGCCAACATAATTTCTATAAATCAATAATTCCCTAACTGTGCGATCGCACGATATTACGCACAGCCGTGCGTAATGTGAAGCTTACACAGTATGTAGGCTGTGCGCTTTAGCTCATTTACACTAGTGGTCGTAGATAAAGTATATTATCGGTGACGCTGGAGGTGTTTTAGTGCTTAGCGAAAAAAATGCCTTCAGATTTTTTTACAGAATTTATAGCTGTATAAAAGTTTTCCTTGCCTGTGGCAAGTGAAATCAAAGGATTACAGCAACAATAACAAGAAAAACCAGGCATACGCCGCTTAGGTTATTATATTTTTTAAAATTTGTTTCTTTAATTTTTGGGTACATATTGCAATAACTATTATCGTAACTAAAAAGTCTTCCTCCATGACGATTTCGGAACGAGTGAGCAAAAGACTGTGCGAATGTCTAAGCGCAAGTTTGAGTAGTGTAGCCGCACAATTTGTGTCAGTCTTGTTTGTCAGTTTTGACTGATCATGCAAGACTGACGACAGAACGTTACGTGTAGACCAGGCTTAACGTGAAACCGTGCCACAAATAACTTTTATGCTATATAAATGCTGTTTTTCCCTTAAAAATGATCAAAATTCACTCAAACTTAATCTCATCTTATTTCTCGGTTCGGTTTGGTTTGAAATTAATAAAAAATATTAACGTATGCTTGCTATAACATTGTAAGACCTTTGCTTGAACGTGAAACCGGGCCCCACTTCAGTTTCGTGTTTTTTGAATGCCTTTTTTTTCCTGATAATCGTATATTCACATAAATTTAGTTGCATTGTATTTACTGAGTTTAATTTCATATACAATTATTCAAAATAGCAAACAAATGTTTGCTATATACTCGTAATTATAAGATCTTTTTAAAAATGTTAAACCGCGCTTCACATCACCTTTTTCCCTAAAAATCTGCAAACTCGGTTTCATCGTATTTACTGAATTGGATTTGATTTAAAATCGCTTATAATGTCTCACAAATGTTCACTAAAATTGCCGTTTTTAGGCATGAAAAATACGTCAACTTTGGAATTTTGTTTCGAGTATAAAATAAATATTTATTGAGACGGCAGTAAAAGTACTTTATTGCCCCATAAATGAGGAGCAATTACAAATTTTTCATAAAAACAAATTTCAAAATGGCGGCTGTAGGCTCTGTCGACTGAAACGGCATTTTTTAGCGCGCGCAGCGCGATTCAGCTTCAACGGATGAACCGATTGACTTGAATCTTTTTTAACTTGAAGGAAATTTAATTTGAGGGGCCTTACTGTCGCGTTTTTTTTTTCGAGTTGAACATTTTTTACGTAGGCTGATGCTGGAAAAAACACGCTGAAAAAGTGCCCCGAACGCATCGCCCCGTTTGTTTACATCCTTGTGTTCGTTCGGCATTGCTTAGATCAGACGCCCAGATTCCTCATAAAAGTTGGAAACAGTTCATGTAAGGTTATATTGAATTAAAATTAATGATATCTGAATTTCCGAAGTTCATTGTCACAATAATATAAAACAAAATCGTTCCGTTTATGAACTCGTCAATGATTACTCATTGACGAGTTCATAAACGGAACGATTTTGTTTTATATTATTATATTGAATTATACGACTACTGCTAATATCAGGTAACCTGTATTAAATTAAACTTAATATAAATTTATATTTTTAGGCTAATACAACGTTGACCCAGCCCTGCGAATTGAAGAATGGTTTCAAACACAGACTCGAGTGAAGATATTCCTATAATTGGGAATGTTTGCGATACGATTCCTGAAGATAAATTACCATCCAAGCGTGACGCATTGAAAGTCTTTCTTTATTACACTCGAGTAACTAAACTAAATGTTCGAGAAAGTGCGATTTTGACAGTGAAATTGATTACTGATAGCTGAGACAATATTGGATTGCCTACGGAATTTCAAAGTCGGGGTGTACAAAATATGAAGATTTCCGAACGATTCAAAAACACAAGGGTAGGGCATCGTATGAACTGGAAAAAGTCAAGTTTGTCTCTGAACTTGACCATTTGTTTGACATCGGGCACGCATATGTTTTAAAAGCGACTGATGAAATTAGAGCAAATTTTCTCTTGAATCAAAGAAAAGAAGGACGCGTTGGTAATTTTTCTGATTTGGAACGCGACTTACGACAGCAGAATGAGGAGAACGATTCATCGCAGAAATCGGCGCAATTTAATGCTGAAACAACTACGTCTGGTAAGCTTTTTGAAGAATATCTCATATATTGTTGATTTTCCTAAAAATTTTGTATGCATATTAATTTTCTGTCAAGGGAAACAATTTTGTGATATCTTATTTCTTTTTAGGTGATAGTGTCAATTCACCATCAAGCCAAGGAAGTTCGTACCGTTGCAGTAACAGTCAAAGCAGTATTGGGACATATTCCAATGTCTTTTTCGACTACTGTGAAGCACTCAGCAATTCTTTTGACGAGGACTTACAACTTGACGAAGCTGGACCATCGTCTGCGAAAAAATCTTCGGGTTTAACAATATAATGACTGATAAACTAATGGCTGCTCTCGACAAGTGTAAATTAAGTGATAGAAATAGTATTCATGTAATTATTGCTGTAAGTCAATCTCCCAAAGTCGATGTCAGTACGTTGAATATCATAGATCTTCTACTCGAGCTAAAAACATCAAAAGTATCTTTTCTAATACTACGTTAGATGCAGCTGTCTTACATTGGGATGGTAAAATGCTTCCTTCTTTATTGAATCGCAATGAAGTAGCAGACATATTACCTGTTATAATAACCGATGGCGACGTTGAAAAACTGTTGGAAATACCAGAATTGGAGGATGGGAATGGCAAAACTCAAGCGCAGGCTATGTGGGATGTTCTCTAACCTTGGTAACGTTCATGGGGCAGCCCATGTTACTGGAAAGAGATACTTGTATCTTCCTTATCGACACCATTATATTTGAGATCATTTTAAAAAGCGTTTTCGATTAAAAAAAAAATGTCACCGACTTCATTCCCGAATGTAAGATTCCAACAACGTTGGAA
This sequence comes from Agonum fuliginosum, assembly GCA_947534325.1. Taxonomy (NCBI): domain Eukaryota; kingdom Metazoa; phylum Arthropoda; class Insecta; order Coleoptera; family Carabidae; genus Agonum; species Agonum fuliginosum. The sequence continues at coordinate 17,203,871 of OX384045.1, read as the reverse complement.
CGAAATAGATTACACTAAATATAAAATAGGAACAGACGATGAAGTAATCCGTTCGATCATAACTCCGGATAAAATTAATGAAATCAACGACTTTGTAGAACAGCAGCTGGTAAATGCGCAACCGAGGGATGATTATAAAGAGTTGTTGCAACTGACCAACATTTTTCTGGGAAATACCTCATCATCTGTAGTTAAATTTTATGTTCCCGGAGCCATTCTCCATGCGCGGCGGATGGCTAAAGCGATCTACTATCTGAAAATATATCTGTTTCGCGATGAATTCAAATTAACTGCAAAGGAAAGTAGTGCCATTCGTGACGTTTGCATATTTGTCGTGTTGATATACGACCAGGCGTGGTTTACTGCTCCGCTGGTAGTATCAGCTCCGAACCACGATCTGCTGTTTTTGAAACAGCTTTACCATTACCAGTCTATTGATAAAGAGATAAGTGAGGTTGCTGTCAATAAGTTTCGAAATCATTTGTGGTACTTAAACGCTGAGTTAGCTGGATTAGCATTTTTCAATAAATCTGCCCCACTTGATGTTAAACGCGAAATGGTATTGCAATTAGAATTGAACAACTACGATGATTTCGAAGGCTTTAGCGTTGACACAGATGAATTCAACGAATCTTGTCCGAAGAAAATAACGGCGAATATGAAAAATGTGAGCTTCTTTCAAACCAAAGAGTTAGATTATTTTGTCACTCCAGCTATTCTTAAATTGTTTGAAAGATTTCTGATCGACAATACGTTTTAAAAACTGGATCCATCTTTTTGGCCGGAAGAAGCAGATTTTCAAAACGGATTTACTGTACTAAGTAAATTAAAAGTTGTTACCTAACGATTGCGCAGAAAGAGCCATAAAACTTATCAAGGAATATAATGGTATTCTCACCAAAAACTAAAGTAAAAAAAGTATTTGTTACATATTCAGACACAATACCGAATGGTATATCCGGACTCAAAAAGTCAACCGTGATCAAAAAATTCGAATAATGTACTTACAACACCGATTTTATCGAATAAATGCGATTTTTTGAGGTTAATGTTTCATAAAAAAATCCTTCACAGAAATGTCATCCATTCCTTTATAATTCCTGCCAGCCCAAAAAACGCAGGTACGCAGATTTTTAGAGAAAAAGTAAATAAAAAGCACAAAAGTGATGTGAAGCGCAGTTTAACATTTATAAAAAGGTCTTATAATTATATAGCAAACATTTGTTTGCTATTTTGAATAATTGTATATGAAATTAAACTCAGTAAATACAATGCAACTAAATTTAGGTGAATTTTTACGATTTTCTGAAAAAAAGGCAATAAAAAACACGAAAGTGAAGTGGGGCGTTCAAGCAAAGATCTTATAATGTTATAGCAAGCATACGTTAATATTTTATTAATTTGAAACCACATCGAACCGAGAGAAAAAGATGAGACCAAGTTTGAGTGAATTTTTACCATTTTTAAGGGAAAAACAGCATTTATATAGCACAAAAGTTATTTGGGGCACGGTTTCACGTTAGAGTAAAGGTCTTCCAATGTTGTAGGAAGCATTTGTGTCTAGTTCCGAATAATTACGGACCTAATCCAACCCAATATTTGCAGATAAGATGCGTTTATCCGAATTTCTAGCAAAAGAGAGCAATAAAATAACACAAAGGTGAAATGGGCACGGTTTTACGTTGAAATAAACGCATGGGAGGTTATGTTCTGCCATTTGTATAGTTTTTCGAAGCGTTTTAGGGGGTGACGCACAATTTTTGACCCAAATAAGGGCCACCCTAATTGACATGGAGAAAATTTTGTGTTAACCAGTAACTTCTCTTCCAATGTTAATGTGCCGTTTAGATGGAAGTCTATGTCAGGCCGACAAATCTGCGATCGTTAAATGTTTCGAAAAATATCATCACTTTGATGTAGTTATCATCGACGGTGTATTTTTATTGCATACAATTCATGATATTCCTGCTACATTCGGTGGTATTTAAAAAAAAAATATGAGCATCTTGGCAGCATTTGGAGCTCCACGCGTAGGCATTGTCTTTGATCAATATTTCTTTCCATCAATAAAGGATTATGAACGTGCGCGAGGAAATGAATAAAGAACTATTGATTTCAATATTATTGGTCCCAGTCAAACTCGGCCGACAGATTTCAATAAGAATTAAAGAACATAAAATTTGAGCAGAGTTTTGTCATGTTTTTAATAAAACATTGGGCTACACATGAAATGATACCTTTTATTGGTAATACTTTCATAAATTTTAACTACGATTCCTGTTATTCATATACTGTCAAAAATGATTTTATAGAAATGACAATCGATGAGAACATGTCCTGCAATAATCACGAAGAATCTGATACGTATTCAAAGACAAATCGTCACACATATGCCAGTCTTTTCGGACGTAAAACACACAACCCTCCAAATAGTTGAATGTGATTGGGGATGATTTGGTGAAGATAATCCTCTACGAATTTACAATTTCATTCATAGATATTGAAAATATTGAGATTTCTTTGAACATCTTCTAATACTGAGTTTTGATTCTTTAAAAAGCAATTTTCTCGGTATAACGGGGTCGGAAATTCAAATGTTATTAGTGCAGCTGAAAGTGGAAGCCTTGACGAATAAAATACAATTTTTATCTTTAAAAAATGATGTTATACCACATTCATTTTGTAGTGGCGAATTTATTACGTCATTCTCAATGTAGCGCCAATTATACATAAAATTATCAAGTCATGAAATTATTAAACGGCTGGTGCCTACACGGTCCTACTTACGAAACTACTCACATGCCAAATTTTACTTGGTTAATATTTACATTATGTATTAGTCTTGGGTTTTAATCAATTTTTGACTCTCCTGACTGGACTAATAATCAACTAGCAAGTAGTACGAGTATGTACTTTATATTACAATCATTTGTTTGTGCTAATTTAAATTTTGTTGACAATTTGGAGAGCGTCGATGACTCGGATTCTACATTTCACCCCTTTTCATCTCACTCATTGCCATCATCATTTGGCGAAGAGAGTGAAAGAACAATAATAATACAGAAACTATAAAAATCAAGAGTGCGGACACATTCTTAAAAAAAGAAAACTGAATAAGGAAGCATGGAAAAGAAATATTAGAATAAAGAACAGACTTCAAGGTACTTCGTACATTGGACACAGAGAGGTAACTTATACTCGTAAAGCACGACCAATGTTATCAGCGCCTTGTAAAGACAAACCTCAGCACAAATGTTCAAATCTTGTTACCGAAGAAGCAAGAAAATATGCGTATGAGCAATTTCGACAACTTAGATGTATAGACGATCAGAGACAATATATTCTGAACCATATTATGCAGAAGCCGAAAAATCAAACAACCCGAAATTTAGAAATCTCAAAAAGATCATATACATATATTTACAACATAACGGTTTTTCGAGAATTTTTCATGGCAACTTTGAATGTGACGGGCGCATTTATGAGAGAGGCATGTAAAAAAATTTCAGATGGCATCCTATATAAGGTCCAACGAGGAATTCATGTTAAGGGCACGGTAAAAAATGTGCTTGTGCTAACAACCGCAACACGCTCTCTGTGGGCGCCACCAGCATATTTGTACCAGCCGCTGGAGATATCAAAATTTACTTCCATGTGGGCGCGGCCTAGGCCATTCGTGTTCGTGACTCGTGAGTCTTCGTGATACGACCGAGGGTGCTCACTCTGCTTTATTGGGATGCGACGGAGAAATTATCTGAGGTTTTGAGTTGTTTAAGTATTATATTTAATATAAACTGAAATGTCACTAGTTAGAAGACCAATGGCTAAAAGTCATCGAATATTTAAAAAAATCTTCAAAGTAATAAACGTTAGCAGTTGAAAACGGAAAGAAATGAAAAATATCAAATAACTTGAAAATCAGTACCTACCTACCTAATTAATAGAGATGGGCTTTTAGTATTTTTATATTATGAGCCAGAAGAAAATTACATATTTTACCTAAAAAAAATTTTAATTGAACTTGACCTAATTTACTTATTAAGTACCCCTACCTAAATTATATTTTTAATGTAGGTACCTAAATCGTATTTTTCAGATTTTATTAGGTATTCTTTATTTGTTAATTTTCACAAATTTACCTACAATTTGTAATTTAGAAGTTTGTAATTTTTAAGTTCAACAAAATTATTAAAAATTTACAACCTTAGAATACTTTTAGTACTTTTAAAACCAGAATTATTATAGCCTATTTATGTAGGTACCTATTTCTGCAAATTTTTCAACAACAAAATCCAATCACTACTAATAACATTGTTGTCAACAATCAAATTCTTGCGATCGGCGAAATATTTATTCTGGTTAGGCGTTAGGGAAGGAAGAAAAGCGGGACAGGGATGCGCTCACTCAATCGCTCAATAGTATTACATTTACATTGTTGATTGTCATAACTATCAAAACAGTTACTTGCGTATTGTGCAGGGGAACATTATGCAACAAGCACCCATAATAACAAAAAATATACATTAAAAGACGACACTAGCTCTTAGTATAATATTATGCGATTTATAATATCGAGGATATTGTTAAGCGACGAGGTAAAACCGAGTCTCTTTGAACATGCAAGGGGGCCTCGCATGTATTCGCGTATAATCAACGACAGCGATGTTAAAACAAATCAACAATTTTATGTGTTAATTAGTTGACAATTTGCATATTATGAAAGGTTTTGATGTTATTATGGTTGTATCTAACGTATTCGTAACTAAAGAATTACGAGTACCTATTAAGGTATTATAAGTAACTAATGTATTATGTTGTTTATAATTATTATCAATACATTTAGCATAATAAAAGGTAATAACAGTTGATAATACTATTAAAATTATTAATTATTATAACAATGAGATAAGTATTGTGAAATACTTTTAAAATATACATATAGCTTCATTTTTGAAATCGTATACACTATAGTATTTTTATTATATTATTATTTTATTATTATTATTATTTATATTATTTTTTATTTATTACGTACCTACCAAAAAAGAAACGGAGCAGTAAAAAAAACGAAATCGCTATTTTTATATCACTTGTATTTTTTAAATTATACCATAGACCTGACTCATAATGAACACATAATAATAAAATAATAATAATCCTTACTTGATTTGAGTATATAGGTACATTTTGCATTATTCCATATTTCTTTGTTTTTGAGTAAACAGTAAACTGGTCAGATGAAAATGCGTAATTTCTGACAAGTTTAAAAAAATATATAATAGTCCAAATAGTTATTTGTCTCTTGTCTGTGAAATGACTGTTCAGTGCCCGAGTGAAATAGGCCGAGGCTAAAAAATTCTCGAGGACACTAAACACATTTCGCAGACTAGTGTTATAAAAAAATATGTTTTATCTACGACTACTATGAAAAGTTTATATTTATGCTTTCAATTATTGTCTACATTTTGCACTGTTCCGTATTTCTAAATTTTTTATTAAATAGGTCATATTGTATTGAATTATATTTGCTATAAATGCACTGATTACCTAATTTGTTTATTTGGATGTAATATTGAAATTAATAAATTTAATGCTATCCAAATTTAAACAAATATTTTATTTAATTAATCATATTTATTTGTAGTTTCAATTCGATACTTTTTCTTTTTCAATGACAGACTGGCACTTGCAAACAATCTGGTTTACACCGATATCTTGGTTAGCTAACCAAATACCAAATTATGACTATATTACTTTTATGTAGTTTGGTACGCTGCGTGTAAACACTGACGCACCAGAATAGTCAGGTACAGTTTGAAGCCAGTACCTAACCAAACTTAGTTCTGCAAGTCAGGCTAACTATGACAAATTGTTACCGTGTAAACGCATTGAAACCACTGACCAAATCTACGCATGCGTGTTCTTGTTGATATGTTGACAGATGTCACAAGTGAGTTTGGTTAAGTTTTTGTGTTTGTAAATAAAAGGTTATTTGTAAGAACAGATTAGTTTTTGGTTAATTCATTTTAATAATAATTATATTCCAGAACGTTCCAGAATGACTAGAAACTTAAAAAAGAAGAGGGCAAATTTATATAGGTAACCTAATTTGGTTATCTTGTATTTTTGGTATGACCCTACGTCTGCGCTGTAAAATTTGTTGTAATATTTTTCTTTCTTATTTTATTATTTATTTACAAATTGTGTACAGTATACTATTAAATCGCTTTAATAATAAAAATTTAAAAAGGATAAGTTTTGGCATATGATATATATAAAATTTATATATATAATTTTTATTTATACCAAATTTTTACCAAATGAAAAATAACCTTGAAAAAATATCGGCGGTGTAAACACCCACCAACTAAACTTTTGGTATGGTAAAGATATGGTCAGGTCACAATAAAGTCTCACGGTGTAAACCAGGCCAATAGATGAGAGTTCTGAAGTCGCGACTGGCATTGTACATTCGGAGATAAAAATGTTACAATGAAGTTAAATAAAAATTATTTTATGTTCTATTTCTATTACTTCTTTATTCATCGTTGCATTTATAAACATATTTTATTTCAATAAATAACCTATAATCGAGCCTATAATACCTGATTAATTTGTTAGTTATGTTCAAATATGCAGCAGTGATGCAGTGCACAATTTTAAATTTTGTTTGCTAGCTATTTGTTATATACTTGAACAGGCGGAGTTACTTTTCTAGCGCGGTATACAGTTTAGATAACTGTGTGAGCGACATCGCTAGGTGCGGTAAAACGCTGAACTATATTTACATTACAGTCTTATGGAGAAACCAAAACTACTTAATTTTAAGACATACTAGATAAAGTTAATGAACGAACTTTAAATAATATGAATCTTCATGTTTTTCCTCAGGATCTAAAGGTAAAATTTGTACATAAAACGTTTTTAAATCAAGAGAAAAGTGACTTTGAAATTGACCATTTCGGATACTTTTTAGTTTTATTTAATTCTTCAATTAAGAACATAAAATGTCGACAAAAAATACTGTTAAGTCCATCTACACACTTTTATCTTTATTTTAGAATGTTTCGCACAATTATATCTTTAATAATTTTTGAGTAAATTAGGAAGTTTTAAAATACATACATTTTACCGTGCCCTTAATAATAATAATGTTCATTTTGTCAATATATTCATAATTGTTTATTTAGTCCAGTGACTTTAGACATAAAAATTGGAATACTTGGAAAAAACTTCTCAATCAACGGATTTGAATGAAACTTTTTGCGACGTATTCTATATATGATTAGCTTCAAAGTTCACACAATAAAAAGTCTTGCTTATCAATGATTTTTTTTAAATGAAAAAAAACAAAAAAAAATTAAAATTTTTAATACGCAATATTTAAAAAAGTCAGAGATAAAAATTTAAATATGCTGACAAAATAATTTGTCTTAATATTTAAGATAACTAATCCAAAATGGTCGTCACAAACATCAAAATAATTGAGAATTTGAATAAAAATACCTAATAAAATTATTTTTTGGGTTGTCTTGAGATTTTTGATAATGATTTTGACATTCAAAATCCAAAATTAAAAATGGTGGATTCAAAATGGCGGTTTATAACATAGAAATAAAAATCTGTTTTGTTTTGTGAAAAGATTATAAATTATTTTGTATTTGAAATTATAACTATTAGAATTTTTCACCAAATTTACACTTATACTTTTAAAATGCAGTGCTTATCAGAAACAAACAAAAAATAACAATAAATCGATTCTTTGATACAAAGAATTATTAGTCCGAACTACAGTTCTAATCATTCCTTATGTGACTTCATACCTACTCCAAAAAGTTTAGTATTGTAAGATCTGCGTCTTATTGAAACCAATGTAAAAAATAATTGAAACACTGGAGCTTAAATAAAATATTGAGTTATAATACTATTAAATCAACAAATGAATTTATGACTACTCAGAAATTTTCTCAAATTCTTCAATATTTATATCCTCAAGAACTGGAGAGCAATTAAGGCAGCTCTCACCATTACAGTTTATACAAACTGGTGAACAATACAAACCAGCATTTCTACAACCGCAGGCATTTCCGCAACCTTTTTTGCATCCGTAGAAAAGCATTTCCAATAAATTTTTCGGCGCTATATACGATGGCGTTTCTTAATTCAACGTTAATACACCATTAATTGTATAAACATAAAAAACGTATGTTTTAAAGTAAAGACTAAGGTTAGGTATTGACAAATCAAATAAATTTTTATTTAATTTTGTTTCAATGCCAGCTATTCTATACTCACATTAGAAAAGAAAACTTCATCACTTCCACGAGTAATCGGCATATAAAACTTACAAAACGTACGAAAAAAATATAAATTAAATTCGGATTTAAAGTAGAGACTTAAAGCTACAAGATCCTGATAAAGAAACATATTTAAAATTATTTGTGTTTAAATGGCAGTTGATCAAAAATGGACAAATTTTGTGCGAACAATTTTTGATTTAAATTGTTTTATGAATTTTCTGTAAAAACATATATAAATTGCACTTTTTTTAAAAATGAGAGATACACCATCAAAAAGTACATAAATTAGGCTTTAAAATTACTACATAACATATATCTTTACCTTAATTATAACACAAGATATCACTGTTTGAAGTTCGACGATCGAGATAAAAAATAAATTTTTATAAAAATTTGCCAACTTTAAAGTGGTATATTTTGAAATATACATTTTTGTACCTTTTTTCAAACCATACATCTTGTAACTTATTTATTCAAGATACTTATCTGATAATATGAACATAATTTTCTAAACACTATTGAATTCGCACTAATTTATTCAAAATAAGTTCTCAAATTAATGTAACGTAAGTTTAGCTATCAATAAATAATGATTAAAATAGGGTTTTTAAAATTTAAGTAAGTGCTATAGTAGCCAGAAGTATAAACTTTTAAGAGAATTTTGAGTTTTTTAATTCGGCCAATTCAACATGATGTTATAAAGGTTTTTATGTCGTGCGCGCGCGTTCGTTACGGCAAAACACGCTTGATCTGCTTATCGCGGATTTCAAATTTCAAGTTCATTTTAAAAAATTCTTACTTAGACACTTTATTCGTGATATTAAACAAAATATATTATCTTTATGTAAAATTTCCTGCTCTTTCACATGGCGCTGTTTGTTTTTCGATAAACATAGAAATAATGACGGTATTTGCGAAAAACCATATTTTTACAACTTCATTGTTAAATAAAAAAATTAGCAAGGCAGTTATCGTGGTAAACTTTTGGATGGTGATTTCTACCATATTCAAGAACACCTCTACAAATTTTCAAGGATCGAGGAATTTTTTCCAAGCTAAAATCTAAAGTCACTGGACTAATTTAATTATTTATTCAATGATGAAAGAAAGTCATAGTATCTAAAAGTAGTTTTCAAATTAAATATTTCGCGGTGTTATTTCGTACTTGCAGATAGTCGTTTGTTTTCGCTCAAAGTCATTAGTGTTTATGTTGTTATTGTGGAGCTAAGTTCAATCTCATTTGGCCGCTTTTTAATGCGTGCAATTCATTGCGAGTTTCAACATGAATAATAAAAGTTGTGATAAAGAAAAACAAATAGTTTAATTAAAGCTCACCAAAACGCGTATCCCGGAAAATCGAAACAGAAAGTACAGCAGCATGTTGTTTCTGCCTGGAACGGCATTAAGCAAAAAGTTGACTTGCAGAAACTCGCGACCGACAAAATTCAAGAATGGATGACGATCAGTCAGCAAAACAAAGCAAAACTGCTTTCATTTTGGTCTGGGGTAAGTGTATATAAAATTATACTTATTTCTCATATTTCATCAAATTTCTTATCATAATACTTCCAAATAATGTTTCTTTTACTTATGTGAATTATTTCTTATCGTGTATATATGTGCAGAAACATATTTAATTTAATATTTTGTTGCAGTTTTCTGATGAAAATCTACAGTCTAATTCAGAATCTAGTTCGTCGACGGTTGAAGCTAAAGTCGTGTCAGTATTGTCCAAGAGAAACTGTCGAAAGACATTGTAATTTTGCAATCAGAGCTAAACAGTTTGTACAAGAAAAAATCACTGGACTTTCTGACTAAAGATGATTGGAAGCAGATGAAAGCCAAACAAACACAGTTGGAAGAAAAGAATAAGGAGCTTAAAAAGTTGAAACAAAATCAAACACGTCAAATCAAATTTCGGCAAAAACGCAAACCGGAGATCGCGACATTGCTGCAGCAGAATCCCGAGTTGAAATCCGAAATCCCATCTCTCCGGGAAAAAAGAGGACGACCGAGGTATGATAAATTCCATTTTAGCTGTATTATGACCAGTGTTGTGACTGATCTAGATCAGTGATCTAGCTCAATTTACGTGATCTTTGGTCTGATCTAGATCATCTTATTTTTAAGGATCTTGAGTTTGATCTAGATCAAATAAATATGATCTATGATCTTAAAATAAGATCATATTTTTAGATTTTTTTCTACGCTATATGCAAGTTAAAGCATGAAATTGAAAATTTAAAAGTAAGTGTTTAATATTTTTAATGTTCTAATTTTAAACTATAGATTAAATCGCTTGAATATTTCGTATTATTTTCTTTTTTGTGTGTAATGTAATACAACAAATAAATATTTTGTCTAATATTGATCTTTTTACGATCTAAAGAAAAAAAGATCACTAATTATTGATCTGATCTAAAAAAAAGATCCTATCAAAAAATTGATCTATGATCTGATCTAGATCATATTATACGAGAAGATCTTGATCTAGATCCATTTTAAAATGATCTGTCACAACACTGATTATGACAATTACAAACATATTAACCTTAATAATATTTTATTTTTTAACATTAATGTTCAATTATAAAATAAAAACACCTTAAATAATAATAATCAAGGTTCATATTGGCAATAGATTATACTAAACGTAATTTTTATTGCAAGATATTAACTTGTTTCAAATTAAATTAAAAATATACAATCAATTATACTTACTTAGTTACTTAATCCTGCGCCTTTCTACCTTTCGGTGTAAGGCGATTCCTGTGGTTATGTCTGCTCTGTATTCCAGTCTTCAGGGTTCCTTCTCCATATTTCTTTCCATGCTTGGCGATTTTGCATACTTCATTTAGCCTCGTACCAGTTCACTCCCCTTTGTTTTGCCGCTTGTTTTATTTCTTCTTCCCACGTTTTTATTGGTCTGCCTATCTTCCTCTTTACGTGTGATCTCGCTGCATGTACTTGTTTTGCTAACCTTTCTTCGTTCATTCTATTTAGATGGCCTGCCCATCTAAGCTGCCCTTCTTGAATTGTATGTTCCACAGATTTTGTACCTAGATTCTTCCTGTATGTTACGTTTCTTATTTTATCCATTTTTGTTTTCCCCTCTATTTTCCTTAAAAATCTCATTTCCACATTTTGTAGTCTGCTTTGGTGCCTTTTCTGTGTTGTCCACGACTCACTTCCATATGTTAGTATGGGCACTGCCACTCTCTTAAAAACTTCTATTTTGGTTTGTTTCGGCACTTCTTTTTTACCAAGAAATTTATTTTTTAGGGAATTAAATAGCCGTCCTGTTTTTGCCACTCTTTCCTCTAATTCTGAGTCTAAAGTTCCTTTTTCGCTTATAATCGCTCCCAGGTATGTAAAAGCGTCCACTTGTTCCAGCACGTCTCCATTTACTGTTATCGTATGCGTATTTCCATTTCCGTTTATTTTCATTGTCTTGGTTTTTTCTGTGTTTATTTTCATGTTCCACTTTGTTAGTTCGTTATTCAACATGTTGATATTACTCTCTAAGTCTTCTTCATTTTCTGCCAGAATTATCATGTCATCCGCATAGCATAGGATATTTATGTTTACTGGTTTCATCTTCCAGGTTCCTACTTTATAAGATTTTATTTATTTTGTCCTTTATATTTTTAATGGCTTCGTCTAGGTACAGTGTAAATAGAAGAGGGCTTAAGATGCATCCTTGTCTCAGTCCTACGTATGTGTTGAAAGTATCCGACCTGTTGTTTCGCGTTCTTACATAGTTTTTATTTACATTGTATAGACTTTTAACACACTGTATTGTTTGCTCTTCTACTCCTCTTGTTTTTAGACATTCCCACACTTTTGGTCTGACTATCCTGTCAAATGCCTTTTCTAAGTCTATAAAACATAGGTGTAGTTCCCTGTCTGTTAGTCTCGCCTTTTCTATGACCTGTCTAATTGTAAAAATGTGATCATGTAACCCTCTATTTGATCTGAATCCGCACTGTGACTCTTCTAGTGTATTCTCAATTTTGTTCCTGATGCGTCCTTCTATAATTCTTGCAAATAGTTTGCCCGGTACACTTAGTAGGGTTATTCCTCTATAGTTCTTACATTCCTTACTGTCTCCTTTCTTATATATCGGGACTATAATTCCTACTTGCCAATCTTCTGGTACTGTTTCTTCATCTATTACCTTATGGAATATTTTCAGCAGGTACTCTATTCCTTTCTCTCCCATGTGTTTCAGCATTTCTGTCGTTATATTGTCTTGTCCTGGTGCTTTTCCAATTTTTAATTTGCTTAGCGCCCCAGTTATTTCGTCCAAACTTATATATTTCATTTGTTTGTTTTCATTCTGTAGGATTTCATCAGTTTCTTTGTCTTCATTCGCTATTTTGTCGTTTATTTCTTCGTGTAACAGTTCTTTGAAGTGCTCTTTCCAGCGTTCCATAATTTGTTCTTCATTAGTCAGCAATAATCCGTCTTTGCTTTTTAAATTCTGCAGTGCTGTGTTTCTCTCCTTTCTTATATTTCTGATTGCTCCATAAAATAGTTTTTGGTTATCTCTATATGCTTCTTTTAGCTTTTTTCCAAATTTTTCCCATTCTTTCTCTTTTGCTATTTTGACTGCTTTTTTAACTTCTGTTCTCTTTTCTTTGTACACTTCATAATCTTCTCTGTATTTAGTTGATAAGTATTTCTTCCATGCTACTTTCTTTATTTTTATTTTCTCTTTTATTTCTTTTGTCCACCACGCACTTTTTTTTATTTGTTTATTACATATCTTTGTTGTACTGCATGTCTCTTTTGATGCTTCTAATATTGCTTCTTTAAAATATTTCCACATTTTTATTACGTCTGTTTCTCTGTCTAGGCCTGACAGGGTCTTCTCTAGTCTCTGTTGGTATTTTTCACGGATGTATTCATCCGATAGCTTGTGACTTTTTATTCTTTCATTCATTCTGGTAGATCTTTTTTACCTTCCGCTTACCTGTAAAGGAAGGTATTGGAATCATGCAAAAAATCGGGTGGTGAATTTTTAGTGGATGAGCACGAATTAGGGTCCTTACAACTCATTTTTGATAGTTTCACGATGATGTCTGTGTGTATGTGTGTGTGTGTGTGTGTGTGTGTGTGTGTGTGTGTGTGTGTGTGTGTGTGTGTGTGTGTGTGTGTGTGTGTGTGTGTGTGTGTGTGTGTGTGTGTGTGTGTGTGTGTGTGGTCAAGGGTTGTTAGTCGCATAACTCAAATACGAATTACCCGAAAATTTTGATATTTAACATTTGTATATACATTGGAAGAGCTCCCTAGATTTTGGTACAAATATCTTCATCGGAAGTGATATTTTTTGAAGATTGAAAAGGTTAATTGTCAAAATTGTATATAAATTTGGAAAAATATAGTATTTATTTGTAATGAGAATAAGAGGAAAAGTTATTTGCAACTTACGTTATAAAAAAATTGTCTTTATCTGGTAGCATTAAAGAACTGCAGTAAAATTTAAAAAATAAATTTATCAAATAAAACGTTGATATCTTGTAATCCATGATCGGTTGATTTTTGTTTCTGCGTAAAAAATATTGACAGGTGAGACGGGTGACAAGTTGGCATACTAGCGCTATATAAGTCCTAAGTAAGATATTAAATGTAGTAATTGAACGGAGGATGGCTTCAATACAGCAGAGTTTTCCTGTGAATGAATCTTTTTATTCAGGTGATGCAAATTTCTGTGTTTGAATATTTGAGATTTTTATTTGTATATTTTAAATGGGCACCGGATTGCACGTATACATTTCTGTTTAAAATCTAGATATGGCGGAAGGTTGTGTGATGGCCACGTCAGATTTTTCTTGTTTGGCTATGTCTTCTTGTCTTATTTTCATTACCACTAAAGCATGGTCGCTGCCGATTTCTGGGCCTCTGTACACTCTTACGTCCATTACTGCTTTCTGTTTATTTTTGCTTATCAAGAAGTAATCTATTAAAGACTTTTCTTTTCTGTTGGGTTGAACTCTGGTGTATTTGTGTACATCTTTATGCGCGTAGAATGTGTTAGTAATTACAAAATCGTTTTCTACGCAGAAGTCAATAATTCTTTTTCCATTGTTATTTCTTACGTTTTCTCCTTCTTTTCCTAAGTACCGTTCTACTCCTATGTTGTTATTTCCCACTCTGCCGTTTAGATCACCCATTATCACAATGTCTTTATTTGTTTCATCTATTATTTTTTGTAGATCATGAAAGAATTTATCTTTGTTTTCTTTTTTGTCATCTTCGTTCGGTCCATATGCAATTATTATCATATACTTTTCTTTCTGTTTTGTGTTCCAATCTATTTTCATAATTCTTTCGCTGATATATTCTTCATTTTCCATAGTGTCTAGTGTGTTCTTTGTTGTGATCAGCCCCACCCCTGCTGCGGCTCTTTCATTTTCTTTTACTCCTGACCAATGCATCCAATGCATCAAACCTTTTCCCTTCTTTTTTGTCTCTGTTATGGCTAGCATACTGAGATTCATTCTTTCGATTTCCTCTATTATTTCGTATTCCTTTCCCTTTATGCTTTGCACATTCCAAGTTCCAATTCTTATTTTGTTTAAACCTTTTCCCTTATTCTTGTCCTTTGTCCTTGCCTTTATCGTTTCCATTTATTTTAATTTTTCCTTATTTTCTAGTTTTTTGCTTCAGTCATCCCATCTATGCTGTCGTCCCACGTAGTTTTTCCCTTCTACTGTGAGTTTTCTATATCCTATTTTAACAGGCTTGCCTTTCTCTTTTTCGCCGTTTGCTATCTTGACTATTTCTGCTTGAATTTGTCTTTCATTCCAGGTTAGGTCATTTTCTATGTATACCTCTATCTCTTTTTCTTTAAGTACTTTTTTATTCTGCATTACTGCTTTCTTCTGTTCCCAATTTTCTAACTCAGCAACCGTAATTTTCTTATTTCTACCATGCTTCACACTGATTGTTCTGGTTTTCATGACGTTTACTTCTAGGTCTAGGTTTTCTTTTATAAATTTTTTAACGTAATCCTTATCTTCTTGTCCGTCTTTCATCTTACCTTTGAGCACGATATTGTTCCTTCTCTTTTGTCTTTCTTGGGTTTCCATTTGGCTTTCCAATTTCTCTATTCTATTAACTAACATATCCTTCTCCTTCTTCCATTCTTTGTCTCTCTCCTTTAATTCCTCTCTTAGTTCTCTCATTTCCTGTGTATTAGCTTTTATTTCTGCCAGCATTTCTTTGATTACAGTTGTTATTTCCTGTAGATCTTTCATATTTATACTGTATTCCTTTTCCACTTTACTCTGTTGTTGTTTGTCTGGGCTTCTTAATATCTTTTGGCTTTTCCTGGAAGGTGAGTTTTGTTCTTCTGAGCTACTATTTAAATCTCTGTTTCTCTTCTCACTCATTTATCAGTTTTGTTTGCTACTGGTGGCAACACTGCTTGCTACGCTATTGATACGCATGCGCGTCCTCGATCACGGTGATACCGCAGGAGCCTACGGCGCGCGCAGCTCGTTAAGTTTGTCAGTTGTCACTTAACCTAACGTTTCTCGACTAAAAGAAAATAACGTACTGCCACTTATTTCCCACTTGCACCAAGCTCACTTCACTTTCACTACAGTGTATTTAGTTACTCAATCCACTTTAACCGAATTCGCGATTAACTAAGCGATAATTCTCGAAAACGCGAGTTTATTATCGGCTTTGTTTCACCGCACTATTACCTTCTGAAGGTCAAACTATGAACATCAATTATACAATTTGTTCTAATATTTTAATTCTTTTACAGGCTAGAAGAAGATCAACCTGAATTGTTGAAAACCATAGTGGAGATAGCCATGCACGGATCTGCTGCTAAAGGAAGGAGAAGAAATGAGATGATCCGAACCGTGAAGACTTTAGATGAGATGACGGAGGAACTACGTAAGCAGGGGTTTGCTGTGTCGAGGAGCGGCGCCTACATCCGACTACTACCGAAGAGAAGTACATCTGCCGAAGGCAAGAGGCACGTCGACACCGTTACCGTGAAACGATAGTCACGTCAATCACGTTGACGGTAAATTTTGCACGGCCACGATTCGTAATTTAGAAGAAGTCAGGACGACAAAGCGAGGGTGCCGATAGGTTTATCAGCTGCGAACAAGCAGGCTCCTCTACTCATGCACATGGAGTATCAAATCAGTTTACCTGATCACGATTGGGTTATTGCGCCAAAGCACAAACTTATTCCTTCCGTTTATGCTGCAATGACTGTGAAAGAAAACTGTTTTGATCGTGCAAACGCGGTTTCTTACTCTGGTCCGACTTTTATCGCAATCCGATCAGCGAAACACGACTCTTCAACAGCGTATTCGCATGCAAAAGATCTCGAGACTGTTGACATTGTCCGAGTTCGAATATGCTGCGAAACTGTTCGATGGAGGCCCCACTAAACCGGTCTTCATTTTCCTCGTTGATGGTGGACCTGATGAAAACCTCAGGTATGAAAAAGTCATTACTACCGGGATTCATCGCTTCGTCGAACATAACTTGGACACATCGCTACGAACGCCCCAGGGAGAAGTGCGTTTAACAGGGTTGAAAGGCGTATGGCGTCTTTAAGTCGAGAGCTTGCAGGGTTGATTCTTCCGCAAGATAAATACGGATCTCATTTAGACGATAACGGCAAAACGATTGACCCTTCTCGTGAAATCGACAACTTTCAGCATGCTGGTGAAACTCTCGCGGAAATTTGGTCAGACATGCAGATTGACGCCATTGACGGCTACCCGGTGCATGCGTCATATGTATCCCCGGACGAGTCTAAAGTAACAGACGATTCCTTGAATACAAAAGATATGACATGGCGTGCTGAGCATGTACGTGAAAGTCAATATTGTACTCAAATCGTCAAGTGTCTAAATGACACAAGTGTTGCTCGCCGCCACGGAGTGATTACTTCAAATTAATGCCACAGCGATTTCTCCCTTCACCGATTCCATTCGTGCAGTCTAACAAGTCCCTCGCTAGCCCAGAATTAACTGATCCCAAACCCGATGTTCAAAACTACTCGTTTAAGGCTGTGTTTGTAAATCTGACGATGGCTCAAGATTTTCTGCCAACTACGGCAAGGTCATTCAAAGTACCCCCTTATGACCTGTATTGTACAAACGTTCAACCTCAACTTCTGAAAAGAATTTGCCGCGAATGTGGTCTGTATCACTCTTCCGTGTGTCGGATCGGTTAGCATTTGAAAAATGTCTGTAACAAGAAAAGCAAGGGAAAAAGTTCCCCAGACATTCACAAAGAAAGGCCGGTTCGAGCTGCTTCCAAACGGTCGCGTGAAATTTTGGCGATGATGTTCGAGAACGGCGAGTTTGAGTGGATGGATGAAGAGAGTATCGGCTGCGCAAATATTAAATTCCCAGAAGTTAAGGAAAGTGATAAGATGCCCGTGATCGATGTAACCGAGCACATGCAGACTCCGTGGCAAGACCAGTAGATGTGTATATATGTCAATAGTATAAGTTTGTTAATCGTCATGAGCGTTAGTTTATACAAATAAACCTACAGACCAGAATTATAATTGTATACATATTTGTTGAAAACACCTATTAGGTACATTCAAAATTTAAAAAGTTGAAAATAGGGGGGCGGGGTAGGTACTGCGTTACGTAATATTTAGGGGGGGAGATGTGTTTGCGTTACGGGTGCGTTACAAGGGGAGGAAGGGTATCTATAATAGTCAAAATTTGCGTTACGTAATAATTTATGGACGGCCCCAAATTTGTTTTGTCAAATATGAAAAAAATACTTTTAAAATTGCTTATAAAACAGACTTCGAAGGTCCACTTTCCGAATGCAACTTGAAATGCAAGAGGTCTAAAAAATGTAAACTATGCAGTTGAAAAAGCGTATGTGTATCTTACGATTCCAAGAGAGTATCATAAATTATATAAAGATTTAAATTTTTTTGCCAATATGCCTGAATAAAATTGTATTTTTTTAATTATATAATTTCAAATCAAAGTTTAATTATTTTTGTAGAAACAAAATGTAAATTATTTTGAATAAATATGTGTGCCAATATTTTTATTAGTAAATTTTTATCTAAAAATATATAACGAATCATCAAAATTCGTAAAAAGCTATGATGCCAAAATAACGAAAGTGCAATAATTTGGATAAAAATTTAAAAAATCATTTAATAACAAAATTTATAAAAACTTACTTCTCAAAGATATTATTTTTATAATAATATAACAATACAAATAATTCAGCAAAAATAGAATTACTGTAACTGTATGAAGTTTAAAACGCATTTATCTCAAAACTACAAAAATGAACATTCGTTGCTTTGGCATAATATGTGTGACGAAATGTTCTTCTTAAAACTTCTGATACAGACGTTTTAATAATCATGCTTGGAAACATAGATCATCGTCAAAGTGACGAACTTAAGATTTTTATGGAATATGGCACTGGAAATTCAAAAAGACATAAATATATCAAATAATCTACACTACTAAGACCGTTTAAAATATGAAAAATAAAAATTATTAAAAAGCATTAACAGATCTTGGAGTTGCTCACATAACCGGTTTGAGAAATGAAATTTTTCAAATTTTAGATACATTTGTTTGTGAAATATTTACGATTCCCCAGTTCTTTAACACCGGACAAAAATGGATGGCTACTAAATTGACTTGATTTTCATTGGTATGACGGAGACTGTTTGCCGCAATTAGTATTTGATGCTATTATTAATGAACAAACTAAAAAAACTGTCAAAAATGTTACTGCAGGTGGGCTTAAATATGTTTTTTATAATTGCAGCATTTTCGATTTATTAACATTTATTAATTAAACATCTTATATACTAAAAGGCTTAGAGTTGTTGATTTTTTCGTCAAACTAGCAACGCATTTAGAACTGCACAACGTTATGAACGAATTATCCGATTTTCATGATTTTTTTACGAGGTGATAGAGGGTGTCGAGACGCACAAACCTTTTATTTGTATAGTTCAATTGTTTTTGATATTCTTTTGTTGAGAAAAATGCCAAAAACTGACTTTTTGATTTTCGTTAATAACAAATGAATGGTTTAATCTATCGATTTAAAAATTGGTATACATAATAGGGAGTCCATGCGACCAGGTCTCAATGTTCCAGATATAATAGTTTTTTAGTTATTAATGAAAAACTGAGATTTCATCAGTGAATCAGTGCTTTGAATGCTCAAATGTTCAACAACTGACTGTTGAATAAAAAACAATGCTACATTGTGTCAAACTGACGTTTACAATTCGAGATTTCAAATGCACTTTTCTTAATTAATATAATTAATAGAAGAAATTTGTTAATTATATTGAGTTATAATAGGAGGAGCGTAAATATTTTTAATATTTTCATTAATTTTAGTACTACTTTAAAAAAATAAATTTTATTTTGACAGTCATTACAAAGTACAGTCACAGAAAAAGACGTCAGAAGTTTTAGTACATTCAGGGTAAAAATTGTTAACATATTTGGAAAAAAAACAATGCTATGTTCTGTCAAACTGACGTTTACAGTTTACAATTCGATATTTCAGATGCATATATCTTACGTTATATTAGTAATAGAAGCAATTTGTAAATTATATTAAGTAATAATCGAAAGAATCATTTTTTTGTATTTTTATCAATATTCGTATTTTTTAAAATATTTATTTTATTTTGACAGTAGTATCAGGTACAGTCCCAACAAAAGAAGTGAGCACTAACTTTATAAAATTGTTGAAAATGGCGACCAACAATAATTTGTTTTTATTAAAAAATCATATCGAGTTTGATATCAAATTCAGGGGCTACCTAATTAATAAAATTATTTAAAATGGTGGCCGACGATTGTCATTTATTTTTAAAAAAATAATATAGAATTATATCAAGTTAGATATCAAATAAAGGGCTGAAAATGGGCTACCTAATTAATAAAATAATTTAAATCGGTCAGGTGAGCACTACTTTATAAAATTGTTGAAAATGGCGACCAAGGATTGTCATTTGTTTTTAAGAAAAAATCATATCGAGTTTGATATCAAATTCAAGGGCTAGATAAGGGCTACCTAATTAATAAAATTATTTAAAATGGTGGCCGACGTTTGTCATTTTTTTTTTAAACAATATAGAATTATATCAAGTTTGATATCAAATTAAAGGGTTGAAAATGGGCTACCTCATTAATAAAATAATATAAATCGATCAGGTGACCACAACTTTATAAAATTGTTGAAAATGGCGACCAACGATTGTCATATGTTTCTATCAAAAAATCATGTCGAGTTTGATATCAAATTCAATCGCTGGATAAGGGCTACCTAATTAATAAAATTATTTAAAATGGTGGCCGACGATCGTCATTTATTTTTATCAAATACAATATAGAATTATATCAGTTTGATATCAAATTAAAGGGCTGGACATGGGATACCTAATTAATAAAATTATTTAAAATGGTGGCCGACGTTTGTCTTTTTTTAAAAAACAATATAGAATTATATCAAGTTTGATATCAAATTAAAGGGTTGAAAATGGGCTACCTCATTAATAAAATAATATAAATCGATCAGGTGAGCACAACTTTATAAAATTGTTGAAAATGACGACCAACGATTGTCATTTGTTTCTATCAAAAAATCATGTCGTTTGATATCAAATTCAAGGGCTGGATAAGGGCTACCTAATTAATAAAATTATTTAAAATGGTGGCCGTCGATCGTCATTTATTTTTATCAAAAACAATATAGAATTATATCAGTTTGATATCAAATTAAAGGGCTGGCCATGGGCTACCTAATTAATAAAATAATTTAAATCGGTCAGGTGAGCACTACTTTATAAAATTGTTGAAAATGGCGACCGATTGTTTAAATTAAAGGGTTAAAAAATAAATGCTACCTTATTAATAAAATTATTTAAAATGGTGGCAGACGATTAACAATTGTTTTCAATTTTAAAAAAACAATTCGAGTTTGATGTCAAATTAAAGAGCTAGATGAGGGCTAATTAATAAAATTATTTAAAATGGTGGCCGACGATTGTCTTTTGTTTTTAAAAAAATATGTTAGAATCATACCTATTGAGTATGATATCAAATTAAATATCTTGATAAAAGAGCTAATACAAGATTGTTCAAAATGGAGACCGCCGATCGTCATTTGTTTATATCTTAAAATTGTAAAAAAAATAAAGGTCTTGATCTTGCTGATGAGGAGTGGTATACACAATAAGTGATAAATATGATAGTGGGTGATTATGATTAGCTTCTGTTTTTGTCCTTTCAAAATAGTAAAATCATTTCAAGTTTGTTATATCAAATATAAGGTTTTGATAAGGTACCTACAATATTGTTTAAGATGACGTTCGACAATAGTCTTTTGTTTTTAGTTGGATAACCAGGATACCTATTTATTTTTAATGCCTTTACTAAAATTTATATTGAAGAAGGCGGAAGATGAATAATTTGAAATTCTAATTAAATATTTTTTTTCGTTAGAGTCTAAATGGTTAAATCGTTATAATTGAGGCACGAAAATTTTTAGTATTCTCGTCTCGGTCATTTTTCAGCTGTTCATTTCTCGTCTCAAGCAACTCGATTCTCGTCTCGTCTCAAATTTCTCGACAAAAAATTAGAGCCACCTAACGATTTTTGTTAGAACTATTAGATTTCGCGTCATGCTCATGTCACACATGTAATACTTGCACAAAGTGATCGGAATGATCATAACAAACTGATAGTCACGTGACCCGCAATTTTCCTAAAAAAAAACTAGACTTCTAAGTTCCAAGTTTATGGGTGTGCGACTTAGGATAATAAAGATTTTTAAATTTAGTAATTCTATTAATTCAACAATATTTTCTAAATAAACAATTAAATAAGTTACAATAGCCACCGTTTCGGGTAGTAAACTTAATCTAAACACACTTACAAACCAAATAACATTTTGACATGAAAATACACGTCAATGGATTGACAGCTGATGCTAATACATTTCCGTGGAGTAAAAATTGAGAACTACCCAGATCACTCGACTATCAGTTGGTTTTGATCAGCCTGTATTATGTAATGTATGATGAAAATTGTCGTGTGTGATGTAAATATCTCGTACTGGGTGTCACAAGTATCACACTAGTATGACAAAATTCATATGAAAAATTATAAGGAAATAAATCTAAAAATATAAATAATATGCCTTCTTTGATGGATTAACAAAATTTAACTCGTTTAAATTGAAATGTGAGTGATTAAAAAAGATATTTTTAAGTAAAAATTTCGAGAATTCTCAAGTTCTCGAGAGTATTTCTCGTCTCAAAATTATGAATTCTCGTCTCACCCCGAAAATCCGAGACGAGAAATTTACTGATTCTCGTCTCGTAATTTCGAGACGAGACGAGAATGAGACAAGAAATCATCACTATTTGTACTAAATATATATTTGGAACGACAGATAGTAAGCAAAATTTTGAGGTTATGAGCATATACGCATGCGTGAAGGTATCGAGCAGCATCGAGTGTCGAGTAAAAATCAAACCAGCTTGAAAAACAAACTGCTCGATCGCACTCGACACAAAACGATCGTTCAGTGCGACGTACGTCATTACAATACATGTGTTTGAAATTTACTCGACAGCAAACGATTGATGCTACTCGCTCAGTGAGACCGCCGCCTTATATTTGTCCAAATTGTGTGCTCCCACGTAACATAAGTACACCACGATAAATACCCTTAATAAATGAAACCGGAAGAAGGTAACGTAACAATAAAACTAGTTATAAAATTATTAATAGCGCATAAATTTATTTACAAAAACTATTCTTAGGAGTGCGAAAATGGTTTCTATGTGTTTGAAAAGTGTTGGAAAAATGTAACCTCAACTGGTGAAAAGGTAAGAATATAATTATATTTTTTTGCTTTTTCAATTATGTATGTTTTCTATTACGCTAATTTTGTATTTTGTTCTAGAATTTTGAGAGTAGCCATGAAATGAATGATGTAATCGATGAACTGAAACATTGGAATCCATCAGATGGACAAGTAAGAATATATATTTTTTAGGTATAATTTATATTGCGGGTTATTATTTGTAAAAGTAGTAATAAAATATACATGTTTTGTTTTAGATTGAGTGTGTTCATAAATTGAATGTAAACAGTAATATTACTAGAACAACCAAACATCAAACATTATTGTTGAAGTTGTCACTTCTGAGTTTTCCCATAATGAAATGACGGCTTGGCAAGATGTAATGAATTTATGAAGGATGATTTGCAATTTGATGTGAATGAAACATTAGATATACATAATCAAGTAAATGCTCTGCCATCGTTAGATGATTTGGCTAAAGTGTAGAATAGGTGTTTAAAAGGAATTTCGTTTTTTTTTTTTGTGTCAATCGGTTCATTCCTATTCTCTGTCCTAAAATAAAGCAAAATTTTGCCGCGGAAGCAAGGATTAGGGCCGATTTTGTTAGTTTTTAGGGTAAAATTTTTGACAACTGTCAACACTGGTTATGCTGAAAAATTAACAGATTAAACATTTGATTTAACGTTTTTATACATTTATGTAATACAGATATCAATAAATAAATATATTTTTCACAGATATAAGGCTTTTATTACCTGTTTTTTTTAAGTTTTCGAAATTATTTGACATAAATACAATATTACATTTGTTTTAGATTAATATAAATTTCAATAGTGTTTGCCATGTTAAAAACATGAATACAAAAAAAAATGAGTTTGTTTATAACAACCATTGTTTAATTGTTGTATACGATGTCTGCTGTAGTGAGTGTGAGTGTTAGACGGTGTCGTAAATGTGGGGGTAGCCTGACGTTGACCGAGGATTCTTCTCGTATAGACGGCTGGATTTGGAGATGTCAGAACAGGACCTCCCAAAGGAAGCAAAAGGTAAAGACTTGTGTGTATGCTGCTCTTTTGCAGCAGTTGTTTTGTTAGCTATGTTAGTGCAGTAAAAACAAAAACCGAGTTTGTGGGGCTCTATTACGGTTTTGTTAGCTATGTTAGTGCAGTAAATACCAAAAACGAGTTTGTGGGGCTCTCTTACGGTTTTGTTAGCTATGTTAGTGCAGTAAATACCAAAAACGAGTTTGTGGGGCTCTATTACGGTTTTGTTAGCTATGTTAGTGCAGTAAAAACAAAAACCGAGTTTGTGGGGCTCTCTTACGGTTTTGTTAGCTATGTTAGTGCAGTAAATACCAAAAACGAGTTTGTGGGGCTTTATTACGGTTTTGTTAGCTATGTTAGTGCAGTAAAAACAAAAACCGAGTTTGTGGGGCTCTATTACGGTTTTGTTAGCTATGTTAGTGCAGTAAATACCAAAAACGAGTTTGTGGGGCTCTATTACGGTTTTGTTAGCTATGTTAGTGCAGTAAATACCAAAAACGAGTTTGTGGGGCTCTATTACGGTTTTGTTAGCTATGTTAGTGCAGTAAATACCAAAAACGAGTTTGTGGGGCTCTATTACGGTTTTGTTAGCTATGTTAGTGCAGTAAATACCAAAAACGAGTTTGTGGGGCTCTATTACGGTTTTGTTAGCTATGTTAGTGCAGTAAATACCAAAAACGAGTTTTTTTTTAGCCATTTTGACACATTCAGGTTAACATACAAAAACGTCATTTTATGCATTTTTTTGCAATTTTGACACATTGAGGTTAACCAACAAAATTTCATTTTCTTCAAAAAAACATATTTAAAACACTCTTCCGCGGCCTAATTTTGCTTGTTTAGGTCATATTTAGGCATAATAAACGATCTCCTAAAAAAAAACGCATTTTCTCTTAAACACCTATTCTACATTCCAGCCGATGATTTCGATTCAGAATCAGGCTTCGAAACAAATAAAACAAGTAAGCATTTGCTTCGTAAAATGGCAAACACACAGATAGGACAAAGCATTGAAGTACAACAAATAGAAGAAAGTATGGTGAAGCGGATCGCAAATAATAATAATATTGAAATTCTTAACAACAGGGAAGATAAAGTTGAAGAATTTGCAGAAGTACACGAAGCTAATGAATCATTGGAAGATGAGATAGAAAATAACAAAGAAATTCAGAAGTCAAGGAATTGAAGTAGCAAGCCTGAGAATTGGGTAAAAATTCAAAAAAAGTTAAAGTAAACAAAGGAGAATCTTAAACAACAAAGTCAGGAAATGTAACATTGGCAAAGTCCGTTAAGGAAGGCTGTAACACAAAAATATGTAAATTGAAATGTACCTAATAAGAAACTGACAGAAGAAGACAGAAACAAACTTCATAAAGCTTTCTGGTCTATTTTGGACATAGACAGGAACAGGGACTTCGTATCTAAACTAATGAAAGAAGTAGCGCCAAGGTACGTTTACAAAAAACATGATTCAAATCGGCAACCAAATTTCTCCTATAGTTTTATTATAAATGGACAAAAAATGAGGGTTTGTAAAAACATGTTCTGTGCAATCTTCGATATTAGTGCTACTTTCTTAACAACTGTTAAGAAAAAAACAAGTTCAACTGGAAATATTAAGAAAGACGGTCACGGAAAACATCGTCACCAACCACATATTGACACTAAAATAATCCAGGGTGTCAGAGTCCACATCAACACAAAGAGACGTGAGTCCCATTATTATAGAGCTAATACTACAAAAGAATTTATAGATGGAGATTTAAACATTGCTGATATGTACAGGCTTTATGTATACTACTGTGTTGAAAAGAAACTACCTGCTAAAAAATATGCTAAATCTGTTCAATTTTACGATCTACAATGCTAATTCTCAGCAAGGATAAGGATATTGCTATATTTGACATGAAGGTGCCGCAAAAAGGGGGTCTGCTGAGATAGCATATCATGTATTTGAATAGCTGAA
This sequence comes from Agonum fuliginosum, assembly GCA_947534325.1. Taxonomy (NCBI): domain Eukaryota; kingdom Metazoa; phylum Arthropoda; class Insecta; order Coleoptera; family Carabidae; genus Agonum; species Agonum fuliginosum. Next base: position 17,177,685 of record OX384045.1, on the reverse strand, counting down.
AGAAAGCTGCCAAGGAAGTAAAGTTATATTCTATTCTGATAAATGTAGCGGCCAAAATAAAAACAAATTGCTTATTGCAATGTATGCATAAGCAGTACAAAAACTCGATATTACAACTATAACACACAAATACTTTATTGTTGGTCACGCACAAAGTGCAGGGGATTCAATGCATTCCGCAATTGAAAAAGAAATAAAAAAGTAATTAATAAAACCCCGGTTTGCATACCAAACCAACTTACCACTATTGCCCAAGTGGCTATCAAAGACAAGAAGAAGAAAAATTATTTTGTTAAAGAAATAGTTACCTCAGACATTATTAACTGGCAAGCAGTTTCTGATAGAATGGGTACTAACTTTCAAGTATCTACAAAAACTTAAAAATAAAATGGAGTGACGTTAACATATTTGAAGTACGGAAAGAACTCTCCTAATTCGGTTTATTACAAGTATTCTTATAAGGAAGATGAATTTATGGTATTTAAAATTGATAAACGCCTAAAGAGGACCAACCGTCAATGTGAGGCAGATTTAGTACCCCTATAAGGAACCTCCTGGTATCACCAACGTGAAAAAATCGGATCTTATAGAATTGTGCAACAATAAATCAATTCTTGCAGCTTTTCATGATTTCTATAAGCGCTTGAAAGTTAACAAAGAGCTTCGTGAAGAAATTGAGGAAGAGGTGTAAATTAAAACTTAAATGTATTATCTAAAATTGAAATACCTATACTAAAATAAAATTTTTAAAAACTATTTTTACGAACTGTAATAAATTTGTTAATTCTAAATGTAGTCATTTAATATTTACCTGGTATCAGAACAACACTATCCTATCTCACAATTATATCACAAAATTGTCAAAATTAAGAATTGATAAAAGAGAAATATTGTAACAACACGAAATAAAATCAAATTTTATATTTGTTTATATAGATGACAGAAATTACTCATCACAAAAAAGCATTATTTTGAATTTTAACTTATATTGATGTAAACAATACAGTCAATAAAGAATGGTAAATATTTAACAACATTTATAGAAAACGATAAAACGTTAAACCGTAATAATAATATCTCAAAACTACTGGTAACGCCCTGTACGGCACCTGTATAGGTTACGACTTATACGACGAGACTGGCAAGTTAGACGCAGTCTCCTATGTTAACGCTTTTATAGAGACACGGTATTTGAATTGTGTGGTTTTGATTCTGGCACGGAGTACAATCACGGGCATTACTATATTTTTCAAATGCCAATAAATGATTTAACTTTGATACGAGTTTTATTCCATGTTAATTGTTACCTTACCTTTATTGATGACGACTTAATATCCATGCTGATATTTGGGGTGAGGCAGTATAATCAAAAATAAACATAACGTAGGTCGTAGGATTATTTCTAGACGATCACACTTGCCAAAATTTTGCAATAATAATAAACAAATTTATTATTTAAATAAATAACTGCCGCGTTACACTGTAGAGCATTAGCCGAGACCGTCCTAAAATCTTCTGAAAGTTGTAGAAGCACTTATAAACACAAACTGGTTAGATTCAGTTGTAGAATTTTTTTTATCAAATTTGCGTTTTTAATTATTCAACAGGATCCTCCACCATTTTTTAAATGAAACTTGTTGTTTGTAAGCAATTTAGAACTTGTCATACGTCTGAATTATTTAAATGCAGCAAAAATTTATTTTTCAACTTTGTGTTAATGGCATAGTGCTCAACTTACTTAACACGGATCTAAATATTTTTTCAAAATTCGAGATTTTAGTTATCAGGTTTTTTAGTCAAACAGTTTTGGGTCACTGTTTCAAACGGAGTTTCATAAATTTACAATTCTTGCCATTGCACAATTAATTAAAATTTAATTTTATTTCATTAATAGTTAATCAGATATCCATTATACAATCAACAATTCAGTGCTTTTAAAAATGTTCTTCTGGCGAAAGCTGCCCTTAAATTTAGGAATTAAAAAAATTGTTTTGTTCCATGATCAGTAAGTTGAGTGTTATATATATGCACGAAGTTGTGAATCACCTGTAAATTCAACTATCTTTAAATTTTATAAAATATAATACATAATTCAGTATTTTCTTCATTACATTGTAAAAGAATACATTTCTAAATACCTATATTTTTTAGAGTTTGCAGAAATAATTTATAAATCTGCAACTGCATTTTAAAATTTCATCCTGCGTTCAATTCTCAAAATACGAACATAATTTCACATACGTGACGTGTTGATATTGTTGGGTTTTGTTTAATTAATTTTTTTACAATTAATAATACTAAATACATAAACGATATTTTAAGGTCCTATTCATTTACTCACCAATACTTTCTCATTATAGCCGCGCCTAATGTTATTGTGACAATTATTATTATCATATACTTACAGCCGTACTCGCAGTGGTTTTCAGATTAATATTCTCAAATTAACATAGGTACACAACAAAACATAAAACTGGAACATTCAGAAATTTTTAACACCATTTCGTACATATATTTTAGTTTAGTTGATTTAAATTTACCATCATTTGAAATTTTAATTTATTACAAATTAGGTTTATTTTTTTAATTAATTTCATTTGGCCGCCATTTTTTAAATCGTTTGGCCCACCGAGCATTTTCTCGGTTGCCCGCCGTTCCAGTGCTGCATGAGTTTGGTAGATGGTGCTAGCAGTCTATCTCACAACGCAAATTTAAAACCAATAGTTTTTATTTCTTTTTTTTTAAATTAATCATTATTTCAAGATTTTAACGTATCCCATGTTTATGTACAAAATAAGAAAAACTGTGTTAAGTTCTCTGTTCAATATGGATTTTAATTTGCTGTTATGGTGGAAGACTACTGCAAATTATTGTTTATTTAGGGTCGCTAAAATTACTCTAAAATCTAGATGTATTCCAGGCTTTTGTGAAATTATAAGACCTATAAAAATCTTTAACATATCGCACCCTTGCTTCAAAAGTGACACAACACAAAAATATCAGTTTTTCAGAAATCGCAAAAAACTGTTTTTGAGTATAATATCATATTACTTTGTTATTTTTATTTGTTAGCAGGACAAATATTGTTCATAAAAGCTGGATCAATTGTAGATTTTGTCATTAATAGTTTGTCACCCTATAAAAAAAATTAATTATGAATTGTGACACTTTAAGTGCTCTACTCAAACTAATAGGACTGAATTATTTTGAGTTACGACACTTTTGTAGAATAAAATCTATAGTTGTGTCACTTCTGATGTTTAGTTTATTACTATTATCAAAGTATTATTTCAAGTTATAACGCGTTGTGCAGTTTAGATTTCCCCGGATACTGTTTATTTAGATTTTGGGAATAAGGGATCTTTATTAAAAAATGTATTTAGAATTGTATATTTATTTTAAAAAAATGCAAATTATACATACAATGAAAATTATAAATAACTATCAAATATTCAACACAGATTAAGTACATCTTTATTATAATAAGAATTATAGTAATTCTTCGGAATAATATTTTTATCTATGAGGTCTTGAATATCCTTCCAAGTCATTAACACTACCTGTGCTTGGAGAATTGAGCGTTCAGTCTCTAGAATACAATCTGTGGTTGACCCAAATGAGAGTTCTTTCTGTTGAACACTATCTGTTCTTGGATTTGCAGAATGATCTTCTTGAATTTGAATGTTTGCTGGATAAGAAGACAGTTGATTATCTGTACCGCCATGGTTCTTTGAATTATTTGAAAGTTCCCCCTGATTTTGCATTGCCATTCGTAAAATATTAGCTGTACGGTTTGAAGGACGCATATTTTAACTACGTGAAACAGAAAATGAAAAATTGTAGTAGGACTAACGACTAAGATTCTAGTAATACATATTCACAAAAGTGGCATATTATGATTTAAGTCTTCAAAACCGTTATAACTAAAAACATTATCAATTAAATCTTCTAAAAAGACACAACTCAAAATATGTAAAAAAAGAGTCATCAGTAATGAAAACACTCGCAAAAAGTCTATAATATTGTACACATTTAGGAGCTAATAAAGATTCATTTCCAAAAGATACTATATTTTGATCATCGAAACAGAGAGATGTAATATTAGTTTATTCTTCAAAAGAGACATAAAACGAAATAACCTTAAATCATTCTTCGAAAGTGGCACAACTCAAAATAATAATAATTATTATTCTTACCTTGTTCAGCTAAAATGAATCAAGTCGAAATAAGACACCCCTCGTCTTCGCCACACAAATATGACACAACTCTAAATAATACACTTATAAACTTCTAAACAACAACTGTTCACCATGAGATTCAAGAATTAACTGATAAATACTACACTTTTGTTGAAACTTGCAAACCAGCCCCCAAATAGAAAAAGTGACATAACTGGCCTCTAGCGGCCAACTTTTGAAGCTAAAATAAGACACTTTTGATGAGTGGTACAGGAGTGTTTTCCAAACTTATTCATAGTTATAACACAAAAATCACATTTTTTAGTTGTGTCACTTTTGTAGCAAGGGTGCGATATATTCAAATTATGAAACGTAATGAAAAACAGGGAATTAGTAAAAAAAATTAGATACAAAATAATACCAACAAATTTATATAATAAAAGTTATATTTAAAAACACTAAACATGTACAATTCTCACAGAAAATATATAAAGTTCTTAACTATTTATACATGACCGAAGTTAACGTCAACCCCTGTTTGCATCTGAGCATTCAGCGAGTCGACTGATTCTTGTTTTTCTTCTCTTGACATATTGTACCCCATTTCATGATATCGTATTGGATATGTTAATTGGTTACCTTTATCCCACGTATATAGTTCCTGAAAGAAGATACAAATAATTGTAAGTAAATGACGTCATATAAAATATAATGATTAAATATTATATCTATTTCCTTATTTACGACATGTTTTTAATTGTTTGGTTAAAAATAAATCAATTTTTAATATGATTAGTGATTTCATGTTAGTTTGTTTCTTTAAATTATTGTAATCAATTCATATTTAATATTATGCACTGTTGCGGCTTTAATAAACAACAAAGTTGTATTGATATTTGTTTTATTATTGTTTTCCATCTACAGTTTCTTTTAAATCAATACGGTTGAAAACTTGCTAATAATGAACGAAAATGTTATTTCGACTAATGAAGACAGATCAAAGGAAATACCGTAAAAAGTTTGTTTTTATTTTTACAGTGCTTTGAACGACTAACAGTCAACTTCAACGATCAACGGTGAATTTCATAATGTGTATTTATTACAAATTGAAATTTACTAAACTAAATTTTTCCTAAATAAAAATAATTAAATAAACTATATACAGGGGTAGTTTAGTTTCCAGTGTCCAGCTGATATTTCGTATACTAATAACAATTGAGAAATGATTTTGATGTGATGATGATGTATGTATTCTATATTATAACAAGAAAAAAAAATTGATGTGCAATTGTTTTTTCTTTTTTTAAATGGAAACATAGGTAGGTACTATTTATTTTTAAAGATTCGTAAAGAACATATTTTTCTGAATTCAAAAACGTATAAATTTGTTATTTTTAGATTTAATTTATCACCAAAAAATCAATTCAAAAATCATATAATATCGAAATAACAATTAGGTAAATTAAATTCTAAAAGAAAGTAGTTTGTGAAAATTTGTAATCTTCTTCCTTTGGTTTATATATTTATATATTCACAGTAAACTTGAATTATTTTGTTGTTTTGATTTCGTATATAATATATATATATATATATATATATATATATATATATATATATATATATATATATATATATATATATATATATATATATATATATATATATATACATTGCGTTTTTGCGTCCGGGTGAAATAGTGCGTCCGATACTCGGACGCCGCATGACAAAGCAATGTTATTCAATTTTCTCTGTAACTAAATTAGATAACATCAGCTTTCTCATTCGATAGGGAAGAAAATTCGAAACCACGTTGTTTAAAGATGGTTTCAAGCAGCAAAATGCAAACATCTAATCCCTGTTATCATTTGAAAAATTTTCACCCGGACGTCCAAAGATGCCGAAATGAAAGTACGTAGTTCAGGTAATTTCCACCAGGTTCACGACAAGCGTATTTCGTATATTATTCGTATACTTCTAACTTTTACGTTACCGATAATCTTGCGTCCGGAAGAATGGCAACATCGCAAATGCTATTTATAATTAAAGCAGCAATATACGGTTTTAGTCTGGCGGCTTGGTTGAAAAATGCACTTAAAAAAGCGTATAGTAAAAATGATTACCTATGCTTTTAATGGTCTTCGGGGAGATGTTAATGAGGTGGAGACATTTTTATAAGTTTTTATTTTAAATTACTACTGATATTGTTATTTTGGATAAAAGTGTTTTTGATAATACTTATTTAAAAAAATATATTAAAATAAAACTTATGTTAAACAGATTAATAATACACGTGATACTACATCTTATTTAACATTTTACTTCATTTTAATGGCATATAAAGCAGGGTTGGTATGAATCATATTTTAATTTTTTTAAATCATTGATTTTTTTGAATTAATCATGATTTTTTTTATTTTAAATTTTTTTTTAGTTTCATTACTTTTTATCACGAAATGGAATAGTTATACTGAAAATTATTAACGAAAGGACGCACGTCACAATACAAATCATTGTTATATCAGATTGTTGTCGCATTGTGACGTGCGTCCTTTCGTTAATAATTTTCAGTATAGTATTGAATCATTTATATGAAAAATACCTTTCAAAAATAATTAATTGTAATAACTGTAATTGTAATAAAAAAATTATAATAGTTTGCATGATTTAATGGAATAATTTAAAAATTGCAGAAATCTCAGTCCGAATGTATAGGTACTTACAAAAATTTGTTTTACGGGAAATTATTGTAAAAAGATATTTTTTTTGTTTATTGACCTTCCGGCTACCAGGTGGAAATTCGTGACGTAGTTACCTAGGTGGTTTTTCCATTTAGGATTTGTCAATAAATAATGACAATTTTCATTAGAGGATTATAAAATATTATTTTTCATGTTATTTATTAATAATAAACAATCTTTAAATAATCACAGCAAATATTTAAACTTTTGTACTACATAACTTATTTCCGAATGTTGTAACCTACACACTACAACTAATAATTAATGGATGAAATGTACAGACTGGCTTGATGCTGCGCGGATTCGAATCACGCAATTTCGCGAAGCAACGCGTCTTATCACGTTCGCGGAAAAACAAATTAAAACAATACGCAATCAAAATCTTTCAAATTAGTAGAATCGTTTAATTCTTTTGAATATTAAATAAATAAAGTCAAGTAGTTAATAAATATTAATTAACAAATAAACATTGAGAAGGCAAAAAATCGAATTAAAAAAAAAACTGATTGTTATTATTTATATTTAATAAATAATTATTATAATTATTTTCATTAAAATAAATTTATTAATAATAAATATATTGTTGAAAATATTGATTAAACAAGAAATTAATAAAAATAACAACACCTTAAAGTTTCTAGGTGCCGGCGACCCCAGAGAAAATGTTTATAATTTTGCAAATATGTTCATAATTCCAGTTTTTATTTTACGTACATAAAGTAATTAAAAAAAGTAATTATCAACAAGTTTCGAGACAAAATATACAATATTCACAAAATGCCATAACAAAAACCAACTGGTGGCCGGAAGGTTAATATAGCATTTTCTGCAAGCTATAAAATTAGATAAAAATGAAAAACTAATCGGAAGTAAATTATTTGATGAATTTATCACTTCACAAAATTTTTTTAAACATTATTGACTGCATTAAATATGTTTGTCTATTTAGACTTGACAAACAAATTCATGAAATGACTGTATAGTAGTAGTTTCCTCACAACTGAAATAAATTAAATTACAAATAAAATATTTGTATTATATATAGAATGTCCCATTTTCGTTTGCCACCATTGGGATTTCGGAAACTATAACATCTAAGGCTTCGGTCAAATGGGAGTTAATGTGCGCATTTGGAAGTACATCTCAGACATGTCTTTGTAATAGCAAAAATTTTTTTAAATAATTCCTAAACAATTGATTATTGGAAAAAAAGTTTCTAATAAAAAAGTTAGGTATTTATTTGTAAGGTTTATCCAGTAACGTACATGATTATTTTTATCTTGGGTACATTTTTGAGGTATGACACTAACTTATGATTTTTAAATGGAACCAATACCTAAAAGTAACTTCATAAAATCAATATTTTTTTTCTGAATTCAACGATGTTAATTTTTTTTTAATTTGTCAACTTATTCAAATTCAGCCCAATGCTGGCAAACGAAAATGGTACAGCTGGTATATACCACAGGAAAAATATTTGCTTTAGCTACTTTTTTTTCTGATGTAAACCTTGAAGAATTATTTCGCCAAAATAAATTATTTAATAAGTTAAGCACGTATGGGTGTTTCACGGATACGGGACACCTCAAAAAATTCCTATACTATAAAGATAAAATAAAATACTATAAGACAATCTTATAGAAGACCAAGGGGGACATCTGATTAAATAAGAATTTATTTTTTCAAATCAGTAGTTCCCAAATTAGGGTACAAAGTTATATATTTTTTAAATGAGATCATATATATTTTTTATGCCTATTCGATAGGGTATTTTTTCTGAATTCAACCGTATAATCATTTTATATCCTTACATAACAAAAATATTAAGAAAAATTCAATTTAAAGTTGCGATAATTTTTTTTCATGACACAAAACATTAGGGCATTTTTTTGAGAAAATGGTCCATGTAATTTCTGATTTCGTTCTAATTGGTAAATCATTTTTTAGAACTTGTTTTGTTATTGTTCATGACCTACTGTTTGTGGCATGTTGCAAAAAATTTATCGAAACTTTAAATTAAATTTTTATCAATATTTTTGTTATGTAAGGATATAAAACGATTATAAGGTTGAATTTAAAAAAAAACCCTACGGAATAGATATAAAAAATATATATGATCTCATTCAAAAGAATATTATTTTTTACCCTAACATGAGAACCACTGATTTAAAAAAAAATTCTTATTTAAGCAGATGTCCCCTTGGTCTTCTATAAGATTGTCTTATAGTATTTTATTGTATCTTTATTAGTATAGGAATTATTTGAGGTGTCCCGTATCCGTGAAACACCCCTGTAGATCTATTCGTTTATTATGATTCTCCCTGAATATACCGTGGACGCCGTACGAAATCTTTATGAAAGGAAGCTGGATAGATAATAAAATGAAAGTAAAATAAAAATATACGATCTAATCGGTGGTGGAAGCCCTATAGTACATGATGAAATATGGAATATTCACGAATAAAAATCTTAGTATACGCCGTATTTTCAGTGGACGCCGGATGTCTTGGATCTGAAAGGAAGCCCGATTGATACCCGGATGTATATATATATATATATATATATATATATATATATATATATATATATATACAACTTACTATCATTGAAGCGTCCTTATATTGACAATTTTCCATCAACCGAGCGTCCGGCTCCAATGAAGCGTCCATATATGGACGCTCGATTGGTCACTATGTTAAATTGGCTCCTAGTACCATCTAGTAGTCATATTTAAAAATTTTGGTGGACGCCGAATTGATAGTGAATTATCATTTGCCGTATACATGCCGTATACTTTTAGTTCAGCCGAACGCTCACTCGTGGCGTTGATGCGCTAGGCGTATAAGTATACTTTCATCCAATCTATCGCCTACCGAGCGTCCTCAAACTGGCAACACCGAAACGTATGTTTTAAAATGTTATGTTCGAAGTGTTCGTGTTCTCTTGATATTGGAGTATGAAGCAAAATTTCAAAGTACGTAGTTTTCGTTTCGACTACGTGGTTCTGCTTATCAAGAACTTATATACTTATAACAACCTTTTTTTTCGTCGCACGTGAACGCAAAGCACGCCGTTACTCCCTGTTTAAACTAAAGGGAGCAAACCACGCTTTTGCTCCCTATGAGGCAAAAACGTGTTTTTCTTCTTCTAAACTGGAAGTGTCGGCGTGCTTCGCGTGCATTAAATAAAAAAATATTTTTAGTCGGGTCATAAATTATGTTCAAATTAGGGGAGAGAGATAAACATCAAGATCTACACCGTTTGCCCGATCCTCATGTAATTTTGCATGCAGATTTTTTTTACCAGACTTAGATTTTAAGTTATGTATTAATTTGATTGGACCATTAGGGGGTGGGGGTTAATAATATAGAATCTCGACTATTTGTCCGATTCTCATGAAATTTTGCGCGCAAGTCTCTTTTGACTGGAGTCATATTTTAAAGTATGTTTAAATTCGATCATAACATCATAACGGGTTCGGATTAAAAATTTATAGAATCTAGACCATTTGTCCGAATCTCTAGAAATTTTGCAAGCTGGACGCTTTTTACTATAGTCACATTTTTTAGGTATATTTGAAATTTATTGGGCTATTAGAGGTGGGGTAATCTCTATAGATCTAGACTGTTTGTCCGATTCTCATGAAATTTTGCATGCCCGTCTTTTTTGACTAGTGTCAGATTTCAAAGTATGCTCAAATTCAAATTCATTCCGCTAGCGGTACCAACTCACAAAAAAATTTAAAAACCCCCAATTTTAGGCTCTTTAATTTTTTTTGCAATAAAAAGTTCAGCTAGCGGAAGGAATGCCAGCGGAACTTACGGTAGTAAGAACATAAAATTACTGGAACTTAGTTGATAATTAAAGGCTATTTATAGGTGTGAATTTGTTCGGGTCCAAAGAGGTGGGGGTTAAATTCAACAATCATTTAAATGACCGTAATTGTTTTTTTGCAACAATAATTGGTATATACCATTGAAATAAAATGAGAAATATTATTTCATATCCAAGCACAATGAACATTCGAAATACTACCAGAAAAATTATCGACATAACTACGAGACTACTACTACTTATAGTTTTATAAGTGAGAGTCTTTTTTTAAATTGGGTCATACACATAATTTTTTATTCGATCGGACTATCATGAGGGTAGGGGTTAAATATCTAAATCTAGAAGGTTTGTCCGATCTTTATGAAATTGAAATAAAATTTAATTGCTTTGACAGCAAATAAAGAAGTAGTTAATTAATAAAATCTTATTTAGTAAATAGATAATAGATATTTATGTAACAAGTAAGGAAACGAAAGTTGTTACCTTACGTATGTGAAATTTGTACCACGAGGCGTGGCCGAGTTCTGTAAATACATAAGTAAGGTAACTACCGAGATTCCTTACTGTTGCATACAATATCTTTATATTTTCATTTAGAATAAATAGAAATTTTTGTTTGAAATTATGAAATTTTGTCATTTAATGTCTTACAAATTATGACATAAAACAAAAACACCCAAATTAGGTTATCTACAAACCACATTTTTATTCGAATTTTTTTAAAATTTAAACAGCATAAAATATGCGATTGCAAGTTAAAAACATTTTATATTGAAGTTTCTTTATAATGTAGTCTATAACTTTTTAAATAAATGTAGTTTTATATGTGTACATTTTATTTTTTTTAAAAGAGTAAAATAAAACAAACCATTGCATGAAGTAATTAAATTCATTTCCTAGCGCAAATTTGAGAAATAAATTGTCTATAAACCAAACGAAAGTAAGAAAATAATATTTACCTATTTTTAAAAACCCAATAAACACTGCTTGATATAGGTACTGTAATGTCCTAATGTCATTTGATTTATTTTTACCTATAAAGCTTACAGCAATTTTTTATTATTATTAAACATTTATTTTTTCCAAATTGCTACTTAACAAGATTTCGATAAGTACCAAACAAATTTATTCGGAAAAATAAATAGCTCTTATGTAGTTAACGTTACAAACATTGACATAAAAATATTTACTACTTTCGGTTTGAGCTTTCCATACCAAAATAACTGGGTAAATCACTGTTTCCTAACCAGAAGTAATAAATTTTGAACAAAAATTATTTATAAAATGCGTTAAGTAGTATTATATTCTAATTTTAAACCTAATCAATAGTGTTGTCAACAAATTTGTGAATTTAGTAATTATTGACATATAATGCATTTGTTGCTAGTTTTCATTTAAATAATTAACTATCAGATCACAGACAATTTGACCGATTTTCACTATATTTTTATTATACTTAGTTATAAGCATAGAAATCCAACATAAAATACAGGCTAAATAATCAATCAATGTACCATCTTAAAACAAAATCTAAACGATGTAACCCACATATATCTTCGTCATATTTATTCAACTTTTCCGTCTTTTCATTTCAAATCCCCAATATAACTCGCGAAGTAACATGGTTCAGTCACGGCAACACTGTCGGACGCTTGATAATCGATGAATTGTAATAATCCGTATATTTCGGACGCTTCAATGATGATAGTTTAAACGGACGCTTCAATGATTATGAATTGGGAATATACACCAACCGGACGCTCTATTCAGGTTTTTGAACGGACGCTCTGTTGATATATATATATATATATATATATATATATATATATATATATATATATATATATATATATATATATATATATATATATATATACAACTTACTATCATTGAAGCGTCCTTATATTGACAATTTTCCATCAACCGAGCGTCCGGCTTCAATGAAGCGTCCATATATGGACGCTCGATTGGTCACTATGTTAAATTGGCTCCTAGGACCATCTAGTAGTCATATTTAAAAATTTTTGTGGACGCCGAATTGATAGTGAATTATCATTTGCCGTATACATGCCGTATACTTTTAGTTCAGCCGAACGCTCACTCGTGGCGTTGCTGCGCTAGGCGTATAAGTATACTTTCATCCAATCTATCGCCTACCGAGCGTCCTCAAACTGGCAACACCGAAACGTATGTTTTAAAATGTTATGTTCGATATTCTCTTGATATTGGAGTATGAAGCAAAATATCAAAGTACGTTTTTACCTTCCGCTTACCTGTAAAGGAAGGTATTGGAATCATGCAAAAAATCGGGTAGTGAGTTTTTAGTGGATGAGCACGAATTAGGGTCCTTACAACTCAGTTTTGATAGTTTCCCGATGATGTCTGTATGTATGTGTGTGTGTGTATGTGTGTGTGTATGTGTGTGTGTGTATGTGTGTGGGTATGTATGTGGTCAAGGGGTGTTAGTCGCATAACTCAAATACGAATTACCCAAAAAATTTCATATTTGGTATTTTACAATTGTATACGAATAGGAAGTGCTCATTAGATTTTGGTTCAAATATTTTCACCGAAAGTGATATTTTTTGAAGATTAAAAATATTAAGTGTCAAAAATGTCTATAAATTTGGATAAATATAGTATTTATTTGTAATAAGAATAAGAGGAAAAGTTATTTGCAATTTACGTTATAAAATTTTTTTGTCTTTATCTGGTAGCATTAAAGAACTGCAGTAAAATTTAAAAAATAAATTTATCAAATAAAACGTTGAAAACTTGTAATCCATGTTCGGTTGATTTTTGTTTCTGCATAAAAAATATTGACAGATGAGACGGGTGACAAGTTGGCATACTAACGCTATATAAGGCATAAGTAAGCTATTAAATGTAGTAACTGAACGGAGGATTGCTTCAACACAGAAGAGTTTTCGTGTGAATGGATCTTTTGATTCAGGTGATACTAATTTCTGTGTTTGAATATTTTAAATTTTTATTTGTATATTTTAAATGGGCACCGGATTGTATGTATACATTTCTGTTTAAAGTCTAGATATGGCGGAAGGTTGTGTGATGGCCACGTCAGATTTTTTTTGTTTCGACTTCGTGGTTCTGGTTATCAAGAACTTATATACTTATAACAACCTTTTTTTCGTCACACGTGAACGCAAAGCACGCCGTTATTCCCTGTGTAAACTAAAGGGAGCAAACCACGCTTTTGCTCCCTAGGAGACAAAAACGTGTTTTTCTTCTTCTAAACTGGAAGTGTCGGCGTGCTTCGCGTGCATTAAATAAAAAAAGATTTTTTAAATCGAGTCATAAATTATGTTCAAATTTGTTTGAACTATTAGGGGGGAGAGTTCCGATTCTCATGAAATTATGCACGCAGGTCTCTTTTAACTGAAGTCAGATTTCAAAGTACTTATGTTTAAATTCGATCATAAGGGGTGCGGATTATAAATCTATAGAATCTTGACCATTTGTTCGATTCTCTAGAAATTTTGCAGGCTGGACTCTTTTTTACTATAGTCAGATTTTTAGGTATATTTGAAATTTATAGGGCTATTATTGGGGGTAATCTCTATAGATCTAGACTGTCTGTCCGATTCTCACGAAATTTTGCATGCGCGTCTTTCTTGACTAGTCAGATTTCAAAGTATGTTTAAATTCGATCGAATCATTATAGGGAAAGACGAGGCATTAAACTAAAAAAATCGCTTTACAGTCGTATTTTTTTTTTTGAACGAAACTCGGTAATATGTAGCAATTAACTAAAGTAAGAAAGATAGTTTTTATTTATCGGGTTATAAATTATATTTAAATTGAGGTATGAGGGTTAACCTCTAGATCTAGACCGTTTGTCCGATTTTCACATAATTTTACAAGCAGATATCTTTTGAAAAGAGCCTGATTTTAAGGTATGTGTGGTGTGACTTTGTTCGGGTCCAAAGAGGTGGGGGTTAAATTCAACAATCACTCAAATGACCGTAATAATTGTTTTTTTGCAACAATCCTCGGTATATACCATTGAAATAAAATTGAAATACTACCAGAAAAATTATCGACATAACTACGAGACTACGACTACTTATGGTATTAAAAGTGAGAGTCTTTTTTTAAAATTTGGTCATACATAATGTTTTATTCGATCGGACTATTATGGGGGTAGGGGTTAAATATCTATATCTAGAAGGTTTGTCCGATCTTTATGAAATTGAAATCAATTGTATTGCTCTGGCAGCAAATAAAGAAATAGTTAATTAATTAAACCTTATTTAGTAAATAGATAATAGATATTTATGTAACAAGCAAGGAAACGAGGCGTGGCCGAGTTCTGTAAACACATAAGTAAGGTGACTACCGAGATTTCTTACTTGTTGCATTATATACTTTAATATAGAATAAATGGAATTTTTGTTTGAAATTATCAAATTTTGTCATTTAATGTCTTACAAATTATGACATGAAACTAAAACATCCAAATTAGGTTATCTACTAACCACATTTTTATTCGAATGTTTTTTAAATTTAAACAGCATAAAATATGCGATTGCAAGTTAAAATCATTTTATATTGAAGTTTCTTTACAATGTGATCTATAAATTTTTTAAATAAATGTAGTTTTATATGTGTACTTTTTATTTTAAAAAAAAGAGTAAAATAAAAACCATTGCATGAAGTAATTAAATTAATTTCCTAGCGCAAATTTGAGAAATAAATTGTCTATAACCAAACGAAAGTAAGAAAATAATATTTACCTATTTTTAAAAACTCAATAAACACTGCTTGATATAAGTAGGTACTGTAATGTCCTAATGTCATTTGATTAATTTTCTATTATTTTTCTGTATAATGAGTAGTAGATTTTAAATAGGTAAATTACAGTCGAGTCAAGCATTATTTTTCTTCCAAATAAAATTTCTGTCAGAAATTTCTATCAGATCACAGACAATTTCACCGATTTTCAATATATTTTTATTATACTTGGTTATAAGCATACAAATCCAACTTAAAATATGGACTGAATAATCAATTAACGTACTATCTGAAAACAAAATGTAAGTGATTTATTCCACATATAACTTTGTCATATTTATTCAACTTGTCGATAACTCCGTCTTTTCATTTCAAATCCCCAATATAACGCGCGAAGTAACATTGTTCAGTCGCGGCAACACTGTCGGACGCTTGATAATCGATGAATTGTAATAATCCGTATATTCCGGACGCTTCAAAGATGATAGTTTGAACGGACGCTTCAATGATTATGAATTGGGAATATACACCAACCGGACGCTCTATTCAGGTTTTTTGAACGGACGCTCTGTTGATAGTGAGATGTATATATATATATATATATATATATATATATATATATATATATATATATATATATATATATATATATATATATATATATATATATATATATATATATATATATATATATATATATATATATATATAAAAATGATGAAAATTACATACAGTTGAAAAGAGAAAAACTTACTCCTTTTAATGATGCCATAGCTAACTGTGATTGCCATTTAAAAAAATTAAAGTTTTTGCTCTATCTAGTTACCTGTGCATATTTTTGGATAAACAAATACATCACTGGAATGGCCTTCTGATAAGGTAACTTTTGTCTAATTTAACCGAAGTCGTATCTGTTCTAGTTTAGGAATTACCAATAGTGGCCCGAGTTAAATAGACACCCTATATATATATATATATATATATACAGGGTGTTTTAGACCACCCGTACCACCCAAATATCTCGCGTAAAACGGAACGAATCAAAAAAAGAAAAAATACGTCCAAAAAGATTTCAAAAATTCTATTAATTGACACCAAATGCAAATTTCCCCCCCACCCCCTGGGGAGTGGAGGGGGGGGGGAGCTTTGTAAATTTAAATGGGGACCCCCATTTTTTATTGCAGATTCGGATTCCTAGATTTAAATAAAGAAGGTTTTGTCCGAAAAATTGTTTTTGATTCTTGAAAGATGGCGCTCAAATCGCAAAAAAACGCTTTTTTTTATTTTGATGATTTTTAATATTAGATGTGAGCCATAATGTAAAAGGGTGTTGTGATTTTAAGACATTTACTGCTTTCAGTTAAACTTATTGATGCCCCCCGCCTCCCACCCCCTCTTCACCACCCTCAAATGAAGTTAAAAGGCAAAATAAATTTTGGTTTTAAACAGGAATTGATTCATTCAAATTTGACAAAAAGAAAAAAGCGCAGTAACTGAAACAAGAAATAAAGGTACGGTACTTACCGTAATGTCAGTCCTATCCCACCCTTGCGTAGACGATAAATTACGTTGTTTTCGAAAAATCTTAATTTTGCCCTCAATTGCCTTACATACTTCAATTAATAGAATGTTTGAAATCTTTTTGGACGTATTTTTTCTTTTTTTGATTCGTTCCGTTTTACGCGAGATATTTGGGTGGTACGGGTGGTCTAAAACACCCTGTATATATATTTTTTTTTTGATATTTTCAGATTTAAAATTTTTTTATAAAAAATATTGATTGAAAAATTAAAAAATATACATTTTTGAATTCATAAAAATTCATAAATTTCAAAACTATAAAAATAAATATATAAGTATTTCCATTAAAAAAAATTACGTAACAAAAAGTGCGCGACGAAAAAATTTTTCTTTCTTGCATAATAATAATACATAATATTGAAAAGTATCCATGGAAATTTTTTATCTTATTAGAATAGAAAATATCAGCTTATGGCCACAGGAAACCAAACCATCCTGTATACCTATTGAAAAGCTTTTAATTAATTGTATATTGTTTTACTGACAAAAATTTTAAACGTAACACAATATATTTTTAATTAAATTTAAAATTATAATCCTTTGAAAATTGATAGCACAATAATGAAAATAATTTCAAGGTCCTGCACAATGTTACAATTTAGTAGGTACTTAAGACCTAATAGGAAATTTTTGTATTTAAGCAAAAATTTCTCATTATGTAATATATAAAGTAAAAAATACAAATAAACTATTTCGTTATTAACATTTCAAATAATTGTTAGGAATAAGTAGTCAATCACAATAAAACAATAAATTAGAAAATTTTTACAAAATACTCCAGGTTTAGAACCAAAATCCTACGATTCCGCATTCCGGAATTATTTGAAATGAATTTTATTTAAAAAAGTGTAATAATTATATTGAAGAAATTTTAAAAAATACACTGAGAATATAGCCTAAAACCTACGATATCGTAGTCCGTAGGATGGTCCGTAGTCAGAATTTTAACCACAAGACCACAAAAAGTAAGTAATAGTTATGTCATTACATTTTTTATAGCAATAAAAACAACAAATCAAAAATGTTTGAACATTTTTTATTAATTTCTCAAAATTTCGCTAATGAAATAAACTAATCTGTATGAAATTAGATGTAGGATTAGCTGAAGTATTAACCATGTGTAATATGGTAAAATACTTATTAGTAGGACGGGTTTTATTTACAATTTTAAACTGCTATGCCAACCTATCGCTGTGAAACACGGTATATAGTACCTAATGATACATACGGAATGTATAATAATAATTAAGATCATTAAAGTCTGCTTTTATTGCAATAAGTAATACTTTCTGTACCTTTGTTCTGAAGTTGTACCCCAACATTGTAGTCCTCCTGAATGGATTCGTAAACGGAAGATTCACATCAATCGGCGAATTTTTATACAAATCTAACGCTAATCGAATCTTAGTGTTCCTTTCTGTACTGCTGTCTACCCCATAGAGTACACCACAGACTATGAACATTTCTCCGACTTTATGATGATTGATGCTGATATTCCACATGTATTGAACTGACATTGAATTTGCGTCCACCTTTAAAAAAGGAAAACCATCTTACAAACATAATTGGCACCTTATTATGTACCTGTTCAGTAATACCGATATTTAGAATATAGAATTATATACAAAAATATTTATACCTATTCGATTTAAAATGTAACTATGAATAATGAAAAATGTTTTTTAATAGTATTTAAATATCTACGAATCTATACGAATACGAATGTAAATGCAATTTATTCGTATTGTTTATAAACTATTAAGTATACCAAACTTTCTAACACAGCGTAATAGCTGTATGCGAAGGCCATTCAACCCTCATAATTTGTAGCTACCCTTAATGTCCCGATAATCTTAAGATCCATTGTATTATAATAGACACATGCATTATATATACAAGACTTAATTAATGTTAGTTTAGGCCCCTTTCAGATCATTGAATGTCTTGGTTAAACATTAAAGCTAAAGGTGCATATTAATTGTATGAGAACTCAAAAGTCGTGTTACAGATGTTAGACTGAAAAGTTTACACACCATAGTGGAAAATTTAATACAATCCTAGGACTGAGTAAGAGAAAACTATGCAAGAAATAAATGCAAACCTTTGGAAACAATAGAATTTGTCGTTTGGTAGACTCGCTTCGATTGCACTGTAATAATGTCTTAAACTCACGTAACTATCACGTCTAACAAATTCAAGCGGTTATATCTACAGTTTTAGTGACTATGGTATCTAGAATAATTATTGCAAGCAGGGGCGGATGAGGAACTATTAACTGTCCCGGGAAAGTAATTTTTGCGGCCCAAAACTTATTTGCAAAGGCGTAGCCAGTATTTATGTTAAATGAGAGGGGAGGAGGTTGGAAAAATCACCGCAAACGAATTTTTTTTAGGTTCAAGGTCAAAAGCTCTTTCATTAAAAGTTAAGTTTTTTCATACAGAGGAAATTACATAATATATTACCACCTTTCACGTATAAAAATTAAACTAAATAGGTAACAAATTTTAAAAATTAATGAAATAAATGTTTTATTTTAGCATTTAGATAACAGCTAGGGAGTGTTAACCCCCATACTCGCCCTGGCTACGCCTATGTTTATTTGTAGATCATAAACCTCAACTAAATATACAGGTTGGTGGAGGTGAAATACGAACATAGGTAACATACATGACAATCGAACTTTCATGCCAGGTATCTTGATATATTTTGTAGTAGTGTCACAAAACGAAGTAATGTGAATTTGTCTGACAAAAAGAGTAATCAATAACAGAAATTATAATAATATCTAAAAGTGCATGTAAACTTTCTCGTTCTGCTAGTACACATACATTATTATGCAAAGAAAATATTTTAATGAAACTAAAAATTTCAATAATATGACAGCTACTTTGACATTGACAGTACTTATTCCACGTTTATCAAGATGCCTAGTATGATAACTTCATTGTCATATATTTCCCTATGTTAAGAGCCTATTGCATGGCAATAATACGCATTGAAAAACGGGTAATTTTTGTGAGGATCTCAATCTAATACTGTTAGACGTATGATGTTGAATTTTTGTATGTAGATTAAGGAAGAATACTAAAAGTGCGGAATCTTCAAAATCTTTAATTAATGTAATTAGTTTGGCTTTAACAATTATGCGAAATTCGGCGAAAATTGTACAAGTTTAGATATAATTTATGGCAACTCTGTTG
This sequence comes from Agonum fuliginosum, assembly GCA_947534325.1. Taxonomy (NCBI): domain Eukaryota; kingdom Metazoa; phylum Arthropoda; class Insecta; order Coleoptera; family Carabidae; genus Agonum; species Agonum fuliginosum. Next base: position 17,157,402 of record OX384045.1, on the reverse strand, counting down.
ATAAAATTATAGTTTTATTGTTTTCCGCCCTTTTTACATGTATGTTCTACTCATTTAATCTTTAAACTCAATGATAACTTTTATAGTTCATTCATGAGATCCTCACGAAATTCTAGTGTTTAATTTCTTTTTATCTCTAATTGTTGTCGGAACAATATATAGTTTGAATTTTTCAATTCAACAATGCTTTGTCGTTACTAATGTAAAATTTCAGATTTTTATTTTGAGCAATATAGCCAGAATCGTGAATTCTGATTCTTATTGCACTCAAGAAGAATAGCCCCTTAACCTGTATAATTATTTAATTAACTGAAAAATAAAACGAAAACAAATTAGTTATTATGAAATTACAAAAAAAATTGACTTCGGAGTTGGGGTGGAAAAATTGTTTCGTTGGCGGGCCAAATGTAAAATCCCCCCATTAGCAGTACACGTGTACACTACTACTACACTATACCGACGATATAAAAATATTGTAATACTTTTTAAATATTTAAACTTCAAACATGTAAGTATACCTAGTACCTATATTATTTAATCTCTTTTGTTACAAACAACAATAAATTTAAAAATATTAGAAATTAAAGGCTTACTAGATCCAAGTTTAAATTCATTTATTAAGCAGAACGTTTCGGACACAACAATTTGTCCATCTTCAGCTGGAAAATACAAAAATATAACAATGCAAAACGTACAACAAATACAAAACAAGAACAGTACCTGCAGTCACATAATTAAAAATTAAAGCAAGGGTCGTCAACAGAAAAACAATCCGGATAGACCAATGTTAGCTAACACGATCGGGCAACAGAAGTTGCAACAAACGTAAAAACATAGTCAATAAATATAACATTTTTGGACGCAAAAAAGCAAAAAGTGTAACACACGTGTTTTTAATACTTCGAAAAAAACCAAAAAGTGTTTAAGGTTATGTAATATCACTAGGTTGTCTAAAAAACCCTAGGAAATTGTGCGCGAACTTTAAATTGTTTTTTACGTCCGTCTGATAATTTATACATTGTTTTTTATCGATATTTATGTGAAGAGCTTCGTGCAACAATCTTTTTGGTTTCTCCTTTATCGTGTCGAGAATGACGGTATCTTCAAAGGCGAAATGGTGACCTGTTTCTTGGTGATGACGTGTAAGTGCACTATGTTCTGGATTCAAAATCTTGCAGTGGTAACTATGTTGGTAAGTTCTTTTACCTAGTTTTTGCGACGTTTCTCCGATGTATTTATATTTACAAGATTTACAATCGATGCTGTAAATGACATCTTTCTTCTCAGTTTTAGGTATATCGTCTTTAAGTTTGGAGAATAACGAGGCTGTACCATTATTGCTGGTAGTTACCAATTTCATATTTGAATCTTTAAGAAGCGTGAGAGCACATCTGTTGAGATAGGGGTCGTATGGGACGGCTGCATAGTAAGTCCTGGAGCTATCAGCTGCTGCAGAAGGTGCGTCGCTTTGGTGGCTAGGAGAATTGCGGCTTGCGAGAGTCCTCAGTCTGGCTTCAATATGTGTGTTGATGAATCCGATAGGGTAACAATTTTTAATAAGAGTGTTTCTTACATGATTTAGGTTCTTTTTATGCTATTTAGTTTCAGCAAGAAGTGTGCAACGATCTACTAAAGCTATGATGACGCTAACCTTGTATTTTTTATCCGAGTAGGAATGGAAGTTGAGATAACGACCAGATGCGGTGGCCTTCTGGTACCAGTCAGTCTCTATGTGGTTCATCGTGCGATGCAACGTAACATCCAAGAAATTTATGGATTCATTTACTTCATATTCAATGGTAAAATTTAATCGTGGATGGAATTCATTGAATTTATGTAAGATAATATCAATCTTGTTTGCAGGTGCCAGCAAGATACAATCATCAACATAACGACGGTAGTATAAGATGTTTAGATTGTCGTCTTGAAGTACATCTTCTTCCAATTGTTGAAGAATTAGGTCTGCAATGGAGTTGCTGATGGAAGAGCCCATGGGTGTACCGTCGATCTGTTTATAGCAGACATTGTCAAAGGTAAATATAGAAGTTTCGAAGCATAGTTTTACTCCTTCGAGGAATTCTTCTTCGCTTAATGAAGTGTAGATATTTAATTCTTCCCATTTTTTAGAGATAGTGGTGAGAACGAGATCTTGTGGTATACTTGGGAACAGGCTAGCGACATCGAGTGAGAACATCACGTGACCGTTTGGAACTTCCAGTTCACGAATTTCTTTCACAAAATCAAAGGAATTATTTATATTATGTGGAGAGTTATTGGTGACGTTCTTAATAATGTCGTTGAGATATTTAGCTAGTTTGTAAGATGGAGTCCCTATAGTGGAAGTTATTTGACGTAAAGGCACGTTGTTTTTGTGGACCTTAGGTTGCATGTACATTCTTCCAACGCATGGGTTTTGAACGATCAATTTTTGTTGTTCTATTTTTCTGAGATATGCTTTACATTTGTTGTCAATGCTGCTTATATATATTATATATATATATATATTTTTTCCAGCTGAAGATGGACAAATTGTTGTGTCCGAAACGTTCTGCTTAATAAATGAATTTAAACTTGGATCTAGTAAGCCTTTAATTTATAATAAACATAACCACACCGGATCTTTTATTATTCCTAAAAATATTAGACTAATTTTAAAATAGTTCTAGCAAAAATAGAATTCGCGGCCCACATAAAAAAATGATTTTTTGTGCTACAATGTTGCATGCATTTACCGGAGAGTTGTAAAAGCGCATTTTTGGTCATCAAAACGTTTGAAAAGCGCATAAATATAATCAGTAAATTTATGTTCAATAAGCGCAAATCGTAACATTGAATAAGCGCATTTTTCGAAAGTGAGATTTCTGACCATAACAAGTTAGGTAGTCCAGATCGTCTTCGAGTATGATGGGGTTAAGTTCAGAAAAATGTTAGCCAAGAATATTTTCTAGATTTAAAAATTTCAAAAAATCTTGTTAAAAATACTCTTCGAGTATGATGGGGTTAAGTTCAGAAAAATGTTAGGCAAGAATATTTTTTAGTTTTAAAAAATTCAAAAAATCTTGTTAAAAATACTCTTCGAGTATGATGGGATTAAGGTCAGAAAAATGTTAGGCAAGAATATTTTCTAGTTTTAAAAAATTCAAAAAATCTTGTTAAAAATACTCTTCGAGTATGATGGGGTTAAGTTCAGAAAAATGTTAGGCAAGAATTCAAAAAATATTGTAGAAAAACTGTTGTACAATCCCTAAAACCATTGTGCTTTTCAAATGTGCACTTCTGCGCTTATGCAACTACAATTTATGCGATTTTCAAATGTTATTTTATGCGCTTTTCGAACGTGATAAGCAAAAACTGATAAAGGCCAAATGCGCTTATTTAGCTCACCCGCATTTACAGATCCGTTCTTAATTTATTCTGAAGAACTGCATTATAATGACTGGAACAATTATCTATTAAATCAACATTATCAATTTAAAAATTTGAGATACATATTTGAAAATAAAGTTTTTAGGTTTTTAATATTTATAAAATTTAATAAATTGACCATCAGTCTTCAGTTATCGCTACCTGTCCACATCCAGCCGGCCCACCGGGAAATTTCTCGGTACCCCGGTGGGGCCCACCGCCCCTGATTGCAAGAAAATGTTAGCGCGAATTGCTATAATCGTACAATACAAACTTTATTCCGTATAAAATATCACAATATTATATTGACTTTTGTGATTTGAGTGAACCCTGTTCACATCAAATGCGTTCAAATAAAATTGTTTACAAAAATATGATTCAATTCCGCTTCTGTAAATTACAATTTATTGATAATACTTTACGAACTTTTGTCAAAATTTCGTGACTAAAATTTTTTTAGTAGCGTGTTTGAATTTAATGACATCATAAACTTATAGAATTTAATGTTTAGCTTATAATCTAAATTCTTATCGTTTTAGATTCATTTTAAATTACGAACTGTCGACATGCACACTTACCTTCATTACAACGGTATTATTGGAGCTAGGAATGCCATAGATGACCCATAAACCGTTATCATCAACATTGAAATCCATGTAATTATTTTCCGTGGTATACAAAAAGTTAGTTCCATTGACAGGAGCAAGAGGAACATCTAAAATATGGTATCTCTCTGTTGCAAGGTCATATTTCATGATCGCAGGTCGGTCGCGCACGTTGTAGAAGAAAGAACCGTTGAAGATGACATGAGAGTTGCCCTTGAAGTGATGCTCTAGGACGTATCTTCAAGAAGAATAATAAAAATGTTATATAAATTGTACTAAAAAGATTGTTCCGCGTAGATTCGAGTCCTAACGCTTGCAAACAGCAATAAAAAATATGTCTCAAAGCAGAAATTAAACAACAAGCGAAAGGGGAATAAAAATGCGGCCAATATTTTATATTTAAATTACAATTACACCCTCGAGAACCATTTGCATTCGTTTACACGTACGAAGTGAAATGAAGTTGTTTGCTTTATAAATTCATAAAATGTACTAACCGAACTTTTCGAACATTTAGTTCATTTGAAGTAATTAAAGAAAAGTTTGTTATAAAAATAAAAGATAAACTGTAAGGCGGCTTCACAATCGCTCAAGAACGGTATTAGTTACCGCTATACGAAAAGAAATAGAATATTCCTACTTAAGATAGAAAATCCGTCGGTTATAAGCGTGCGTGTTTTCGGTGTGAGGTGAGGCCAAAGCAGTCAAATAATGAGAAATGTCGTAAATCATTAAAAATCGTAGATTTGGATGTAAATTACAAATCATAGGTATCCATTGAAATAAAAAAGATACTTAATTGAAATAAAATTTTACACTAAAATGCAATAGTATGACGTCTAAATATAATTTTTCTTACTGGACTGGAATCTTTTATTATTGCGGTGACTCATAATTTTTATTTTTCTAATAAATATCTCAAATATCAAAAAACAACATAAATTTACATGTCAACGATACTTGTCTGCGACTTAGTTCGAGTAGCTGAGAAACCTTTTTTATCTTATGGCACACGCTGATGATAACAAGTGTAAAATGTCGTGAGTAATACTTAGTATTAAGAAACTAAGTGATCAATGTAAGTTGTTAGCATTGCTATCAAAAGTTATCGTTACCCAAAGTTTTCGTTGTCGTTAGCATTTCGTTGTTGCTACCGTTTTCAAGAAATTGTGAATCCGCTTAAAACTTTTCATTGCTTCTTTTATTAACTATTCGATTTAATTATAAAATGAACGACTTACTTTTTCGTGTGCGTATCTTTTCTAAACATAGCTTTATTAGCGAATTCGTAAAGTTGATATGTACTGTTCTCTCTGGTGACCCAGATTTTCTCTGCGGCAGTTGTGGATGGTGGTAGAGGATCCCTCATCCAGCAGCCGTACTGTTGGTCCGTGAATCTGTGGTACACTGGTTTGCCTACCGCGTATAGAACACAATCTGTACAAAAACAAAGGGAACACATAAAACAATGATTCTCATCATTTTGCACACTAGAATTAATTTAACTGCCGAAATTTCCTTGCATCCTGTAAGACAAGATCTACTAAAATTTCGGCAATTAAGAGAAATTCGACATCTTATTCATTTACTTATCATTCTGTTTGTTATAAATTGCCTAGAATCGAATCCTAGATATCGGAAGCCGATACTTTAATCAGCTCAGAAATAAGTTACAAACAGACATTTAAGGAGGTTCCCTAGACATTTTAAAAAATGTTCTAATGCAACCAAACTTTGAATTTATGTTGTCTGTGTCATAAAAATGATACCTGAATTTTTTGGAAATTTTTGACCACGTATAATTGTTAAATTTTAATATTTTACATGGGCTCTTATGGCTTTCCATTAATTGATTAAATAAAAAGATGTTAGAAATGTTCTATTTACTTAATTTTTGGTATATAAACGTATGCAAGCACGGACATCAATTTCCCAAAATTTGAAGAAGGTTGACCACATAGTTGTAACAATATTGTTGTTGTTGTAAAAAAATCTTCAAGCATTTTTTGATTAGTGAATTCGAAATTATTGTAAAAATATATCACCGCAACTGAACGAATTGCAATATCAACTAACACCCGTTGACCGAATTTTGTTTTACATTAATAAAAATATTTTTATTAATTAAAGGCTGATATCTGACTACGCCACTGCATGTGTAGGGAACCTCCTTAAAAACACTACCTACTTAAATATATTTTTTAAATTATTTATTTCGGGAACCATGTGTTTTTTTAATAAAATTATAACAGAATTATATCCAAATAATAGATATTTATACACCAAATGAGATACATGAATGTTTATTCAAAAGAAGAAAGTTTTTGCCCTCGAGCCCGAAGGGCGAGTGGCATTTTTTTTTTCTAGTGAATAAACATTCTTATGGCACGTGGTTTATGCAACATTTTATTCAATTTTGAAGAAATTATTTCAAATTATATGAATTATAAATTTATTTTGACATAACAAAAAAAAATTAAAGTAATCATCAGTGACAAGTAGTTTTTATACATTTTGGAGGAAATAATGACAGTAAATTTCAAAATTAAGTAAATAATTTTATTAATTATGAGTTCTATTTAAATTTATATTTTTATTTTCTCAGACACTATGTAACATGTACAACATAGAAATGACTCTTAATTTCTTGCAAAACAGTTTTTCTCGTTATTACAAAAAAAATGAGATAAACGGTAAGAACTTGGAAACTTGCTCAGAACATTATTTGCCTTTTCAAATCACAAGCTAGACCTGTGCGCCGTTTTTATCTAGGCAGCGCACCGGCGTATTTGCAAAATAAATCTGAAATAATAGTTTATTTTTATACTATGATAAATAATAATTATTTTAAAATACATTTAACAAAATGGGAATATTTATAATAAGTTTGATGTTCATATTATTCAATGTTTTCCAGTTTTTTACCTCCCGCCTCATATTCTATAAGGAAGGTATTGTGATGGGCCAAAATTTTCAAGTGTGAGTTTCTGGTGGATAAGCACGTTTTAGGGTACCTCTAGAGTAAGAATTTAACATTTTAAAGATGACGTGTATGTGCGTGTGCGCGCGCGTGTGTGTGTGTGTGTTTACAAAAAGTAGCCTAACAAAAAAAAAACCAAATTCACATATTAGTGTCCAGGCGGGAGGTTATGTGCTGGCCACATCAGATTTTTTATGATATAAAAATAAATAATTTTAGATTTATTTTGCAAATACGCCGCCTAGGTAAAAAAACGCCACTTAAAAATTAAGCGTTCACACCGGCGCACCGGTATACCTATTTTTAACAATTCGTCGCCGCCGCTATCAACCTCAACGGCCTACTTTTATTTTCTACTATGTATAGACTCTTTTGTACAAACTGAACTGTGAACTAGGTAAATAACAAAAAATGTCTCAACCTATTAAACGACCAAATCTTCAACTGGATGAGAAGAAAGGTAAGTTAATTATCATTCTAACCTATGTTTTGAATTTCGCAATGGGTACACTAATCTCTAATTTAAACCCAATTTATAGAAAGAGTGACTTTTTCTTCTTCCATAAAGTTTTCATTGTACATTCAAATAACGAATCAGCTCTCGTGTGCCACCCAAACTAATTAATACGTTGTTGGAAAGCACTCAAAAAAATTCCGGAAATAAGTAATACCCAGGTGAGATTATAAGTGAAAATAATAAAAAAAATGAGTCTAGATAGTACTCGTGCATTTATAAAAGGCAGAAAAGTGTCACTCTGTCACTCCTTCTCCTTTCTTGCTTTGCGGCCACCTAACTCTCCTCAACCCTGAAAGGTTAATTTTAAACGTAAATCCCCATTCATTTATCATCAGCAACAGCTGAATATAGCAACCGTAAATGTGAAAAACATTCAACAAGAATCGATAGCATTTACCCAGAGCCCTGAAATCAATGTTAGATACGGACCAAACCAAATAACATGCTTTGTATTCTAATTGAACATAAGCAAACAAATTTATTGCGTATATTTTATTATAATGACAAATAATTTAAAATGCAAAATGAATATCAAAGTTGATAATTTTGCTTTGTGTTACAGTGGAAATTGTAATGAAATTGCTGGTAATTAATCTCTTTTATGTATAGCGCAGAACTGTTTTTAATATTAAATACCTGTTTCACCATTAAATTTACAGGTTGTTTTTTCATACATACAGATTTAAAAAAAGTTCCATATTTCATAAAATAAACATGTAAAATATGTATTTTAATTACAAATAGAAAACCTTAATCCAAAATTTAATTCTTTGAAAAAATTACGACAAGAATTTCATTAATTTTCGTCGAGAAATTCCCAATAATGTAACAGCAATTAATACATTTTTATTTGGAATTAAACGTTTTTGAATTGATAGAATTTAAATAGCTGGAAAACAACCTAATAATATCAAATATTTTGTGATAATAATTATAAATAACATAATTCGTTAGTTAAGTACTTATAATAGGTACTTTAGTAAGTTATGTTAACTTTATTCTACTTCAATAAAAGAACGTCACTGTTAAATTTAAATGTGGTTTATTTAACTAAAACAATTACAATAAAACACAGGTATGCTGTCAAATGGTAGCCGAAGAAGTACTCTTTTAAGTATTTCTCGCCTACCATTTGACTGCACATGTGAAAATTATTTTGTTTTCATATCAGTCGTGGTCACATTTAGCTCGCTTAATATTTAACACACAAATTGTATAAAACATTATTTGCTCAGTGCAAAATCCATATGATCAATTTTTTGTACAACTTCTGGTTAATACGGAAGCAATATAAACTTTTTATTTTTAAATGCTTGCTTGATTTCTATAATTTTATTCATATTGTACATTATCAGTAAGCTATGACATTCATTTATATTCATTGTACACCCAGCGCCGATGAATCGTGGAAAACTAGATTGTGACAAGTTTCGATTTAAGTTGGCAACACTTCTGGCGCGCCGCATGTGTCAAACTAAAACCATGACAATCGCTGATGAATCGTGGAATACTAGATTCTAGAAAGATCCGACTTAAATTGGCAATACTCATGGACCGCGACGGGAAATTTCTAGAATCTAGTATTCCACGATTCATCAGCGATTGTCCTGGTTTTAGTTTGACACATGCGACGCGCCATCTAGTTTTCCACCATCTAGTTTTCCACGATTCATCGGCGCTGGGTGTACATGATAAACAATCCTGATAATGTACAATATGAATAAAATTATAGAAATCAAGCAGAAGAAAATATTTTTTTAAAACAAACTAATAACAACAATACTATCAAATTTGGTATTGCCGAAAATATAATAAAAAATCTGTTGTGGCCAGCACATGACCTCCCGCCTTGACACTGTAATATGTGAATTTGGATTTGGTTAGGCTATTTTTTGTAATTTTTGTTATAGTTCTTCAAGCAAAGTACCGATTCCTATTGAAATCAAATTAGTTCTTTGTAGATAAATTTTTTATTTTTATTACCTTATATCCAGTGATAATAATAATAATGAATCGATGATACTTCTTGACTGAATACGTTTAATGGAAGGATAAAAAGATAAAATTCAGTCAGTTTTTAATTTATTATATTTCGGCTCCTATAGGTTCTAAGTTTCAAACCCAGTTAATAATATATTTATATTTAAAAATGGTGTCACAAAAATTTCAGAAACTGTGTATACGTCTGTTCATCTATCACATTGACATTTCATTTTTGTTTTTAAATTTTGTTCCTATATTATGATTTACAAATCGTGGTAGGTAAAATTACAAATTTTTGAAAATTAATTTTCCTTTATTGGTAAGAGATATAGAAACGATGTTACATAAATATTGTAAAAGATAATTTGTTCTTTCAAATGTCGAATGACAAATTGTAACTATCGCAGTATTTTCTATATTTTTTGCAAAAAATGTTAAAATGCTTCAAGAAAATACCATTTACGGTTGGCAGATTTTTACCAAAATCTTATCAGCTCTTCATTAACATATATAAATGTATATTGCAAAATATTAGAATTTTATGTGCAGTAGAATTTGAGATAATGAATCAGAACGAAAGACTATAGTAGGCGCACATACAGACACACAGACACATCGTGAAAATAGTCAAAATAGGTTCTAAAGGTGCTAAAACGTGCTTATTGACAAAAATCTCGACATCGAATTTTTTCACGATCCCTATACCTCTCTAGGCGAGAGGTAAAAATGCAATCCGAATATACCGGGTGTTTCCTGAAACAGGTGCACACCCAGAAAAATTGTATTTTTAAGTCAATTAAATTTTTATTATAGGTTTATAAACTACATTCAAAGGCGCATTACACTACATAATTAATTTTTATTTACTTCCTGTTTAGCCGGAACTTCCTTATTTAAAATGGAACACCCCGTATATTTTTTAAGTTTTTGATTTTACAACATGTATATTAAGCAGCTGCGTGAAGCTGGCATGACCCAAATATGCACAATTAAAATGAAAGCTTCTATAAAACTGTGCACAAACTGTGCAGCACAATAGACACCTTGTTCTTAATTGTGCACCTCTGCTTAATCATTTAATTTACACTTTAAATGGGTCATGCTAAATTCACGCGAGCATGACCCTAGTATGCACAATTAAAATGGCAGACGCGAAATAACTGTGCACTAACTGTGCAGCACTATAGAACTCTTGTTTTTAATTGTGCACCGATCCTTAACCATTTTTTTAACACTTTAAATGGGTCATGCCAAATTCACGCGAGCATGACCCAAATATGCACAAATAAAATGAAAGCTTCTATAAAACTGTGCACAAACTGTGCAACACGAAAATCATGTTCTTTTTATTTGTGCACCTAATTTGCACCGAGACTCATCACTAAACCGGCAAACTGCACGCAGTTTTCAAAACAATATACTTGTTCGTCAAAACGCTCGGTGAACTTTTTACTTCCCCGGCCTATACATGATATTTGTAAAAGTTTGATTTATTTAAAAATTTTGTTCAAATTGTGCTGAATGAAGCATGAAATAAAAATTTAAACCTTTTCGAAACCAAATTATAATAAAAAATATTTAAAAGTTAGCTTCTGTACCCTGTCAATATGGAACAAATTATACTATGTTTTTTATTCAAAAATAATTTGAAACACTTATAGTTAGTTTAAAATCACAATAAAATCTGTTATAAGTATTATAACCAATAAACATTAGTCACAAAACTTTGTCTTATTTCGTTTAAATGTTGTATTTGATGTTTGACTAAAATTCTTTCCTGTTGGAGAAACAATAATTATTATCAACCGCATTACCGTATAGATGTAATTTTTTATATTTCTATTAAACTTATCTTTCCGAAAGCTTTAAATTGATACCAAACTCGGAATGATTTGAATAATTGATTTAAAAATCTGATGTGGCCAGCACAAGACCGCTCGCCATACCGTACGCTTTTAACTACTAGTATAAATATAGTTGTACTCACTCACCTCCCACTTAAATATTTCTAAAAAAGAATATTAGTCTAGTTTGCGCTCGTATTGCGCTTTATTGCTTCATCAATAATTTTTTTGCGCTGCTCTAATTTTGCCATAATTTAGAGAATAAGTTAGGCAAGGCTATGTTGACGCTAGCCCTAACTTTTAATTAATTTAATTTAGCAGTAATTGACATAATTTCTTTGAAAAAGCGCGCGAAAGGCTTTTTAAAACGAATACCTACTTTATTTAGAAGTAAACGGCAAATTTGATTATGTCATTGTTGTCCGAAGCTAGGCGTACATTTAAAGTTTAATTATTGTGACTTGCAGATAAAGGCTAAACCTGTAGTACGAGTGAAGCCAGAAATATAAAGATACACAGCATGTTTTTACGATTAATTGATTTTTCAGAATCAGATCAACAAAATTTTTTGTAATTTTTCAACTGTATATCATAAATTTTGAATGTAGAAAAACATTACAATATACCTATACATAAAAAAGTAAATAAACTTGACATTCGGAAAGAATTTTGTTTGAAAAGTGGTAATATTTATATAAGTACTTAAATTTAAATAATTTAAATAAATTATTTATGATTACTGGAATAGAATTTTATAAGCAGCGGTCTGAAAGAATTATTTTCAGACTGTCACTATTAGCAACGGTCTACAAAGAAGTATTGGTTTGCAATTATTCATTTTCAAGTAACCGCCAAGTGAAGTGAAGTTATTTATATTTTATTTAAACTTTATTTACCTTTTATTTAAAATATGATGTATTCTATTTTTAATAATTTCTGATTTAAAAATTAATTAATATTTATTAAAACTTTGTAATTATATCGTAAAAATAGTTTGTACGTAATATTATTCTAATAAAATTATTATTTTACGGAAGTAAAAAAAAATCAGAAACATAGAGGAACTTAATTAGTGCAAAAAGCATTTATTAGGTAGGTACCTAAATATCCGAAACTGAAAGGCAGGCTATTGATTTGCCTTATAAGATTGTTCTAATTATTACCTACAATAGTCGCGTGCGGCTCGTATATCATACCTTTCATTGAATAACATACAATAAGTAAAATTAAAAGCATATCTTATTAATTACGATCTGAATTTTTGATATAAGGTTTAAATAAATGATACATAACTTTTGAGAAACATTATGTAAATTAAATTTCATGCCATGCCTTTGACTCTGACAAAAACTGAGAAAAAATACCGTACCTAACACTTAACTAAATTTATCTTGTACCCAATAATTTAAAATTTGCAATAAGTAGGTTTTCGTTTTAAACGCATTTCGCGCGCTTTTTCAAACAAATTATGGCAACTACTCTGCTAAATTACAGTAGCGAAAAAAACATTTTTTACGGAGCATAAGAGCGCAATGTATATAGATTTAATTACAATATAAGAGAACTATAAAAATTTTCTTTTTTTCTGTTGTCAAATTAGCCCTGTCAATTTAGAATAATTTAAATAAAATAAATTTGAGGCAAGTGCAAAATAAAATTTTAATAGAGCAAAATAGCGCAAATAAAGCACTATATATCTATTTAATAATAAAAACTGTAAAATAACTCAAAGGGAGGGCTACGTCAATTTGGCCCTTCCTAACTAACTACTCGTACTTTGATTACTGCTGAATTATAGCAACGCAAAAAATATATTTCCGGAGCAAAAGAGCGCAATGTACATAGAATGAAAAAATCCGATGTGGCCAACACATGATCTGTCGCCATACTCTACTATTTTACTTAGTGTGTATGAAGGTACTTGCTCACAAGTCACAAATAATATACCATTGTAGAAGGGCATTCGGGAATTGTAGTTTTTATAATATTATTAAACTTCATTATGACCTTATAAAAAATAAATGTCATTTCATACTTTCCATTTCAATTTGTCAAAAAGTCAAAAATTTATTTGGCATTAACGCTCAAATATTTTATTTTTTGTTTTCATTGGTAGGCAGATAAATCAAAATTGTAACACATTTGTAGAATTTTAACTTCTTGTAATTGGAAAATGGTGCTAGATAGAAACTACGTTTTGAATACAAATTGTAGATAGTATCATTTAGTATCCATTGTTATTAAAAAAAATTCCTATATTAATGCATACATTTTGAGGGTATTCCAGAAAAACGCTTCAGATCTTCAAGAAACTACCCCTTCCGGTTGCACGACCAACACCAAAATCTAATCAGATCTATTCTATTATGTACAAAATTTCAAATTTTTTATTCAGTAGTATTTGGGTTATCGTACCTCCAACATCCATCCACACACACAGACATTATCGCGAAATTATCAAAATCGTGTTCTAGGACCTCAAAACGTGCTTATCCATTGAAAACTCCCTATCGAAATTTTAGCATGATTACAATACTGCCCTCCTTAGGAAGAATGTCCTATCTGCAAATTTTGAGATTTTTGTAATCTGCATAAATTATTACAAATATACCAAAAAAACCCAAACAAAAGGTAGAATTTATTATTCATGGTTATTATATTTATATAAAGCAATTTTAATAGTAAAAATCCGCATAGATGTTTCCACACAATATTTTATATAAAATAATAGCTAAAACAAAATTTTAGCAGATAGGACATTTTTCCTAAGGACGGCAGAATACCTCTCTTACAGATATGAGTGGCGAGAGGTAAAAATATGACACAATCTTACTTTTTTTCGCTGTCAAGTTGGCCTTACCTACTTTGCTTATTAATAAAATAAAAAATGTGCAAGCGCAAAAATTTATATTAATGGCGCAATAGAGCGCAAACGAACGAGTATCGAAATAATTATGAAAATTTTAAAATTTACAAAAAGGTAGGGCTAGTGTAAACATAGCCCTGCCTAACATATTCTCTAAATTATGGCAAAATTAGAGCAGCACAAAAAAAATTATTGATGGAGCAATAAAGCGTAATACGAGCTAAAAAAAAACTCACACTAAAAACTCACACTCGAAAATTTTGACCAATCACAATACCTCCCTTACAGAATATGAGGCGGGAGGTAAAAAAATGGACGATCGTTTAAACGTTATTTTTTATTCTTCTACTAGAATTCATTTTTTGGGAAATTAATAAAATTGGTACTACTGGTTGTGTAAAACTCATTAACGAACTTGAAGTAAGTTTTTGGCTCAAGATCTTAAATATAAAATTTCAAACAAAATCTGGAACTATCATAAAATCACGATCACAATACTTCCCACTATTATATAGGTCGGGGAAGTAAAAAGTGCACCTAGCGTTTTGACGAACAAGTATATTGTTTTGAAAACTGCGTGCAGTCTGCCGGTTTAGTGATGAGTCTCGGTGCAAATTAGGTGCACAAATAAAAAGAACATGATTTTCGTGTTGCACAGTTTGTGCACAGTTTTATAGAAGCTTTCATTTTATTTGTGCATATTTGGGTCATGCTCGCGTGAATTTGACATGACCCATTTAAAATGTAAAAAAATGGTTAAGGATCGGTGCACAATTAAAAACAAGAGTTCTATAGTGCTGCACAGTTAGTGCACAGTTATTTCGCGTCTGCCATTTTAATTGTGCATACTTGGGTCATGCTCGCGTGAATTTAGCATGACCCATTTAAAGTGTAAATTAAATGGTTAAGCAGAGGTGCACAATTAAAAACAAGGTGTCTATTGTGCTGCACAGTTTGTGCACAGTTTTATAGAAGCTTTCATTTTAATTGTGCATATTTGGGTCATGCCAGCTTCACGCAGCTATATTAAGCTACTTTTTCGTGGTAGATTTCTAAGTAAAATAATATAATTAAATTATACGAAGAGTTTTACTATGTATTCAAGAAAATGGAGACCATTTTGAAAATTTACTATAAATAATATAATTGAATCGCAATTACTTATTAAATTAATAATTAAATTATTAATAAATGTTTTCTATCATTTATTTTATTCGATTTGTTTCTGTAATATTTTAATTATTATTTTACTTATAAATCTAAAAGCGGACCATAGGCGTTTAAGACGGGAAATGCTGTTTTAACTGCATTCATTTGTAATTTTGTTTCAATTCCATGGATATGACGGACAAATGAGCAATATTTATAAAATTTTAAACACGAATATTTCGGTTAATATACATGTAAAATATAATTTAATTTCCTAAAACTTGTATTTGAAGTATTTTTGTCTAAAATTAACTGGTCACTTTTGAGCAAGGAAAAACTGATTGCTCATTTTAACGCCTATGGCCCGCTTTTTGATTGAGACCCTGTATATATGATAAAATATAACAGCTGTCGTCGATGATACGATAAAGCTTTGAATATTTCGCGAATATATGCAATTTAACTCCTCACGGATATTTAAAGAAACTCGGTTTCACCACGTCGTTTAGCAACATCCTCGATATTATAAATAGCATAATATTATTGTTATATTAATAGCTTATATTAATTATCTCCTTAAAACTATGAGTAGGTGAAGTGTGTGATTTAAAATTTGAGATTAAAATAGCTGGGAGGTTGAAATGTAAATAATTTTTGTTATAAATTAATGTATTTGGCGTATGGAATGAATGTGTTTATAGGCGAGCGGCGCACCCCCGAAAACGTGCCTAGAAAAACAACTTAACCTCTCATGGAAAAACTAATGGTTGCAACCAGGTGGAATCGATCCGTTATTTTATTGCAAACAAAAAACCTAAATAAAATTTTTTGATCCGAGTGGCAGGAAATTTGTTATTAACAAAAAAGTTGTAACATTAAAACAAGATAAAAAATGGCCCCGCAAGTAGTTTTATTAGGTTAATTGGCTCAAAATAATCACTTTTTGTCTCTTGGCATTTTTTCGAAAAACGCACCCTTTTCGAGATATAGGCGATTTTAAGTCGAAAAACGGCCAATATTGCCCAACTTCAAAAAATCATATCTCAACTTCTAATGCACCTTTTTTAATTTAGAAAATTGCAAAATGATCGTCAAGACTTGTACTTTAACCCTATATTTTTTCCATATGGCCATCTTTTTGTTTTACTCCCCAAATTTACAGCTAAATTTTGATAAAATTCTTAGGTTTCGTTAAAGGGGTGGAAACGCTCAAATATTGAACAATCAGTCTGAAAACGATTTTTTTTCATTAAATTGGTTACATATTATATTTTCTGAAACTATTTATCAAAATGAATGAGTATTTAGTTAGTTTTAGGCATTTTTTCGTTGTAAATGTAAAAAAATCAATTATCAAAATTTTTTCCCATTTATTTCCATGTTGCTTTACGTTACATTGTTATGATATTTAAATTTTAAAAACATTATTAACTAATTAATACATATTTATACGTGTCAAATTTTTTAAAATATCTACAAAACCATACTAATGGAATAATGGTCATTAATGGAGTCTAATTTCATCATTCTAATTCAGTCTCACAAAATTTCTGTATGGTCAGGTACAATTTCAGCATTTTTACATTGGAATGAACAATTACAGATGTCACAACATTTAAATCCTTGCGAACAGCAAGAACAAATTTCTGCTTCTACACAAAGTGTTTTTCCACTGCAAGAACAAATAAATATTTGCATGATCTCCATCGCTGTATCGTCTTCAAAATAATTCACGAAAATAAATTGTTATAAAATTTTCAGCCGTATAAATTTGGTTCAAAAATGCTTTAAGTGGTTGCCATACCACAAGTTCGTTTTACTTTATTGGAAAAAAGCATACGCTGCATTGTTGAAACTATCTGACATTGTCAATTTATCAATTGCAGAAGCTTTAAATGCAGTCACGAAACTTTTGTGTATTATTTATAATGCTGGTAAAGCTAATAAACAGAAAACTTTAGTGAAATCTATTAATGATCTAAGATATACTATAATAGCAGGTGTTAAAAATGTAACAGTTGATAAATTACCTCCATCAGAGCCTACATTATTA